>OZ026529.1:5512199-5634699 GCA_964019695.1 Loripinus fragilis
CATGTTCAAAACTCAACAACTGAAACCTTATAAAAGATAGATTCATACTATTTGAAGTTTCCTAAAGGTACATAAACATTCTTTAATACAAAATGAATTAGTAAGCACATTCACATTTAAAAAATATCAAACTATATTAGTTTCATAAATCATTTATATAGGAATAGTGAAAAAATATAACATACGTAACACTTTGGGGTGCATATTTGTTTTCAAAGGTCCGTATCTGTGATGCAAAATAGCTTCTTACTTGGATGATATAGCCAATTGGAAAATCATACCTTATGGTTTGCACTTTTCAGAAGTCATGTCATTTACTAAAATTATCAAAGATGTTGATGGGTAATATATGTAATTGGCTGTTACAAGTTAATGGTACCATTACCAGAGTGCTAGCATATTGCAAAATCCTTGCAAGATGAATCTGATAGAGGGTTAATAAGCTGTATTGGAAAATTCCTTAAACCCTTGGATAATATACGAGGAGTTGTTAGCTTGGCAAGAAACAGCTCTATAACTTCTACCTGATGGGGTTTCTTTGATCTTTTAAGTTGTTAATCACATACTGCACTGTATGTCACAGCCTTTCCTGGGTTTATGGTAGTTTATGTTTTGAGTTACTTCCTCAGCAAATGAGCCAGAGTAAAAAGAAGTACATAGACCTGTCTCAGCATGCAAATAAGTACAAGCATGTCGTGTTGGAGACCTTATCTTGAACGTTTAGTGGTATTTGGAGAGTGGCGTATGTAAACTGGGCTGTACAATAGTGTAAGACACCATAATAAGGAACTGCAATTCATTTGAATAGCAGCCTTATAGATTTGCTATATTAGCTGACGGGTGTAATACATGTATATTCAATAACTGCCACACTGATACTTGGAAATAACACATGAAACACTAAGTAACATATACAACAGCAAAAGCTCATAACATTTATCAAATAAATGCTAAAACTATGTAATTGTGTTATAAGAAGTTCTTAAACCTGTGCCAGACTTTAAAAAATGTGAAAATGTCATGTGTGGAGACATTACCAGGAAAATTTAATGTTATTTTGCGGGTAACGTACGTAACATGATGTTACACGCTAACGCTGCCGCTCTCAGAGGGCTAACATATTTCATTATGTGGCTTATATAATGTACTATCTTAAAATTATAGTGTACAAAATTCCCCCTTGGGGGGAGGGGCTAATGTAGCCAGTGCAATGTCTAGAGAAGTACATTTGACATTTTTGTCTGATATGGGGCTACTATGTTCAACATCTAATTACTCAAAATGTTTATAAAATAGAAACGTAATGCTTGCAGTTTTGAAAAGGTAATTAATATTTCTTTAATATAATACCAAATCTATGAACATAAACTGGTTTAATAAAATTTAAGACAAACTATATTAGATTAATTCATCATTTAAAAGGGGGTTCAACAAAAAATGTAACATACACTACATTGGAGATGACTATATTTATTTTCAAATGTCAATATCTGTGGCCAAGTAATAGCTTAGTTAGAATGTATAACCAATTTGGAAATATTACCTTATCTTTTGCACTTTTCTGAATAGTAAGTGAGTATGATCAGGAAATACCACGTTCACAAACCGCAAACAACCCCCGGGCACCGTGAGGAAGAGCCGCTCAACCATCACGAGACACCAGGAAAACAAATTCAGCAAAGCAACCAGCTCTCTCTTCCCCATCAAGATAATTGCAATACTAGAATGGACATAAAGTAACGTACAACTTAACATAGAACAATTACAAACTCCCACAATGGGAGTAACAATAAACAAAAAGTCAACAACAACAGAACCACCGCCTTAGAACGGACAGCAGCCTAAGCCACCAGGGGGCTTAAATGCATTTTACTGGTACCAAATCTTCGCCCTAGATTCTGCTGTTGTTGAAGATTAAGAAATGTTCAGCTCGCATGGAGGCCATCTAACTAATGCAATGTACCATCATGGAGAAAAGCTCTAATCAAATTAAAACACACTGATGAAACAAAGAAAAGGGCTCATGACTCACAGATAGTCAGAGCTAAAGAAAACCTCAAGTTGAGCCACGGTTGGTCCAGCTACAGATAAGCATCAGGCACCAACCCACCGATTAAAGCTTTATGTCAGAGCCGTCATAGAGTCTGAGGCCTGACCCACCGTCGAGCAATTAAAGAGGAAACCATAGCTATAAACCGTGTTTGGGTTTAAAACTAGGCATGCAGACTGTTGCATGATATCCAAGTTATATCCAACCCTTATATAACGTTTTACTATCTTTTTGAATTGATCTCTAAAATTAGGTTTTCCAACAATTCGTTTGAATTTATAAACTAAATCACCATAAAATATAGGTTCTGATATGCCTTGTTGCAGAGAAGTTTTTAACCCAGTTTTGTATTTAACAATTAATGCTACGTTTACACTATGTCCCCGGCGACCACGGCAGTCATGATTTCGGCCACCGTGGACGAAACGGGGTGAACGTAACACAACGTAGGGGAACGGGGTCGACAAACGTAGCTCGCCGTGGTTGCCGTGATCGCCGGGACAGATTTTTAAACAGTCAAAAAATTTGCCACGGCAGCCACGGCGGGATTGACCTACTTAAATGTGCCGTAGTAGAACGGGGAGAACGCAACAAAACGTGACGGAACGTAACAGACCTCAACACAACTTGGAGTATGTCCGTAGCGGAACGGCTTGTTACGAGACGGCAACGCAAGGTCTGTCAAGGTCTCTCAAGTTCTGTTGCGGTCTGCCACGTTTTCCTAACCCGACCCCACAGCTCGAACCTGAACATGGAGTCTAGGAATCTCAGATAGATGCATCTGAGGAGGAGGGTAGTGACAAGGGTAGAAATAATCATTACCGAATTGACTTGGGTAGTTTCATTGTATTATACAGGTGTCATGGGTTATACTTTCTCGTGGCAGAATATTGCATTTATTTCTCTCAAGATCAGTCAGTGTAGACATTGATAAAATGCTAAATTGTGCGCCATTTCATTTGAATCTTCTGTAATTTTTTAAAAAAGTACTCATAAATGAGTCACTAGAGTACAAAGGGTTAATGTTGATACCAATGGCTGATGTTATTGTTTCAAGACTCTCGTCGTACAGTTTCGAAGAGCTTTGGAGGCCTGAAATGCGTTAACATCTTCGGCGCGAAGCTCTCTTGCTATAAAAAGTGAGAAATATCCAAATTGTTGCATTCGTTCCTCCTAAAACCATGCCCGCACTTTGTATCCGTAATTAACCTTCCTGCTAGACGATCATTCTTCTATACAGCTGCTGGTGGCCTCCTTGCTACCGCAAAGGCTAAATGTACGCTCCTAGCAATTACACAAATACGAAATCGGCTTCTTCATTGCCATTAATGATGTTTTAATCAAGGGTGTATTATATAACGATTGCAGCAGCTTTGTGGAACTCCTCATTATACCGTTGGCATACTGGGGCTCAAACACCATTCATCGCCCACGTTTTATCGTAGAAAACCTTGACAGAACTTTATAGATGTAGCAGAACTTGATCGCAACTTCACAAAACGTGAGAGGTCCCAACAGAACTTGGCAGGCCGGGATGAAACGTAGAACCATCCGTGACAGAACGTAGCGCGCCGGCGAGCCATTGTCACGGCAGACCTTGACAGACCGTGAGAAAACGTAGAGAGACTTAACAGAACTTGAACACAAAGACAAAAATGACTAAAACACCACGGCGAGCTACGTTTCTGGCTACCGTGACTGCCGTGGCTGCCGGGAACATAGTGTAAACCTAGCATTACTCTGAGTGTCTGTGGTAGAATTTAGAAAATGCTTTTCGAATTTTATGATATCTATAACCTTGTTTTAGTAACTTAGCAGTTAAAAATAAGTTTCTGTTATTGAAGTCATCGACATAAGAACACACTCTAGCAAATCGAATAAGCTGAGAAATATATACACCATAGGAAGGAGAGCGAGGAACATCTCCATCAAGAAAGGGGAAATTTACTATTTCAAAATTAAAATCATGTTTATCATAAATTTTAGAAGAAACTATGCCATTTTTTATTGACAAGTTCAAGTCCAAAAACGGAGCTTCAGTATCAGAAGAATTCGCCTTATTTAACTGAAAAAATAGTAAGTGAGTATGATCAGGAAATACCACAATCACAAATCGCAGACAACCCTGTGGCACCGCGAGGAAGAGCCGCTCAACCATCACGAGATAGCAGGAAGACAAATTAAGCAAAGCAACCAGCTCTCTCTTCCCCATCAAGATGATTGCAATACTAGAACGGACACAAAACCACGTACAACAAAACATAGAACAATTACAGACTCCCACAATGGGAGTAACACTGAAGTTCAGTGGGATATATTTGACCTACCATTTGTTCAAAATAAGGATTATCAATATTAAGTAAGTCATCTAAATATCTGGAGGTTGAGTTAAAAGCTTCAATAATATCAGTTTGGTTATTGTCAGATAGAAACAACATAAAGTCTCTCTCATAACAAAACAAAAACAAATCTGCAATAAGTGGATCACAATTAGTACCCATTGGAATACCTACAATTTGTCTATATAATTTCGAGCCAAATCTTATAAATATATTGTCCAAAAGATAATGGAGCGCATCACACATTTTCTGACATGACCACAATTTATATCGTTTAGGTTGTTCAGAAGTAAAAAAGGCATTTTTATCATTACAAGCCAAATAAAGTTAGCCCTCTCTGTTAAATGTTTGTTCAATTAATTCTGTTAGTTTTTCTTTGATTAGATTATAAGGCAATGTAGTATAGAGAGTAGAGAAATCATATGTAGACAAACGAGATGCTAGAACACCTCTAAACTTCAATTTATTAAGAATTTCACCTGAATTTTTAATAGACCAAAATAGATTTTTACCATTTCTTTCATAAACAGTTGTGCAATATTTAATGACATGGGTTTTAATCGCAGTGAGGCAAGAAGTCAAAAGAATAGACAACTCAGTAGTTGTACATGCACTGAATTAGCAATAAAACACGATTTATAAGGCCGTTTATGAAGTTTAGGTACCAGTATAACGTAGGAAGCTTGCTATGGCCCTCATCAACAAACAACCCAAACTTAGCTGCCATATGGCATCGATGGACATCTCATCAAACCTGTTCTGCTCATATGTTTTTGCAGTGCTAAGTTCTTGCTTTAGGGTGTTAATATAGTATCTTTTTTCAAACCACCACAACATTGTTAGCAGCCTTATCTGCGGGGGCCAAAACAAACCTCCTATGGAATTCTTGGATCCCTTTCTTCAAGTGTCTAAAAGTGAATTTAGGTTTAGGTGGTAGAAGATCTAAATTGTTGCAATAAAATGAAATTCTACCATCAATAATTTTAAAAATATTTAGTTTCCAATTATTTAAGGCATTAGACTCAACATGCTCTCGTTTACACCAGCGATTACAAAATTCTTGTAAGGCTCCTGCAATTTCCTCACGACATGATTTGAAGTCTATTGGCACAGGAAACCTATATTTAGGTCCCTTACATATAATAGACCGAATTCTTGAATCAGTTATGATTTTTAAATCCCCTGTGACTATATGACCAGCGGGTTGATAGAAATACTTGGAGTCTTTACAATCTCAAGAGTCAGGAATAGAATTTTTTCGATATCAAGTTCTGTTATTAATTTGTTATAGTTAAAAACAGTACTACAAATAGGTTTATTATACTTATAACAAATGATAGGGGATTCCTTATTTTCAAAATAAGTAGGAATAGAAGTGATAACCGATTTATCTTTAAATATACTGGGTAAGTTAATGAATTCAATCCCCTTGTTGACAAATTGAATTTTGATAAAATGTCTAATATGATTAATTTCGGAGTGCATGTTGAGTGTAACACCGCGTAAGAATTGCTGCATCATAAAGTCGATGAGCTCTATCATAGAATTTATTAGCCTCAATATCCAAATTAAGAAGTGAAGATATAGAAAGAGTTACTAAACGTGAAAGGACCATATGTCGGCCAGAATGTTTTAAGATGATACTTAATTCTGAAAGAGTTAAAACATGTTTAATTTTTGCGTTTTAAATTTCCATTTTTTCGTTTACCATGAGATCGTTTATTGCGTTAGCGTATATCTAAAAGAGAAAAAAACATCAAAATAAGGTAATCTAGAAATGTTACCCTTATGGTAAATATCATGAAGTCTTAAAAAGAAAGTTAATTATCAAATCTTTTGAAGGGTAACGTATATAACAGGCTGTTGCAGCTTAACGCTGCCATTGTCAGAGGGCTAACATGTTGCAAAATCCTCGCAAGACCACACTGGTAAATGTATACGTCGATTTGGTGGTATTTACGCATATTGCCGGTACTTCATAGACCGGAAGTGGTAGTTATTGGTGTTAATACTATGTAGAAAAACATGCCATATGCCTGAAGGACTATAGAATTAGATCATTTTTAAGTATTCAGTTTGTGCATGGCGATTTATGTAAGCATTTAGGAATAGATTCGAGTACCGATCATCCAGATCAGTACTCGAATCTATTCCTAAATGCTTACATAAATCGCCACCTGCATGTCGAATACTTTTAATTCTATAGTCCTTTAGGCATATGGCATGTTTTTCTACATAGTATTAACGCCAATATCTACCACTTCCGGTCTTTAAGGTACCGGCAATACGCGTAAATACAACCAAATCGACGTATACATTTACCAGTGTGAAGACATTGGGATTCAAGAAAAATATGTTCTGGGGGAGGTAAACCATACCCAGCCAGTGGCCTATGTCGGTCAAAGATATATAACTCGATATTAAATATCGTTTAATTCAAATATGAATTATTTCCCATACGAAAGGCGGGATGGCTACCAACATTGAAAAGTGACGGCACATGACACGGTGTCACCCGTCGTACGTGTGTGGGTAGGAAACTGCAGAGACAAAACCGTCGGCTCTGAGAAGGAAATCTTATGAGACTCTTTCCGGTTCTGTATATGGAGGCTAAAAAATCGCCAAAACCTCTATTTTCTATTCAGTGCTTTTATGGTGTAAAATAGCGAAAAGCTCCTCTGATGCGAGCTGCAAATTGTGTATCCTTTTGTCGTGATGTGAATGAAGGAATGAACCGTACACGGTTTGCAGCTCGCATCAGCCCGGGGCATCAGCATCGGCTTTGAATAGAAGTTGAAAGACCAGGGCGGAGCACTACATTCTCCTATTTTTGCTCATTCTAGCGAGACCTGACGAAACCTCATCTACGAGTACGTGCTAGCGTGCTTCATGTTTGCGACAATGATTTTCGCTATTTTACACTATTTTTTTTACACTGAATGGAAAACTAACGGTTTTAGGCTATTTTTCAGCTTCCATGGATATGTATACAGGCGGTTCTGTATACATATGTTTCTTACACGTGCAAGAAATCTTCTATAACTGATTCAGAATTCAGTGTCTGTCCAAAACCTCCTCTGATACTAAGGTTTGAGTCTGGCCAGTGCACATGCGACCCTGCAGCTGACAAGCACCGTGATGATGGCCGCATGAGTTTGCGAGTCAACGCACATGAATGCAGACTAGGTAAAATCAGTCAAAGTCATTTATTAACAACAACAGCAACAGTAGCAGTAGAAGCATAGTGGAATGCCTGGAAAGAAAACACGAGTTTTTTTTTAAAATCTCCTTTAATTACCTTAATTGGTGAATAGGCCTATACACTAGGCCAAAAAAGAAACGCCGCTAACATTAATTAAAATAGTGTGCGTAAAGTGAGAGTAGTAAAATTTCATCTGCTATATATATATCTTTTGCTATTTTTCCTGCTGCACATTTTCCCCATTGTTTTATCAAGTTGAGGTCAGTCAATCTAAACCAGTGTGCTGACCGATTTTCCTTTTCCTGTTTTTCACGTGCACCATCCGTCCATTAAGATTTACATGTGCACTAACTACTGAAATCTCTAGTCGAATATCCCAAACGTTTAAAAACATTTAAAACTTTGGAATTAAAGATTACACATTGCTATTTTGCAGTGACAAAATTGACACATATGGAACGTGAATGTGCAATAAGAAAGTTACAAGCTAACGTGGCACCATCGGTAGCAGCCAAAACATTTCGGTGGCATGCTAGGACGATTGGGCATCGTAAGAATCGTTTCCAACAAACCTGGACAGCGTCAGACCGTCCTCGTCCAGGACGTCCCCGTGTGTTGACGCGACGTCAAGATCGAGACATCAGGACGTCGTATTTGTGCAATCGATTTTTATCTGGAGACAGTCACAGCTATAGGACAAATCCAGGAACTCATAATCCATGAATCAGCACTAAGGCTGTGAGAAATCGTTTTCAAGAGATTTGTTTAAGACCCAGACCTCCAAACGTTTGACGGAACTTAAGTTTGGTTCAGTATTTACGCCCAATTAAGGAAACCGCGGCAATACTGACGTCTTAAAGAGGGTCTGGGTGGGGGGAGGGGTCTGGTATTCACTATTCATTGAAAATTTAGCCCATTATTCATCTCATTAAAATGTTGGGTTATTCATTAAAATAAGACCAATTATTCATTAAAAGTAAGAAAGGTGGCGAAGAAATCTGATTATTCACTATTCATTAATTTTCTTCAATTCATTAAAAAAATAGGATTGTTCATTAATTTTTAGGCCCTCACTATTCACTATTCATTATTTTTTGGCTCATTATTCAGTATTCATTATAAAAAAGGGCCATTATTCACTAATCATAATACCCCATCCAGACCCTCCTTAAAGAAACTGGCAAAGAGCATTCTCTGGCACCATTTTGCTATAACTTTTAAAAATTTTCTAATCACTGCAATGCCATGCTTTTGACTGGTACAGTTTAAATTTTTCATACATAGCGGCGTTTCTTTTTTGGCCAGGTATACATGTGACTTTTGAACCTCTAATCAGCTGCAACATGCACGTGACTAAGTCCAAAACGAAAGTAGAAATAAATGTACAACCCGAGTTTTGTGGTAATTTTGAGGGGAACTCGTGCTAGTTTTAAAGTAAAGACCGCTAATCCCTGAAAAATTTATACAGGCGGCGACGTAATGACAGATCTATTTTCAATTAAAATTTCCATTAATGAGATCTAGTAATTAGTTTAATGAAAGTTTCAAATCTCTGTTATTGTTCTTTATTATTACATGACTTTTTGAGCAGACGCCCAATGTTTATTTATAACCACGGGAATATCCCATTATCGGCTACAGCCGGGTAATAGAGCGTTTACCCAGAGTGATACACGTCAGTGTGTATAAATGGATTGAACCGTGTTAGCGGTAAGATGGCTGCACCCGAGGAACAGCGCACGCTGGATATTGGACGAAAACAGTTCAAGATGTCGTTTCAAGAGATGAGTCGGGACGTAAGTCAGACAATGAAGCTTTTATAAAGATTATACTTGGTCATCGGTTGCTTTTTGGAGCGGTAGAATGAGGCGAAAGCAGGGAAAACCAGCGAAAGCAAACGGGGTAGGATTTGCATGTACTCGTTTACCATATGTGGTCAATTTTCGCATGCAATTTATATGATTCTGGAGTCTTGAATTTATGATTTATGAATGCGGGGCTTAAGCATGATTTTTGTAGCATTTTCATATTCATTTATTTGTTTGTTAACTTTATTTTTCAGCTGATTTATCGGGTAATTTGTTTACAAATTGACGAATTAAATTGTCATATATAGCGAAAGTGTCCGAAGGAGATCGCATGACGTAAAAAAAGTAGATCTACCGTATTTGCCCTAAATATTCAGAAGGATAGGCATAAACAAACCGTGCAAACACCCATGTTGGGGCCATCTAATCAGGGTTTACATGATATACTGTTGAATAAGTATCTTTTACAGTAGGAATTGTAAAGATCATATTATTTACAAATACATCAATTAAAACCTACATGTGTGGGTGCTGAAAAGAACCGTCTCAGAGACGGTTCTTTTTGAGTTATTATTTAAAGAACCGTCTCTGAGACAGTTCTTTTCAGCACCCACACATGTAGGTTTTAATTGATGTATTTGTAAATAATATGATCTTTACATATCCTACTGTAAGGGTAGGGGTATTTTGTGTGACCTAAGCAGTTTCAAGCCAGATAACCTGATAAACCATGTTATCAGTAAAAGTGCAGGATGGAATATTCCATCCTGCTTAATAAGTCCTCAGGGGCGGATCCAGAATTTCTGAAAGGGGGTTATATGCAAAGGTGTGGGGGTTTTGCTTTGTTGATTTTATCTCATTTTTCTAAAATATCCCATGAAAGTGAAATAATTTGGTCCCACTAAGACCAAATTATTTCATTTTCATGAGATATTTAAAAACGGTGGGCGGGGAGGGGTGTCCAAGCGAACCCTCTAGATCCGCCACTGTAATAAGGCTTGCTGAGCCCAGAGTTTCACAGAGGGGGTGGCTTTACTTTGTCAGGACTTAAGTTAAGAGTTCGTAACAGAAAAATTATTTTCTTCCTTTGAGCACCCAAAACATATGTTGTGGGTACTCAAAAGAAACGTCTCTATGAGACGGTCCTTTTGAGCACCCAAAACATTTTCTAAGAAAATATTGATGATTTTACACAATTTTTTTGTCTTTGTGTGTTGTACACATACTAGGTTCAATACAATTAGTACACTGTAATGTTGATTTTCAGTTGTTAAAATAAACAGGGTCTTTCTACACATAGACCCTGAAATAAATAAACATATGATTCAACGCTGAACTCCAGTAAATTGCACCGGACGCGCTGTGACTCAGTTACTGGGGATCAATGTTTGCTAGTTTTGCAAAGTCACTGTGTTGTTTCCTTGAGTCCGCTGCTTAGTGCCTGGGCTTAGTACTGTTCAACCCAAAAAGATCTGTTCTGACATTGACTGGGATGTAAAGCAATAAAACAAACAAAACTTTTCAGCATAATGCCATATTTACTTCCATCATTTTCTTCACTGAACCAAAACATATGTTGTGGGTACTGGGTACACAATAGGAATATGTTTTCCCCAAAATATTGGCGAACCAAAGCATGTGTATTGCTTGCTAAAGAGAGATAATTCTTTATTATCTTAATTTTTTACCTCTTATTTGGAGTGCTGATTCAAGTACCTGTTTCCTGCATTCAGACTCCAGATGCTACCCCCATGTAGCAGGATGGATTTTGTAATTCAATATAGCTTGTGCAGTGCTCAGGATAAGGAAATCATTTCTTGGGAAACTTTCCATATATTCTTGGCACAATCCTGAAGCCTGGATCTTAATGTTCAGATGAAAGTCCTGACCAAGAAGACTGAGAACCCTACACTGGGAGTTTTCTTGGAAGGGGTCAGGGTAATCTGTGCTACCCCTCTTTACAAGATAACATTGCTCAGTATGCAACAGCTTGGGTGAATCATATATACCCACTTGAATGATGCAGCGGGCCTCTAGATAGAAGTGCGTTTTCAAATTCCTCCACCAAAACGTATGTTGTGGGTACCCAAAAAACCGTCTCAATGAGACGGTTTTTTAGAGCACCCAAAACAAATGTTAAAATTGATGGATAGGAAAATATTCACAGTTTAAGTTAACTCTGGAAATTTTTGCCTATCTAGGCCTTTGATGCTGTTTTTTTGAAGATTTGTAGTGGGTACAAGTGTTTTTATAAGTCTTTTAAGAGTTAACTTGTTAGTGGCCTTTCAATGTGTTTTATGTCATTTGAGTTTATTACCCTGTACATGTACCCCTCATCTGATGTTAACAGATAGGCTGCAGTCCTGTGCACAAATTTTAAAGCAAAACTGCATTTTCGATCGCCATAAATGACACTGACATTGTCAGGCCTGATCTAGATTCAAACTTTTTTGCAAAGGTTATCAACAGACAATAATAGCAAACAGTCTCAGAGTTTAGGAAGCTATTTTTGTCTACCTTTCAGATGTTAGATTGTACAGTAAAGCCTGTCTTAAGCGGCCACTAAAAACAAGACAAAACAAAGGTCTTAATGGCAAATGGTAGCTTAATGAAGGTCGAAAGAATTGGTCTTGAAAACCAATTTTGGTCTTGTTTCTGAGTGGCCACTTTAGACAGGTTTTACTGTATAATGATTCCGAAGGGGTTTATTCTAGACCAGAGGGTGAGGGGGTGGGGAGTCCCAAATTGCTTATCATTAAAATATTTGCCCCTTGATCAATACTCGTCAAAAGAAATTATCACAAAAATCATCATTTTTTTTTTTATTTTATTTTTTGCTCTTGTTATATTTTAGGTCACAAATTTGCTTATCAATAAATTTTAATGGAATTAATCGCTTATCACTATAAAAGAAGGGCCATTTATTCGCAAATTGATCATTTATTTGCTAATTGATATACCCCATCCAGACCCTCTTGTATGGTTGTTCACATCTCGTCCCATTATACCAATTTATACCACCACAAATAAATGTTTGACATTTCCGAGTACATGTCATTGCTTTACACCAGACATACCTCTATATATACATGATTTATTCGCCTAGGACCGAAGCCCTAGATAAGAAACATATCCATATTTGGTATATTACTCATTTTTCGCCAAAATTGTATGTTGTGGGTACTCATTGAAAGGGTCTTGATGAGACCCTTCCAATGAGCACCCACAACAAATGTTTTCATTGAGATTTTGTTTAATAATTTCACTTTTTGCTTTAAAACTGACATCTAAAGGGACTATATAATATAATAATCAATTAATTTCAGTGCTCAAGTTAAGATATCATTATACAGGTATGATCCAGCACAAAAAGGTCCCACTTTAATAGATGATTAATTAACTTAATTGTTAACTCTTTGAATGCTTTTGTTTTCTGCTGACTTTTTTTTTCATTTTTTTTCCGAAAAATGCTTTCAGGAACACAATCAGAGTGTCAAACAGTTTAGATCCAGATCCGATGAGGTGGCAGCTTTTGTCATAAGTTGAAAATGTTGCAAACAGTTTGGACCCAAACCATTTGACACTCAGATAGCGTTCATGAAAGAACTTTTGGAAAAAGTTGATTGGAGAAAAATCAGTATGCGACAACAAAAGCATGAAAAATTACCCAACATGCTAAGCGTGAATACTCCTGCACTGTACAGAGAAATCGGGCATATGTATAGTATAAGTATTTTTTTTTTATATATAGAAAACTGTTTATAACCGATATCAAATCTAGAGCTCTGTGTTGGTGACAAAAACAAGGAAATACTAACCGAATATAAGTACTGTACTTTCCCTAAATATATAAGCCCATCTTCAAACGGTTACTCAAAAATGTATTACTGTCAGCTAAATTGTACTCATAATGGTATTATTCACAAAATGAAAATAATGTATACTCTGATCAAACTGCTAAAAAGAGCAGTCAGTCTGATCAGAGAATACAATGTTTGTTGAGATATAGTTGGCAAAGTAATTACGGTATATATTAAAAGCGAATTTGGTTATAAATGACAAGTTTATGATCAACTAGTCTACCTTAGGTACATGCATGAGTATCTGTGTCATAAGCCACCTTTTTTAAAGAAAATTTCTGATACTTACAGTGACAATGGTTGGGGCATTAAGTGTTACCCCTTTCCATAAGTCTGTACGTCAGCTCTCTAAGTCGAAAAGTTTTATCAGAGTTTTATGGAACTTGGTCACATTGTTTAGTACCATAATGTCTTCTTCAATTTTGATATTAATGTAAATGGTCCATATCGCACCAAGAGTTAGATTGCCCCTTGTTCATTAAAATACACCATTTTTGATGGTGTCCGGTCTATACAAAGTTTAGTAATTATGATCACATCTTTTTGAAACTTGGTCACAATGTTAATTACCAAAATGTCTTTCTCTAGTTCGATAATGATCTATGTTGTCTATGCCATCATGAGTTATTGCCCTTTGTTGATGAAAAATGACAACTTTTATAATGTCCAGTCTCTAAATCAAGTAATTTTAATCACTTATTCACAATGTTAATTACCAAAATTTTATTATGGTCTATTAAACAATATTCCTTCAGGAGTTATTGCCCTTTGTTCTTAAAATTTTGCCATTACTTGTGATGTAGGGTCTCTGACTCAAGTAATATCAAACGGAACTTTACAAGCTTAGACACAATGCTTACACCAAAATGTCTTGCTCAAGTTCCAAAATGATCTTAATCATCCCATGGCTCCAAGAGTTTTTGGGCTTTGTTCAGGGGCATCCATGTCCACTAGACACATATCTAGTTTCTTTCTGTATGTTTTTTTGTGCTCATTGGAAACATCCCATTGGAAGCACACTGTAAACAGACCGGATAGGTGGCAAAAATCGCAAGAAACAATGAGTCTAACGATTTTTTATCTACGTTCAACGATAGTTTTAACGTTTTAAATTGCTGCCTATCTGGTGTGGTAAATGAGTTTAAACCTATAAAGAAGTCTTTATGCATATCAAGTTGGTCTGGCTTTCCTATGATTGTTGAGGCAATATCCTGTCATGATACTAAATGGAGTCCTGCAACTCTAAGAGACTTAGGAAGGAATCAGATAGATTGATATGGATTGATGTGAAAAAAAAGAGAAAAAAACAATGTCATTACATGCACAGATCCAGAAGGTTTTGTCAGAGGGGGTCCAACTAAGACATCGTTTTTTATTTAGTTGATGAGGGGAGGGGATTCCAAATACCACTAATATATAAGTGGGCCAGTGAGACATGCACAGATCCAGGAATTTTCGTCAGGGGTGGTCCAGGTCAATCTGGCAAAAAAGCTCTGACGTTTTTTTTTTGTTTTCTTTTAGTCCTCAGCTTGTTTTACTTAAGTCAAATGGTTAATTTCCATTTTTCAAGGTTTCAGAGGGGGTCCAACATTTTCCGGGGGGTGGGGGGAGGTCCAACTTTTTCCAGGGGTGGTCCAATTGCTTTAATTCCCTATATAACTTGTGATATAGCTTGTGATTTTCCATGGGGGTCCAGACCCCCTGTCCCCCCCCCCCCCTGGATCTGCACTTGAGTGAAACACCATTTAAATGGTGTTTCACTGGCGTGTGGGTGATGGCCCAACATTGAATGCTGGCTTGGTAGCTTTGTCATTTTCTGGGGATCTAGACCAGTATTGCTAAGAAACCCTATATATTTTGTAATTTTTCAGGGGGGTGGTGGTCCGAACCATGCATTACGGCCAGAACATGATATATTGATACTTCAAACACATAGGAGAGCAGCAAAAGCTCATGCCAACCTGTGCAAGTGTGCAATCTGGCCCTATTCATTGTTGCTTGCACACTTAAATTATGGACATTATAGATGAAAGTTCTGACCAACTAGCAGCACATTTGAATCTCACTGTCTGTGCACAAGATTTCGGAACTTATCACATCGATGAGCAGTGCCAGAGCCTTCGCTGATTTCATACATGAACTATTGATGTAGATGAAGGCTCAGACCAAAATTTAGACCTGGCTTCACTAAATATGTCAGCAAAGGCATTTTAGCGACATTTGTTCATATGCAATTACACACAGGCCTTAAGTTAAAGTGCGTAACAGAAAAATAATTTTCTTATTTCTCAACCAAAACATATGTTTAGGGTACTCAAAAGAACCGTCTCAATGAAATGGTTCTTTTGAGCACTGAGACGGTTTTTTAGACCACCCAAAACATATGCTAAAAATTATGGGTAGGAAAAAAGTTACAATCTTACGCTGAAAAATTTTGCTTATCTAAACCTATGTACATAGTACCAAAATCTGGTGTGCTGGCCAATACCGGAAACCCCTAAATGGGTACTTTGGCAAACAATTAAGACCCGCATGAAATGCCTCATAATAACCTTGGCCTCTCAATATATATAAAGAACCATCCTGACTTTATTGCTTGTAGTTTTATGGAAATTCCATTTGTCTGAAAAAGGGTTAACCGTATACATGCAATACATATTATAATATCATGGATAAGCCAATTTTATGTAAAAATATTGCTGTTGCAAAAAACCTATCATATTTGACTAGCTGTTGACTTGGGACTTAAAGCAACATAACAAACAAACAAATATTTGACAAGAAGCTCCTTTTCAAACGTCCCAAGACTGCACCTAGTTTATTCCAAATAGATAACAGAATAGATTTTGTCAAAATTACCCTGAGAACGGGAGGTCTGGTGGTTGACAATATTTTGGGTTATCAACCTTATCTCTAGAGACACCTGAACTGTTCCATAGATTATCAGGCATTACCCTGGGTTGGTCAGTGTGCTCCTTGGTGACATTATGGACTGGAGATATTATTACTATTCACAACCATTTTTTAGAGCCTATCAAAGGAGCAATATTTCTGGGTCTTCGTTACCCGAAAAGGTACATGTATTTAATTGGCAGGCCCCCATGGCCAGATAAGAGTATTGATGCGGGTAACTGAAAATTATTTTTCTTATTTTTTTTTCGAGCAAAACATATGTTGTGGGTATTCAAAAGAACCATCTCCATGAGACGATTCTTTTGAGTACCCAAAACACATGTTTTAACTGATGGATAAGGGAAAAAATAACAAATTTAAGCTGAAAATAGTGGCTTTACTGGACCTATGGAATTTTGATAAGAGTATCGATGCACGTAACTGAAAATTATATTTCTTATTTCTCAAGCAAAACATATGTTGTGTGTAGACTCAAAAGAACCATCTCCATGAGATGGTTCTTTTGAGTACCCAAAAAACATGTTTAAACTGATGGATAAAGAAAAAAATAACAAATTTAAGCTGAACTATTTTAGCTTTACTGGACCTGGCTATGGAAGTTTGCAAAAGGCTATGAAATCCATGAGGAACATTAATTAATGGCACAGATCACTGAAATCACTGCATAGGATCGTACAGCTAGAATATACTAAGGGGTTTTATCCTCTGTATCATTGAGATCTGTTTTTGTTTTGTATGATTTGATTCTTTACGTCTCATCAACAATTTTTCAGTTAAACAGGGACGGGTCTTCCTGGGTTGAGCCAGTACTAAGCTAGGATAAAGGTGTCGTGCTCAATGACCACAACACAGTGATTCTGGTGAGGCTCGAACCGGCAGCCTCTCGGTCTCGAGTCAAGCATTCTATCACTGAGCCACTGCGCATCCGTGTGAATCCTGTCTTAATTAATGTATTAAGAAAGGTTGATTGTAAAATGTCTTATTTTCTGACTTAATTAAAATTAGGAAAAAATATTAATATTAAAAATTCACCTCTAAATACCTATTACTGAGCCATTTGGGACCAGATTTATTCATTTTATGGCCCAAGAATAGAATAGATTAATGATAATTAAATGTTTTGTTTTCCTACCCTTAAGTAAAACAGTGATATTAAGGGTGGAAACTAATGAGATACGATAAATTTGAATTATAAACTCTTTCCTTGCCATTGGCAGCTTATGTAGTCTATTGCTAATCTTTGCAAACAGTTTGGATCCAGATCAGGCAAGAAAAACATCAAACCTGATGTAGATCCACATTGTTTGACACGATGACGGTATTCTCGAAAGATTTTTATAAAAAAAAAATCTTAGACGGCTTAAAATCAGCATGCGAAAAATGAAGATTCCATAAAAATATTGTTGCCAGGAGCAATAGCAGTTTTTAACCCCAAATCTTGTTGTTTTTAGCTCGACTAAGCCAAAGGCTCGTGTGTGAGCTAATAGTATACTGATAGAACAGAACAGCCAATGCCTTTATTAACATGAAATTCACAGGTAGCATAAGCACAAAACCAATGACTCTCCAAGCGTCTGTCCGTCCATTCATCAACATTTTCAAACATTTCTCTTCTAAAAAGCCAATACAACTCCAATTTTATATGGAAACTGCTTAGAATGTAGGAACGAAAGTTTGTACAAATGGTCTTCAGGTCACATGACCAAGATGGCTGGCGCACCCATTTATGGTAAAAACCCATTAAAAATCTTCTTCTCCAGAACCAAATGGCTGATGAACTTGGGACATGGTATGTAGCATTGGAGATGTGAGGCCAACCAAGTTTGTTCAAATGATGATCCTAGATTACCTTGACCTACTAAATGTTAAGGTCAAAGTTGATTTTTTATAAGATTTTGAAGCCAGGTGAGGTCATCATATCAGGGGTAACAACCTACGTCATAGCGTGGGTGTTGTAAACACGTAGTATGACGCCATCTTTGATTTGCAAGGTTAGTTTTTCCCTTCGTAAATGTCGTACAAATTAGTGTCTGTCAAAACTAAGCAGTGCAGGCGGTGCCTAACATCACACTTGAACAGAATATACAATGGTCACGTCCAGAAATGCCGTTGCCTTTGTAAACATTCACCCACAAAAATCGAAGTGGGTGACTGCTAAAATTATCCTCGTGTCTCTCGCTTCGATTCTTGTGGGTGAATGATTACAAAGGCAACGGCATATTGGGGCGTGACCGTTATATATTCTGTTCAAGTGTGATGTTAGGCACCGCCTGCACTGCTTTGTTTGTACTGACACTCATTTGTTTAATTTTACGAAGGGGAAAACTGACCTTGTAAATCAAAGATGGCGCCGTACTACGTGTTTACAACATCAATGCTATGACGTAGGATGTTACCCTTGTATATTATACTCACTATAGATACAGGCTATCGATCTCCAGATTTTGGGGCCAAAATTTGGCCCCGTTCCCAATGCCAAAAAGTATGTTTTTTCCCAATTCAACAAAAATTCCCAATTTTACCATAAAAAAAAGTGTTTTTTTTGGTAGCAGTTTATATAATTATTGGAATCAATCTAGCAACGGAAAAGGACTATGTCAAATTTCCCAATTTTAGTCAAAACGCCACTAATTTTCCCAATTCCATGGGCCCCGGCCCCATTCCCAAAAGGGTTGTGAGAGCCCTGAGATATATAATACTCACTAGATACTTTCACCTAATGAGGCAATGACTAAATAAGTCCCAAGGGTTCAATATTATATTATTAATTGTGATTTCATTAATTATTATCATCTGATCTATTGTCTTTCAAGTTGTGTCAACAGCCTCTGGCTTATTGACAGCTATCAAACCGGGTAGCGGATCATATTAAGTCTTTAATGTCAACTATCAGTTGACTGACTAGTGGTTTTAGATTGATTATCCGGCCCCAAGCGGTAAATATTCTGCTCTCAGTAAGGAATGAATGAAAGTATGCACGTTTGGTTTTAGCAAACATTTGTTCTTAATTCAAATTCTGCACTGCGGTGAGTTTTGAAACACATGCAGGTCATTCTAATCTGTTTTTCATCAAAGGTGAAGATATTTTCTTACCCTTCAGTTTTAACTTATGTTTTGGGTGCTTAACGAGACGGTTCTTTTGAGTACCCACAGCATATGTTTCAGTTGAGAAATAAGAAAAATAATATTTAATTACGCACTGTTAACCAGAGGCCTGTTTCATGAACTGTTCGTCACACTTAGACAGTTTTGAAGATGCTAGAAATAATTACTGGTAATGGTTCAGATCTTTTTTTCCCCTTTTTTGGCAACAGCAGAATCTGGGGGGAAGATTTGGCCCTTAAAATCAATTTAAGTTGTGTGTGTCTCTTCCTCACGGTGCAATGGATTGGTACTTTCTGATCATGCTAGCTTGCTTTTGAAGTCAAGCATGTACATACCTTCAAGCCAATAACCATTGAAACCTTATAAAACAGAATCAGGCATAGAAAAAATTGTTCTGCCTCAGCCTCCAGGGCAGTTAAACAGCAATCTAATCAAGGTGTATCTGGAAATGTTTTCATAGGTGTGTGAAGTTTTGAGATATATTATCAGAATTGATTGCAGAACCCTTGTCTTTTTTCACGTTTAAAGCATCCATTTGGGGGTACTGAATTTTTTATCAGAGTACGAACCTTAAGAATACAACAAAGAAAAATAGTTTATTAATACAAGCCCTAATATTGTCATTTATGGTTGAAACTTATCCTACCTGAGTACCTGTTAACTGTTAACTCTTTGCATACTGGAAAATTTTGCATGCATTGTCATTTGCTGATTTATTTCAAAGTCAACATTTCATAAAGTTATCTCTGGAATACTGTGTGTCAAACAGCTTTGGATCCAGTTCAGGTCTGAATTTTTGTCCAAACTTTTCGCAAAAGCTAGGTCATCAACATAGACACTGTCAGGCAAAGGGTAAATTAAAACAGAAGTTAACGGGGCTTATATGATAGATAGGGGTGTCATCTCATTTCGGGTGGAAAGACGTTTCATTGTCATGCATCATTTTGATGGTGAGATGAAGTCGTTAAAATACGCCCAAGGGTATAAGAAAGTGAAGTGAAACAAAAGGTAATAAATTTGAATAATTTTAATGCTGTAAACATTCCTGCTGTTAAAATTTAGGTATTTTGTCAATTTCTCATCTGACAAGACTGGGCTGATCCCAATCTACACTGTTTTACTTTTTGCTAGCTTGTTTGTGTTTAATGTCCCACCAAAAGCCTATGTTAATTGAAGGCTGGGCCATGGCCTAGACTCATCGGACACACTGGAGAATCTTGGGATGGAATCTGAGCAAGGGGGAGTGGTGACAACAGAACTACATTTCTTGTAAATAAATAATAGTTATGAGAGCAAGAAGGTTCCTTTATATCACACCTCCCTTTCAATGTGGATTTGGATATAACATGTTCATGTTGTGGCTCTCAACTTTTTAACTTTTTTTAGCTTGAAATTTTACAAAGGAATTATTTGCTGACCACATTATTCATTAATAACATGGCCCATTCCTATTGACCCCAAACAAAGGGATATAAAAAGGACTACACTGTAACTGGAATCCTGTATTAAAGTTAATTGGAAAAAATTGGGG
Organism: Loripinus fragilis; assembly: GCA_964019695.1. NCBI lineage: Eukaryota > Metazoa > Mollusca > Bivalvia > Lucinida > Lucinidae > Loripinus > Loripinus fragilis. The sequence continues at coordinate 5,533,008 of OZ026529.1, forward strand.
AGGAGTGTAGTAATACTTGGCTGTTTATGAATATCAACTTATCTGGAGGACCACTTACCCGTACAATTTTATTTTACGCCTTGCAAAACATTTCTCTATAAGGAGTGAAAGGCTTTTCCATCTTCGTGTGGCTTATTGATTTTCCGATGTTTTAAGAACTTTGAAGCATCTCTTGGCTCTAAGGGTATTGCTTTTCCAAATTGGATAGAACTTCCTCTGTTCAGGGCTCTTGGCGAGATATCGTTACCACGCAAAAAATCAATTTCTTTGTTATTTCTCCAATAAAAACATATGTTGTGGGTACTCATTAAAACCATCTTTTCAAGACGGTTCTAATGGCTACCCACAATATATGTTTTGGCGAGAAATGAGGTAGATATACTTCTGGATATTCGTCTGTGATCTTGAACTCCGTAAGATATAGCAGGAATTGATTTTTTCCTGTACCCGCAGCAAGCATAGGAATTTTATACAAGAGCAAATTAGAACTCTTGGAGACTTTCTGCTGGTATGGAAGTATAGGGTGGTCTGAAAGAGAATTCCTTGAATAGGATGCTATGACTCATTAGCCGAAAAATTATATATGGTCAAAGAAATCAGAATTAAAATAGTTCATGCTAGCCTTCCTTAAACTTGGGTAGAAGTTTAGGCCGGGCATTCTCAATTAATTCAAAATGATTGTTTTCGAAAGTTTGGAGAAAAATGTGTCACTAAATGCTATGCAAGGTTTGCATCTCCGGCCTCCCCAACCAAATAATTTTGCATATTGAAATTCAATATAGGAACAATTAAAATGCTGGCTTTTAGAAAAAGCCATAATGTACTAGCTCCTACATACATACATTGATCCAGAGTGGGTGACTGGGTCCTGAGGCTCCAACCCTTGCTTGCTGGAAAATCAATAAGCGATAGGACCCCCCTACATCCTCCTTCAAAATCTTAAAAATACTGTAACAGACTCCCCCATCCCCCTCGATCGAGACCCTTTGTAAAATGAGCTGACAACTTAAACAAAACTTTATCAGTTAACTGGACTACCGCCCCACCCCTGATTAAAATTCCTGAATCCATGCATGCCATAAAAAAGATAAAAATTCCATATCCTTTTCTTTTCTTGAATGGCAGTATTGGACCCCCATGAACTTTGGCCATGCTGTTCATAGTAAATTCAGTGACTTTACCATAGCAACAAAATTTTGCTGGTCAGCTGTATATTGGAATTTTGTTTCTTGCGCTATTTGGGGTATTGATTCTTCTTATCGGTTAGTCAGCAGACTTATGGGTATAACAACAATACACTCGTCATCATTGATTGCACTCAGAATAGTCAAAATCTGCGGTTATGGACCCCTTTGAGTGGAACTGGTTTATTCCAATCTATTTTTTTTTATTGGTATTTTGTCTCATGTCCTGCTGAACCCAGATTTATCCTTTTTCGAAAACACTGTAGTTCCAGATCAGCTGGCTTCTGACAAAGCCATCTGATAAGTCTGACTTTGCTAACAACTGGAATGCGGCAATTTAACATGAAAAAAAAAATGTGGAAGAGTGAAGTACATAAAAATTGGTTGATTGTTGTGTTGCACCAGGGTTCGTACAGGCTTGAAAAGTACTTGAATTTAGAGGGCTTTCTTTAAAAGTCCTTGAAAAATAATTCTACCTTGAAAAGTACTGGAAAATCACTCAAAAGCCTTGGAAAGTCCTTGAATTTTTCTATTTTCTGTAGAACTTAACACTGTTGATAGAGGTCTAAATCAGTATAAAATTGTTGTGCCTTTAATTTCAAACTCATTTTCTGGTACTCTCAGTCTAGCAATTTGAAGAAGAATTTTAACACTTCGATCAGTATTTTTCCTAAACTTTTAGTCCTTGAAAACTGTAAAATAGTCTTGAGAAGTCCTTGAAAAGTCCTTGAATTTTACTCAAACTTCCCTGTATGGACCCTGTGCTCTTTGACAGGCAAGTCAATTCTAGAAGATATCCTACTTTTATGTAAAACGTGTGCAGTCCTTAATCAGGCATCACATTTCATCTGATCTGGGTCTACACTGTTTGCCAAGCGCCTTTCTGTCTTCTTTGCTTTGAACAAACAGTGCAGGCTTTGATGGTGGCATGCATTGCAGAAAGGCCTGCACTGTTGCTACGACAAAGAAAATAGCACAAGCAAAAGAAATAAATAAAATGTATTTTGAAGATCATAATGCCGCATCTGACGGAATGAGCATCCAAAGATTAACTCTTTCCTTGTCAGAGAAGATTTTTGGACCAAGATCAGGGCAGATGGCTGATCTTGAACCAAACTGATCGACACTCTGCTGGTATTCCTGAAGGAATTCTGGAATTTTTTGAAAAGTTGAGTTTGAACAAAACAGCTGACAAAATAGAATGCAAAATAACTAACCGTTTTTGTATCAACCTGGATAGGGAATCATTGGAGAAAGGGTTAATGCTTTTTGCATTCTGGGTAATTTTGCATGCATTTTTTGTCGTCTGCTGATTTTTTTCAAAATCAACTTTTTCGAAAAATTCTTTCATGATTATCATCAAACAGTTTTGATCCAGATTCAGTCGCGACATTTTGTTGTGCCTGATCTGGGTCTAAACTGTTTGTAAAGGGATTATCAGCAGACAGCAATTTAGTTGGCAAAGCGTTAATAAATTGATTATTTGTCATCTCATTAGTAGTTTTTGGAATGGTTATTTTTTGCCTGGTTTACTGGCATGAGCTTTTTTCCCTATATTGGTACAATAATGATTTGAGCCACATATGAGATTTTCATACTTATCGCATTGTCGAGCTACGGGAGCTCAGCAAGCCTGCACAAATGGGCAGCTTCCCTGCTCACAAACACAAAAAATGGATGCATTAATAGATCAAAGTAATACCTCTAGCCCTGCATGCATGGGCATATTTAACCCTTTACTCCATAATAGCGCCTTTTGTTGCCTTTGACATATCATGTATTTGAAAATATTATGGTAAATGGAGCATTTGCTCGTTTGGAGCAAATGCTCCATTTTCCATAGTATATGTATATTTTCAAAAGAATTCAAAGCTTAAGTTATTTTTTTCTTGAATTTTTTTAATGTTGTTTGAAGATATAAAATGATGTCATGATCTAAAAATAGCCTCTGGAGTAAAGGGTTAAAGGAGGCTTTGGGGTATATGAGATTATATTGCGATAAGTACCCAAATCTGATATGCTTGGTCCATTTCTATTGGTGCAATGAAAAATCCTAAATATTGGGACATATATGTACCCTAGCGCTGGTCAGACTTGGAGATTTAGAGTAGTCTGGTCGGCTTCAATGTTGCTGCATGTGGTCATTCTCTGACTTGAGTACCTTATTTATGTTGATAAATGTCCAGTGGGACAACGCATTGGACTCAAATGGCCAAACACTTTGGTGTTTTTGGCCACTCTGAGTGCAAGTGAAATCGTTAAGAGAAGTGATGCACTAATTTAGAGCATGTGTATCAATCTAGGTGGTATGGTACTCTTGTTTGAAATATTTTTGGAGTCCCAAACTTTATGGATTTTGCCCTTGAATGCTGTATATTGGTAGTGGAATGATATGTTTGATCCCATAGCAGATGAGAGAAATTATATCCAAACATATACAAATTAATCTATTGATAGTGATATGGTGTCCACTTCTAAACTGGGAGGTTATAGTTGTTATTAACACCCAGTCCATGGTACATGTAAGAACTTTAAAACATGCAAAAGATTACGACTGTATGAACAAAACAAACATTTTCCCAATGTACACCAAAGCTAATGTTTTCATGGTTCAAGAAAAGAAAATAAACGGTATGGTAAATTTTCAAAAATTTTGAATCCTAGTTCGCCATCAAATATACCCAGGCACACAGTTCAGAACCAGATCAGGGCCTTCACTGTAAGCTATTCTGGCAAGCATTTTGTGAAAGCAAAATTTTAGTGGATAGAAAGAGGAATATGTTTAAAGTTTTTGAAATTTATCATATTGTGATTTATGGTTGAAAAAACTTCTCTCATCTTCAGCTATGTAGGACTCGGAATGACTTTTTAAATGGACCTGGAATGATCTTTGTTGAATCCTGGTTATGAGATATACCCCAGTTATAGCTGCTTGCATCTTGATTAGGTGAGGGTTGATCAAAAAGCTTCATATTGTGAAAAAAAAAAGAACAACACAAGTTGTATAATCAGGCTTTGTTAAACCAGTTAATTCTCAAAGTGAATTTGTTATTACAGGGGACAAAAATATTTCAATATTGCACTTGTCCTGCAGGAAGAGTGACTTACAATTTTCACTCGTCCTGCAAACCCATGCACTTGTCTTTTAAAAGTGTATGCAATAAAGAACATAAGGGAGTAATGTGTAATATGACTTCATTGATTAATTCTTCCCAAAGCACTCGTCCTACAGGACGAGTGCTATGGGGAGAATCACTCGTCTTTTCTAGATTTCACTACAAGCGGACCACTGGAATTTTTGTCCCCTGTATTATGAAGACACTTCAGAGCCTATACACCTAGTTTAGAAGACCAGGCAGTTGCTCAGTGATAGAGTATTAGACTTTAAATCGAAGGGTTGCTAGTTAGAGACTGATTGAAGGCACTGTTTAGTGTCCTTGAGCAAGACCCTTTTCTCGTCTGCTTAGTACTGGTTCAACCCAGGAAGACAGGAAACATCCTGACATGACTTAAAATCCAAATTGTTGAATTAAGGATTTTTATATGATATTAAAGTTACATTGTAAATTGATTGAAATCTTGTGGCTTTTTGATCAACCCTCTTTGCCTGTATCCCGGGTAGTCAGTTGGATGGCGTAGGGAATGTGGGGCATGTCTGTATATGATTAAAGATCTTAATGTGTTATATGGGTGTATGAATAAAAGCTTTCTCTCCCTCTTGTTTGTTGCATTTATTGTCTGTCCTGTCTTGTTTTGTGTGTCGGTATATTTATCTCTATGTAATTGAAAAGTTTAAGATTAAAAGTTCATTAACAAACATTCTATATACGAAAATTCAATCACCCGAATGTTGGCGGGTATCTGAATTTAGAATCTGTAAAGCTTTTAGTAACATTTACCTCATTAAATGCTTTCATTGACAATAGGCTTGAGATAAAGTCAAATGTGCTATTCTTACATGTTTTATACCATAGGAGTTTCATTTCTAAATTTGATAAAGGATCATCAATTTTAGTTAATTTATATTAAATACTCTTTGTATCACGTATATAAATTGCCAAATCAAATCTATCTTAAAAGATTGAATCTGAATTATTTTTGTCATCCAAAAATAGAGTAAAATCAGAACATATTAAAAAGATTTATTCCCCTCAAAAGAGGGGAAAATTTTATATAAAAGTGTGAAGAAGAAAATAAATGTGTGTTTAAATTAAAAAAAATCAGAATGAACAATGAATTCAAATCTTTCAAAAATTGGATTTTTGATATTTCTTAAATATACTTAATTTTTTTTATTTAAACTATTTTTTGTTGATCATATTCATACATATCTACCATACCTAAAATGAAATTTACTGTGACTCAGGAGCCAATTCCTCTGCCGCATTTGGACTTAAAGAACAATAAAATGACGATGTCCGACATAGAAAGCAATAACTTTAACGGTGTGGAAGAAAAGAACGGTGCAGATAACGAAGAGGCCAATCACGATGAAGGAGAAATACACAGAGTAGATAATGAAGTCAGCACCAGTAATGTGGTGAATAATGATGTTAATAATGAAATAATGAAAATAATCAATAATGAAAGGATGGCACAAGAAAAACGAGAACATGAAGCAATAAGGAATAATTTGGAAGAAAATTCATTGACAATAGTGGAACAGCAACCACCATTATCAGTTGGAAACCCTCTGTCAATACCGGAAGTCAGTTCTGTTGCAATATCAGACAGTAATTCAGTAGCAATACGGGGACCCGGAAATTCACTAGCATTAATGGAAAATTCATTGGCAATACCTGAAAGCAATCCACAGACAATTCTAGATGTGAATTCTCTTTCATTAGTACAACAACAGTCTTTGCAGTTTAACCAAGATAAGCAAACAAGGCCCCCTTGGAAAGGTGTCATGGTTCCCTGTGCGCAGTTGAAAGAATATTTGGACTCGTTGCCAACATTTAATAGGAAGACAATGTTAAGGAAAGGACGAGAAGTGCACAAAATCTATGTTGAGATGACAAAAGGGGAATGTTTTCTTGATGATCAGTTTGCCTATACAGAATTTGGAAAGCTTGTTCTCACAAATGGAAGCATACGAGCAGGGAGAGCCAAGAATGCGAAACAGATTGTGGTTGCCAGGGAAACATTGTACTGTAGCGGGACTGGAGCATGCAAGCGAGCCTGTGGAGGATATGGCATCTGTATTGCAGGTAAGGGCAAAAAGTTTTATTTTCACACATGAGATTTTGGTATGCATTGCATATAAGACCAGACCCTGAGGTTATAAAATCTTGTTTCATGGTTTCCTGCTCAACTGAGCATGAAATTTCAACTGCTCCTAAAATCTAAAATGCTGAAAAATAAAGATATTTAAAATGCTGAAAAATAAAGATGTTTTGGAACCCTCATAATGGTGTATTTATCTTGCTTATAAATGTTAAAATGCCAACAATTGTTGGCATTTTAACATTTATGAGCAGGATTATATCATGTTCAACTCAACTGAAACAAAAAATTTATTAACCTTGGGGCCAGATCTGCCCATCAGGCCAGAGCCATCCCAGGGCCTTTATCAAACAGCCAATTTGTAAGTAGTTCAGGCTAAAATTGGGGTATAGCCCCAGGCTAAAATTGGGGTATCTATAGCCCCAGGCTAAAATTGGGGTATGTATAGCCCCCTAGATATCTGTGTATGACTGTTTAAAGAATTGCTTTACACACATAATCATGTGATGAGAACCCGAATCTCATGAGGTGGCCCTAGTGAAAAGCTCACCTGAGCTTAAGGCACATTGGTGAGCTATTAGTATACCGAAGACTCAGGTGCCCGTCATCTGACCTCGTCAACATTTTCAAACATCTTTGAAACCGCTGGGCCAATTCAACTCCATGAAGTCAGGGGAATGAAGTTTGTTCAAGCCCCTTGCCACTCCCACATAATTTTATGGTGATAACCCTTTGGATATGGGCCTTACCATGTTTGTTAATTCCCTGCCGCGAAGCGGAATGGGGGCTATAGGAATGCCCTTCACCTGTCAGTCGGTCCGTCATTCCTTCTGTAACACTTTCGTGTCCGCTCCGTAACTCCTGAACCCTTTGAACAATTCCATTAAACTTCACTCAAATGTTCCTTTCAGTGAGACGGTGTGCAGAGCTTATGACCCAGCTACCTAGACTCAAGGTCACAGGTCAAGGTCATGGGATTTACCCTTGAATTTCGTGTCCGCTCCATATCTCCTGAACCCTTTGGGCGATTTTCATTAAACTTCACCCAAATGTTCCTCTCAGTGAGACAATGTGCAGAACCTATGATTCCACTATGCAGACTCAAGTTCAAGGTCACACTTCAAGGTCATGTGATTTGCCCTTTGTGTCCACTCCATAACTCCTGAACCCTTTGAACTATTTTCATTAAACTTCACTTAAATCTTTCTCTGAGTGAGACATCACATGTCAAGGTCATGGAAGTTACCCTTGAATTTCGTGTCCACTCCATATCTCCTGAACCTATTGTGCAATTTTCATTTAACTTCACCCAAATGTTTTTCTCATTAAGACGATTGCAGGACCTATGGTTCAAGGCAAAGGTTACACTTCAAGGTCATTTGATTTTCATGTGTCATTGATGAACGATTTTCATTAAACTTCACTCAAATGTTCCTCTCAGTGAGACTGTGTGCAGAGAAAATGACCCAGCTACCTAGACTCAAGGTCAAGGTCACATGTCAAGATGATGGGATTTACACTTGAATTTTGTGTCCTCTCCATATCTCCTGAACCCTTTGAGCAATTTGCATTAAACTTCAATCAAATGATCTTGTCAGTGAGACGATCTGCAGAACATATCACTTGGCAACACAGACTCAAGGTCACACTTCTAGGTCATGTGATTTACCCTTCCAGTTGTGTCCGCTCTATATCTGTTGAATCTTCGAACGATTTTCATTAAACTTCACCCAAATGTTCCTCTCATTGAGACAGTGTGCAGATCTAATGACCCATCTATGCAGACTCAAGGTCAAGGTCACACTTCAAGGTCATGGGATTTACCTTTGAATTTCGTGGCCACTCCATATTTCCTCATCCATTTCTAAGATTTTCATTTAACATCACTCAAATGTTCCTCTCAGTGAGTTGGTGTGCAGAGTTCAAGGTCATGGGTTTTACCCTTGAATTTGGTGTCCACTCCATATCTCTTGAACCCTTTAAATGATTTTCATTAAACTTCACCTAAATATTAATCTCAGTGAGATGATGAGCAGAACCCATGACTCGGCTACGCAGAATAAAGGTCAAGGTCACCGGTAAAGGTCTTGGGATTTACCCTTGAATTTTGTTTCCCTTCCATATCTCCTGAACCCTCTTAATGATTTTCATTCGTTCCTCTCAGTGAGTTGGTGTGCAGAACCAATGACTTAGCTATGCAAACTCAAAGTCAAGGACATTAGATTCTGGGGTGGGGGATCTGGCTGTCCTTCAGGCTGCTGTCTTGTTTAAATTATGATCCTCAGTTGACCTTAGCCTACTTTATGATAGGGTCGAAATTGATTCTAAATGCAATTATATTAAAACTTGAAAAGTTGAGTTTTGGATAACTGTTGAAGCCAAAGACATTATGCTTACTAGATATGTTTAATTTAAAGAGACAATGACTAAAGGGCAGAACACTTTGCCTTTCAGCAAAGGTTGCGCATATTGGACTGCCATCAGTGTATTTCATCATATCATATCATAATCAGATTTTTGATTAACATTCAGGTACAGGGACATCATCCACATCAGTGGGCCCCCTTCCAGGGCTAGCTGTATGCATAGCAGATCTCCTTTCTTGAGGGTCAACTGACCTGAGCTTCCACTCACAGCAATCTTTCTCCATCAGTTTCTTCCATGTTAGCATGGGCCTCCCTGCCCCCTGCCTGCCATCAATCTGTAAATCACATGCTGTACTGACTGCACCACTAGAACACTCCACATGCCCAAACCAGCGAAGCCTTCTCTGTCTCAAAATGAGGTTGAGGTCCTCAAGCTCAAGCTTTTCCATAGCTTGCTTGACCTTACAGTGGTCACATCCGCTGGCTTGATACTGCAGATCTGTCTGATCATGGCCCTATCATTGCGCTGCAGGTTAGTCTTGGTCAGTGGCCAAGTTTCACTGGCATGGAGCATATCGCTCCGCACACAAGAGCTGTATACATGGTCTTTTAAGAGAGGTGGCAGGATGTGAGAACTGGTGGTTGCTCCCTGAACGTCTTCCAGGCTATTTTTACATGAGTAGTGACTTTTATTTTACAGCCTTTACCAGCAGAAAGCATGTCACCCAGGTAGCAGAAGGAAGCCACCACCTCCAGCTGATCAGGTCCCACCTAGACTTCACTCTGTTGTCTGCCATCAATAGAGCGGGCATTTCCCATGCACACTTTTAATCATGATTTGGTGTCAGTCGTTGTAGCCCGCTGCATTTCTTATGCACCCAAAGTTTGCAGCCATTGCAGTAGATGCTGCTGTTGCCTTCTCCTGTACGACAGACAGCGCATGGGTATTCGCCTGAACTCTGCAAGAGGTCCAGACCTGTACCACAGATCATGACCTTTGTCTTTCCTGCAATTACCCTCAACCCCTTCTTCTCCATGGCTTCTTTCCATATCAAGAGCCTCCTGACACATTGCAATGATGACAAGGTCATCTGCATATAGGTCCTCCCAGGGAGCACCAGGCCGAAACTCATGTGACAGGCCTCCAGCACAATGATGAATGGTGGACCCAGACCTTCACCTCAAACTCTTGGCTGAAACCCTCGCCTTCGCGCATTAACGTACATTCCCTGGACTAACCGCAAAATCCATTCCTTAACACCTGGCTTTCTCAGGGCCCATCAGATAACCTTCCGAGGGACACTGTCAAATACTTTCTCTAGGTCCATGAAGCCCATATAGAGCCTCTTGTTCACTGCTAGGTATTTCTCCTGCAGCTGCTGGACCACAAATATTGCATCTGTAGTGCCTCTTCCTGGGACAAAGCCAAACTGGGAGTCGTCAATAGACACCGCCTGTCTTATGAGACCATTGACTATCCTCTCTTGGATCTTCATGGCCTGCTCGGTCAGCTTGAGACCTCGATAGTTGCCTCTGTCCAGAGCATCACCATTGCCCTTGTAAAGGCAGACAATGAAACTTTGCTCCACCCTTGCTCTTGTAAAGGCAGGCAATGAAACTTTGCTCCCAGTCAGTTGGGACCTTGCCATCACAGATATTGTAGATTCGGAAATTTTCGCGTGACTTTTATTTCGCGATTTTTCGATTGTCGAATTATTCGCAAAGTTTTGAATTCGCGAGCAAGCATTCGTGTAGTCGGTCTTTTTTAGTGCACAGAATAGCCGTCCATTTATTAATTTTTGACGTGCCGACTCTAACTGCCATACTTATGTCATTGTCTCTCTGAACACACACTCAAAATCACTGGTCCATATCTGAATCATTGACCAGGTATAAGTATTGTTAGCGTGACTGATCTCTTACCGCCATCAATTCAACACTTTTGTTAGGTATCACTAAGCATCTATTGTGTAACGGTTGAACGCTCATGTAAAATGACCTTGATTTGCGTAATCTCTTCAAGTCCAATAACAGTATAACTTTACCTTTAAACTACAACTGGTCAGTTCGCGAGAAACAGTGATTTTTTTTTACTGAAACGCAAATAAATACTCAAATATTGTTACATCTTTTGTGGATAAAGTTTATGAGGGCGAAAATACATTAAGGCAAGATTGTCTCTTCTCAGTATCTGTTTGCTCCATCGTCATTCTCAAAGATCTTCAACGATCAATGCAACTTGCTTTTGAGTAAGTCAATATTAGCGAGAACTTAGAATTTGCGAGGTAGCGAATTCGCGAATATTAGCGAAAATTAAGTTCTCGCGAAAATTTCCGAATCTACAGTAATCACAGTAGCAAGATCACAGATCATGGTGGCACCTGTATCACCTACTGCCTTGATCATCTCCACCACTATGCCTGATGGACCTGCAGCTTTGCCCGAATTCATCTTTGAGATGGCCTTCTTCACCATGTCAATAGTGATTGGGATAGGCGGGCCTTCTCATAAGCATTTTTAATAAGCATATTTTTCATTGAAACCACATGGCCAGTTGAAGTCAAATTTTGACTATGGTACAGGTCACATGACCAAACTGACTGCCATACCCTTACATTAAAGGTAAAAACTCTAGCAGTGGGGATGTGGGCTCTACCAAATTTGTTGAAATTATGATCCTAGAGTGACCTTGAACTAGTTTATGTCAAGGTCAGGTTTGAACTGGGGAAAATCTTAAATGCATGCTTCTTGTCAACTGTTGAAGTAAAAAATAAGATGTGTTAAACTTGTATGAGACAAAGTAAATAAAGGCAAGTTCTTTCAGCCAATTTGCTCTACTCAACATTGAAAAAAAAAAAATTCTCAGAAAGCACGGTGCCCATTGAAATCAAATTTCCTATGGAGCATCTGGTGCCAGTCCAGATCACATTACCTAATTGGCTGCCATCATGCCCATGTTAGATAAAAACTCTTCAAAAATCTTGGGTCTTGGTTTAATTGTATCATCGTGGATGTTGGCCCAACATAATTTGTCAAAATGATTATCATATGATTTCCAGTACAATTATGTAATAAGTGTACCATATGCATACATTTGCCGGTACTTGAATCAGAGGTGCAGTATAAAAGAATGTGGCCGGGCAGAGCTCAAATGGGCCTCACCGCAAGAAACCCTGTCTTCGGGGTTTCTGATAAAGTGAGCTTCAAACCAACCTTCTAAGCTGCAGAGATGAGATAGAAAATTGAAATTTTGCTTGTAGCAAGTCTAGATATGATACTATCTATCAAGCGAATAATAAAGGCGCTGATCAGACTGTTATTCACAAATCTCCGAAGACAGGTTTTCTCGCGTCAAGGCCCAAATTAGATTTAAAGTCTGCTTGGAATCCACTGAAGTTGGATCACTTCACCCATTTACAATTATACCTTGTAAGAGGTAGGAATGTTTGACAGAGATCGTCATGAACTTTAAAGACTGACATTAGTTACAGGCAAAATACATGATCACCTAACACTGCCCCCAGGCAATAATTTTACCTAAGTATTTAAACAATAGAAGACTTGTCAACAGCCATGATTAATGAACTAGATGTAACTGTCCTAAAATACCCTATTGACGTTTGCAGTAAAAGGGCCTTTAACTCCTTCCTTGCCAGGGGGAAATTTTGTCGTCAAAACTCCTGATAACCTTTGAAAACAGTTTGAATCCAAACCATTTGATTTCTTGAAATAATTCTTTTTTAAAAGTTCATTTTGAAGAAAAGTCATCAGACAACAACAAAAGCACGAAAGATTAGCTTGCATGCAAAGATTTAAAATCACCCACATGTTCAAGCAACCTTTTTGTCAAAAATTAGACATTTTAACATCTCCAGAAAGAGCCTGTTATCCTTGAATCTCCACTCAAACACATTAAGGCTACCTGTTGGACCAGTGAAAGACTAGTTCCCAAAAATACAGCAAATATCACAGGTGGTAAACTGGCCCAATTGACCTGAATAGTCATCTGAGCAACAATTTGACTAGTACTGTAAATCCGGAAATTTTCGTGACAATTTTATTTTCGGGTATAGTTATAAAAGACATATTTGTGATGTTAAAAATTTGCGACTAGGGCATGATTTACCTATATCAGTAAACAACGGAGTGGTTTTGCCATTTCGCGAGGATTCTATTTTCACGAAACTTTGCATGTGCGAAGTTTCGCGAAAATAAAACCCTCGCGAAAATTTCCGAATTTACAGAGCTTTTTGATAATTTTACATATTCCGTCATCTGAAAGCGGAGAAATACTCACCTGACACTGCATCACAAGATTTCCATGGTTAATTTGTCAAGGCTATAAGAAATTGATTGCTAGATTCTCTCCCCCCCCCCCCCCCCCCACACACACACACACACACATTTTTCTCTACATGGAAGAAGAACGATAAGATGCATGCATCAAGCTGTACTAGTGACACACTGTTGGTGTTCCGACCAAGTTCTGTCCTTCATTCTGATTACCTGCTTTTGATGTACATCACAGAAAGCAATTGCATACCATGCAGATTAACAGTCCATAGTATGGGAATTCTATCTCAATTTTTCCACAATGATATTTGTAATTGCCAAGACTGTGACAAATAAAGGACTGGTTTGTGTTCGTTTGAACCAATACTGACAATTTGCTTGATGTTTACATTGATTTCACATCTAGATCCAGTTCCTGACATAAAATAAACATGGTAAGAGGAACTTGCTGCCCTTGGTGCCAACCAGAAAATATAAAGATAATTTCACACCCACCCACATTTAAAAAAAGTTGGATGAAAATCTAGCAGTAAATTTATTATTGCCTAATGTAAAATTACATTGTTGTGTTTGGGTAATTTGATTTCATCAATGATATTTTCATATGAACTTCCTCTTTGTTTTCTTCAGGTTGTGACAAGACTAAAATGAGAGGTCATCGCTGTGGATACAGGGTCAAACTTACACAGAGGCTTGGCTATGTAAACTTCTGGTTCGTCGAAGTGCTTGGTAACCATAATCAGCTTGGCTCAAAAGGCAATGAACAGGTTGAAGAGAACCAGAAATTTAAGTTTTCCTTCCCTCCTAATTTCGCATTAGACTTAACGAATTCGTCAACTAATACTAACGGTAGGCCTAACAAACAATCTCCAGCAAGTAATAACAAAGCGTGTCTGCAATATATCAAGTCAACATCACCTTCTCGGAATGGAAATTTGCCGTTAACTGTCTCAGAGAGTAGAGATAACCTCGCTACTGCCACTGGCTATCACTATGTTCTTGAAAATGAACCAATCGGACCAGGCCAGCTAGGCAGTAGTAGCTCAGCTATGAACTTACCAGAATCTTCACAAATACCTACAAGCATATATTCCAATGAATGTAGTCAACAGTTGATAGATAACTATCAAAGACTTGCCACTGAAGCTGCCATAAATGCCATAAAATGTCATTCTGCCATTGCCATGCCTAACTTACCAACAGACAATTGTGTTCAGCCGGAAGATTTATCGGCAAAGTCTTTATCACATCTAGTCAAACAGGAGCCACTTGATTCTCAGTCACCAGTGTATTTGCCGCAGGGCGGTTTGTCTAGTCCAGGGAGTCAAGGGCAAGGTCAGAGTCCTGTCTCAAGTCAAGGGAGTTCCCCTGAAAAGCCAGGCCAGAAAATGCAAGCTGCGCAAGAAACGCTTGGTCAAGTTCATAACCGCATAATGGAGCGGGCAAAAAGCAGAAAAAGTTCCAGAACTGTACATATTCCACGTGAAAACTCGGACAGTAAGACTTTTGTACAATATCCTAGTCACTTACCAACAGCAAATCTCAACATTCCTAATGTTCCTATTTCTTCTAACAATAATAAAGTGAACATTGACTTCAAACGCTTCCAAACTTTGAATAAGATTTTACAAAGTGAGGCTTTCCAGACAGCCAAGCAACAGCTTGAAAATTCATGGCACCAGTCTCAATCATCACCTGGTTTCCTGCATCAGACTTCAGCCTTGAACTTGACTAAGAAAGAGGCAGACTGTGGGACCCATCTTGACCATACACAGTTACTGGAAGAGTGGAGAAAAGGGGGACAACTCCAGGAGTTTCAGCAGTTCCATATAAAAAAAGAAATTCTTCCAAATGGTCATGCAGATGACACTGACTTGAGTAAGTCAGATGGGCCATTGACCAAAAATGAAAAGGTATAAAATCTCATGTCTTAGTTTGTATTGTTAGAGTTTGTATAGTATTTTTTTCCTTCATTCGTTAATAACGGTCGTTTAGAAGCTATTTGGTGCCTCATAGCACCACCTATATTAATTTGTCAGCAGATGAGAGTTTTTAAAATAATTTTTTTAGCTATTTATAGCAAAATTACTAAATATTTTATGTGAGTAGACAGTTCACATGAAATATTAGGCCTTTAAAAGTGCTTAGTAAGTGAAAAATCATTTTGTAAATTGCTACGTGCATTAAGGGGCGATTTTTGCCCCTCTATGAGGCCAAAAAATAAAAGTTGCTTTTCACCAAATTTTTAATTCTTATTAGTTTAATTATTAGAAAAATAGCCCAAGTGTTAAAGTCTGGAATTAATTTGACTTTTACCGTTGCTATGGTAACCAAAATGGCCGCCAAAATAGGCTGAAAATTGGTCAATTTGACAGAGAAATTAACGTAGAGCACAAGCCAATACCAAAACGATATAGAATCATCAGGGCACACTACAGATTAAAAGGTTTTTTTTGTGTTATTAAGCAGAAAAAAGTCAGTCTCCCAAAGCCTAAATGAAATTTGGTCCAAAATGGCAATTTCTCTATTTTAAGCCTATTTTGGCGGCCGTTTTTGTTTTAATGACAACCATAAAAGGTGAATAAATGTAAGTTTTTTACACATTTTGGGGTATTTTATGTAGGTTTAACATGATTCATTGATGTTATGTGATGTCATACTGGAGGGAGGATTGAACTGCGCTCTGAAGCTGGACCTGTTTCACACCGGGTAGGCGGCAATCGAAAACACCAATACTATTGAGGAACGTGGATCAAAAATCAATAGAAACAGTGTTTTCGATTGCCATTTGTAGCCAGTGTGGCGACAAATGTCAATTGAAAACTCTGTTTCTAACGATTTTTGATCCGCGTTCGTCAATTGTTGATAGCGTTTTCGATTGCCGCCTACCGGGTGTGTGTTTGAAGGGTTTTAACTCTTTGCCGCCTGGGTAATTTTGTATGCTATTCTGTCGTCTGCTGATATTTTTCAAAATCAACTTTTTTTAAAAAAAAATTCAGGAATATCACCAGAGTGTCAGTCAATTTTCGAAAAAAATCAGCAGATGGCACAAACAGTTCAAAAAATTTCAAGCACGCAATGAGTTAATTAAAATAGTAGAAAATGTTAAAAGATGTTTTTGTACTGAATTTAATGAGTACCTCATATACATACTTTATGATGCATGTTGTTAAAGGATATAAGCTGTCATCATTTGACATAAACATCTTGATTAATTATACCTCTATTTGGGTCTCATGTTAACATATACTCATGGGTATAAAACAATAAGGCTTTATAGCGGTACATATACACAGAACATCCGATGGTTCACTGACTTTCTACGCCTCATCATCGTTAACCCTTTCGCTGTCGCATTAAAAATCACATTTCTGATGGAATACCAAATATGGGGTACTTATGGCAGGGTTAACCCTGATTAGATGCCACTATGTCTGTACTGTTTTTGCTTTGACGAAAGCATTCTCAAGAAGGCAATTTTTGTTGTTGTAAGCAGTTTGTACTCAGATCATGGCCAGCATTTCAGTCCTGATTTTGATCAAAACCGTTTGACATCTCTTAAAGTGTCCCTGAAAGAAATTTTTGAAAAGGTTAATTTTGTAAAAAGGCAGCAGATGGCAACAAAAGCATGAAAAATGTACCCAGCATGCAAAGAGTTAATGGATTTTATGAAGATTTTAGCAAACAGTGTAGACTTCTTTGAGATATCATCCCCTTCACCCACCCAACCCATTATGCAGAACTGGGTTTATTAAAATATTGTACAAATGACTCCTATATATCCAGATCAGACTACTCCTTCAGGATCTGATTGATCTTTCTATTATAACTGGTTGTTTCCGCCTATCTGTTTAAATATTTAGGGTAAAAAGGGTGTTGTAATCTTTTTTTGGTCACTGGTTGGAATCCTACAGTTGGTGTCATCTTGTGTCCTTGAGCAAGACACTTTATCCGTGTAGCTTAGTACTGGTGCATTCATGGAAACAACCCGGAATAACCTAATCGAGGGATGCAAGAGTTATTACCAAGAATAAACTCTGCATTTTATACGTATTAAGGTTACTTCCCTTTGTATAAATACCATTGCGATTATTATACCACTGTTATTATTATTATTATTATTATTATTATTATTATTTTGTTGGTGAAAAATATTTCAATCAAAATTCCGTTGAAAAGGTATTGCGTACCCCAACTGATTTTGCTGGTTTTCCCTGCTGTGTGATTGTGTGAAAGGTTTTGATATACTACAGGCTCAGGAGAAATATCACAAGAAAATATGAGCTGCAACATGAGATTTCCAACAATGTGGTATGTTATTTGGAGTTTCTAAGCTTAAAAGTAGGCTGCACAGGCTCGTCTGAGTCTACACTTGTCAAAATGCCACATTGTTAGAAATCACATGTCGCGGCTCAATTATGTCTTCTGAGTTTGTCACCAGGTAAGCCTCACTTTAGAAGCATGATTTTTTTTTTATATAGCAAGCATAGTTTTAGACTGCAACAACGCAAGTTCTGATCAGACGGCAGTTGTGCAGGCTGGTCTATATTTAATATTAAGTGGATGATGCATAATTAGGGGATAACTATTCAAAATTTTCATTTTGATATGTATGTCATTAGATATATGGTCGTAAATTTAGTTTTTACGGGGACATGTGAGTGGAGCTGTAAAATGTGATTTTCAACTGTATATCCAATATACCTCCCTATATGAACACTTTGAATATGTTACCTCTATAATGCACTTCTGCACTCTTTTACCGTTAAAGTTTTGTTGTGCTACAGCCTGCATAAAATTGCATTTCATCAAACCAAATGTGACTTAGTGATGTCAAATACATGTATATTGCAGCAAATTTCTAACATTATCCAATCAGACATTGCGTTACAATATAGCAAGTGCACTGCAGGTGGAGTCACTGTTGTGCCCTTGAGCGAGACACTTAATACGCTGTTTAGTACTGGTTCAACCCAGGAAGACTTGTCTTGACATGTCTGAAAAATTGTTGACTGGGACATAAAGAATCAAAACAAACAATAGCAAGTACATTAAAATCATACTTGACTAGCTAACATGGACAGTGTGGAGATTTTTTATTTTGTGTATTTGCTTATAATAGAGCCTTCTAATGGCTAATATCTGTCCAAAGCAAGTTGATTTCGCTTTTAATGAAGATTTTTAAGGTTTCATAAGGACTCAGAATGGTTTAAATGCAAAAGCTTTGAAACATTCCAATTGGCACAAGTCCAAGTTTAAGTCCTAGTGGAGATATCTGATTTGTCAAGACACTTCTCATTTAAATTATTTGTATTGTCATGTTTACCTTAATTCAAAAAACCTGTCTTAAACAAGCAAACTTTCAACAAGTTCCTGCCTTAAGCAAGCAGGTTTTGCTTTTCGTAGAGAAAAGCAAAGCCTGCTTGCTTAAGGCAGGTAGGCTTGCTTTAAGATGGGATATGTTGTATTTGCCTACCAGGATCTCATCTGTCGAGTTCACCAACTTGAGGCACATGTGAAACAACTGCAGAATATTGTCATCAAAAAGGAGAATGACGGGGTGAAGACGGGAAAGAAGACGAAAGCTCAGCGGGAATTCGACTTCACCAAGTAAGTGGAAGGAAGATGCCTTGAATGCTAATTGGCCTCACAATAGATAGTATACTGTAATTTAGTTATAAATATTCACTCTGTCACTCCTAGTAAAAAAATAATCTGTTTAAGCACATTTTAAGTCATTTTTTGGCTCGGCGATATAGACACCATAACTCGTATCACATGGCTTTGCTTAGTCCATGCATCACTCATATTGCATACATAGTTTTTCATATGCTTTTACACAGGTCAAATACAGTCTCCAGTCTCCCGTGACAGCCTGCACTTGGCCATATATGACGCACTCATTCAAACAAATTTTATATGAAAAAATCGAAAAAAGTTTACCACTAAAACACAAAATGTTCATGTGCTGATCCAGAGGGGGGGACAGGGGGTCCGGGCCCCCCCCCCCCCCCCCCCCCCCCCCCCCCTGGAAAATTACAAAAATATAAGGTTCCTTAGCAATACAGGTCCGGATCCCCTTAAAATCACAAAGCTACCTATCCAGCATTCAATGTTGGGCCATCATTGGCCCGCCAGGGAAAGGCAATTTAAATGGCGTTTGCTGGCGGGCAGATGATGGCCAGCTAATAGTGGTATTTGGATCCTTCCTCCCTTCATCAAACTAAAAAGTTGGACCCCCTTTGACAAAACTTTCTGGATCTGTGCATGATGTTGCACCCTGTGTAAGGAGAAACCTGCTCAAAATCTCTGTCACCATGCTGATGTGACAAATATTGTTGAATACAATGTTTAACTTGTCATATGAGTATATAAGACTTCTGTATTTTCTATCCAAAGGTACAACACCCGACATGTTGCCCTGAAGATAGCGTACCTGGGTTGTGACTACCACAGTTTTGCTGTTCAGGAGGATCGCTTAAGACCGGTTTTACTGTACAATGTTTAACTTGTCATATGAGACTTCTGTATTTTCTGTCTATAGATACAACACCCGCCACGTTGCCCTGAAGATAGCGTACCTGGGTTGTGACTACCACGGTTTTGCTTTTCAGGAGGATGGCTTAAGACGGGTTTTACTGTACAATGTTTAACTTGTCATATGAGTATATGAGACTTCTGTATTTTCTGTCCATAGGTACAACACCCGACACGTTGCCCTGAAGATAGCATACCTGGGTTGTGACTACCACGATTTTGCTGTTCAAGAGGATAATAATTAGACTTCTGTATTTTCTGTCTATAGGTACAACACCCGACACGTTGCCCTGAAGATAGCGTACCTGGGTTGTGACTACCACGGTTTTGCTGTTCAGGAGGATAATGAGAAGACTATTGAACAGGTTCTCTTTGATGCCCTTAAGAAGACCAGGCTTGTTGAAGCCAGGTATGTCATCATCTCTCATCGTCTGAAACATATTTAGATCCCTGCAAACTCGTTGGACTTTTTTGTTTTCACAAGCAGCCTTAATATTTGGTATATAGCATCTCCTAGTGGACCTCTACCAAGTTTATCAAATGATGTCCCTGGGGCCAAAAATGGCCTCGCCCCGGGGTTACATGTTTTACATAGACTTAGATAGGGAATATATGAAAAAAACTTTTTTTTATCTGAAACAACTAGGCCTAGAGCCTTGATATTTGGTATGTAGCATCACCTATTGGACCTCTACCAAGTTTGTTCAAATGATGCCCCTGGGGCAAAAATGGCCCTGTCGCAGGGGTCACATAGGCTAATATAAATCAACTTTTTCAGAATATGGTCATGTTGCATATAAAGTTAAAAGGAATGAAGCATACAATAACATGCTAGCAAATAGTTTGCCCTTACACACACCCTTGACCCCTGGGGTGGGGTTTAAAGGTCAATGTTTTTATTTTTTCTGAAAGTAGTCATGTTGCATATCAAATTAATGGGAATGAAGCATAGAGCACCATTCAAGCAAATATTATGCCCCTTTACACACCCTCGACCCCTGCATGGGGTCAAAAGGTCAAAACAGTTTTTTTATGAAGAAGGTCATGTTGCATATCAAATTACAAGGAAAGACGTTTAGAGCATTATGCAAGGGCGGACTTGATTTAGCAATTTTAGATAATGCAGAGTACGCCAGAACAGCCAAAAACAAGCAAAAATGGGCACTTTGGTTACTCCAGAGTAAATTAAGCGATTACTGTTTGAATTGTGAAAATATAACACAATCTGATTGCCAAGAAGAAGAAAAAAGAATGACAAAATACATGTGCTTTCAATCCATTTTACTAATGACCATATTTTTTCAATATAAATAATTATCAGAACCTATCGGAAAAGACAGAAAAATAAATCAGTACTGTGTAGGCAGTCCTTCACCTCGGAAGATGGAGTACTCCTGCGTACGCCAGCACAGGTGTTCCAGCGCACTTGATTTCTGTTCGGAGTGGAAGGAGTAAAGAGAACCGCTAAATCAAGTCCACCCGAAGTAAAACCTTATGCACACCCCTGACCTTTTGGGTTGGGTATAAAGGTCAGAAATTGAAATTGTGCAGATAAGTATATTTTGATTGAACTTAGTGACTTGATAGGCTTTGGTTATGATCTGAGTAATCCCAAGATGGACTTAAGTGTTGGAGAAATGGGATTTATATTTTGTGGTAAACATCCTCTCCTTGTGACAAGGACTCTGGTGAGCGATCCAAGGGCCCTTTTGTTGTAATTTCATATTTATGAACTTAACAAATTTTATTTGTGTGTTATTTTGATGTCAAAGCTCGGTCAACATTCAGCATCAATGAAGATAGTGACAGCCTTTCTTCATTTTTCCTGGTCAGGCTAATGCAATAACATTTAACCATTCTGTCAGTAACTGACAACTGTCTAACTTACTCAGCTGTTTTGTTTGTATATTTCCAGGGAAACTTCCAATTATCACAGATGTGGAAGGACAGATAAAGGGGTCAGTGCTTTTGGTCAGGTGATCTCAATTGACCTTCGCACCAATTTGACCTCAGGTGTAGGGGTCAAGGTCAGAGAAGGTGGAACAGCACATGAGCGTCCAGGTGACAAGATGGCAGAAATAAGATATGTTCATATACTCAACAAAGTGCTTCCCTCGGAGATCAGGGTCCTGGCCTGGTCCCCTGTTGATCCAGAATTCAGTGCTAGGTAATTAACCCTTAAAGCCACAATCACAATGAAAAGTCGTCTCCTGTGTTGTATGCTGAAATGTTTTAGAAGTCTCTTTGGACCCAGATCAGACTGCTGCTGCAGCAGTCTGACCTGGGTCCACACTATTTGCTTCTATACTTACATTTGTCAATATTTTTAGTAAAATATATGCAGCAGATGACTTAAGTAGATGACATCTTCATATGCAATTTTTGTATTGGCTTTAAGTATTAATGAAAACACAAGATTTTAAGATTATTATTTTTTAAATATGAAAATTACTTTTTGATTTAGAATTATGAATATGACATGCATGGACATAAGTCAGTTTCTGAAACCTCCTTGCCTAACAGAATTAGGACCTATAAACACAATTAGAACCAATTCCAGCAATTTCCTTATTGACATGAATTCATGTTTTGGATGAACAACAGTGTAAATCCTGATCAACTGGCTTCTGATGAATAATGAAGCATGCCCCAGTTTCAAAATCAGGTCCCGAGGTTATAAAAAAATTCATGCTCAACTAAGCACGAAATATCAACTGCTCATAAAAACTAAAATACCGACAAATGAAGAAGTTCCTTGCTTGAAGTCTCTCAGATGTTGTAGTTATCATGCTAATGAATGTTAAAATGCCAACAATTGTTGGCATTTTAACATTTATGAGCAGGATAAATTTCATGCTCTGTTGAGTTGAGTATGAAAAAAGTTCTATAACCTCGGGACCAGATATAAAAGCTATAGACACAGTGTCCTTACAAAGTCAAATATGGTATATGCTTAACGCTTAACCCACTGTACTGGTGAATGATTGTCAGTTTTAGTGTTTCATCAGTAAACTATCTTGATCTTGACCAGTCATGACTTTTTATCTGCTCTTCTGGTCTGCATATGTTCTTAGGTAGCCTTTATTGCAAATTATATGGACCCATGTCTTATCAGGGTCCATATTGTTTGCTTTCGTAAAATAAAGACTGGTCTGAACTGCACTTAAATATATGCTGCAGATGAAAAAAGGTGACAAGATTTTCAGGACAAAAATACTGGCGGGATAAGGGTTAACTTTATGCTAATTGTATATTGTATTGTGTTTTATTCTGCAGATTTAGCTGCAAGAAGAGAACTTACAAGTATTTATTTCCAAAAGCCAACTTGGATATCAAGGTTTGTAAAAATGATTCTTTGCGCAAAAAGGCTGTTAAAAAAAGTTATAAGGAATTAGACCTACCTGCATAGTTCTGCATTCTTATAAGGACCTTGTTTTGTTTTCTGGTATATAAATGATTAGTGGAGAGCAGTGGCTCAGTTGGTAGAGTTTGACTTGGGATTGAAGGGTTGTTAGTTCAAGCCCCATCACTGGCAAATTCACTGTAATGTGTCCTTGAACAAGACAATTTATCAGCTGTTTAGTACTGGTTCAACCAAGGAAGACCTGTCCCGACATGACTGAAAAATTGTTGACTGCGATGTAAAGCATCTAAACAAACATACAAATCTAATATGATTCTATCATATGATTAAAAGTGTTTAACAAGGATGGAGCAGGCAATATTAATTCTCGCACACCATATCAGGATAGCAGTTGTTTTTACCCATGTGAGATAATTTTTCACATACCAACGCATACAAGATCGAGTGATCCCTTTGTTAGCTCACTGTCAGAAAAAATTTGCCCCACATCGCTACCCATGTAAGATAAGCGTAACTAATACGAGATTCGCCACACGCGGCTGGTTACTAATGTGAGATAACCCACACAAGACTATTTTGGCGCATGACTGTATTCATTCGAAAACGAAAGTTGAATTGTTGACAGTCAGGAAAAATGTCATGCAATGTTGAAATTTCAGCAATTTCAGTCGGCCTTCAGCGTGGTATAAAGTAAAATGTTAAACATTTATGCAATGCTTTGAACATGCTGAGTGCATTGGAATTGACATATTTGATGTGTTGGGCAATGAGTGACTGAATCCACCGGGACGGGGAGCCTTGACGATGTAAGAACACACCACACACACACATTTTCCTCAACAAAATAACTTACTTGAGTTACTGTGGCTGATAAGCTAGTTCTTGTAACTCCATTTTGATGAAATCACCATTTTTTCATTGTTTAACCCGCTGTTAATTCGCTTTTTCAAGTTGATTTTTACAGCGTGCGTCATTGACTGTAAACATCGATCTTAGTGACGTCACCAACAAATATTACACAGTACTGTACCGTACGGTCGTGGTATATGAGAAAAAGAATCGATCATTGGTGTTCAGTGGTTCCAGAAAAATCCCAACCCTTGAGTCCACCATTCAGTGGGAAACTCTGCAAGCTTCGTTTCCCACTGGAACGGTGGGCCCTCGGGTTGGGATTTTTCAGTCCCCACTGGACACCAATGATGGATTCTATTTATCTCACATACCCGTACCAGCCGGTGGGGTAGATAAAAAAAGGAACAGTCACACTTTGGCCGCACATGGATCTGTGAAGTCATTGTAATGTTATTTTGTCACCATGTTGCATCTGAGCATATTCAGGATTTTCTGAGAGTCTTTTAGTGGTGAGCAAGAAAAAGAATCCATTATTCGTGTGAGGATGGGATAGAAAAATCTGTTCCTCGCGATCACCGTTTGTCATCACTCGGCAAGCCTCGTGACCTCTGGACGGATTTTCTATCTCACACTCATGATATATTCTTATATGCTTCAATCCAATCATTATTATGACATAAATTCTATGAGACTACAGATTCTGTGAGGCTGTTATGATAGTATTGTCCTCTGCAATTTGAAGAAGTCCTGTTTTTTGTGTCTAGACTCATACATTATAGCAGTACCTTATCAAGAAAGTTCTATTCGATCTTCATGGGATTAGATGTTTCTAAACTCTGATAGCCACTTCCTTAACTATGGAAAAGTATAGTCACACAAACCCAATTTGTGTGTCAGTCCTTTTTTAAAAGGGCTCACTTATATACAGTCCATTCCTATGGTAAGAAATAAAGCAAACTTTTGGTAACATTTTAAGAGTTAAGGTAGGCACTGACTTATGACATGTCCTGTTTTATCTTTTGTACAGTCAATGGATGAGGCGGTAAAGAAGCTGATAGGAGAACATGACTATCGTAATCTGTGTAAAATGGATGTGGCGAATGGTGTGACCAACTTTACAAGGAAAATACTCTCCGCTGAGATTATCACAACTGATGAAAAGTTAGTATACTACATAAATATAACCAGAGTAGCCACAAGCCTGTAGGAGCCGCTGTGGTGTAGTGGATGAACCACTTGCCTTGTAAACCAGGGGTTTGAGGTTCGATCACCGGTTTCACCAGTCTGTTGGATAAGACATTAAGCTGTGGTCCCGTCTCCATATGACCTAAGCTGTTGGTGGGACGGTAAACACAAACACAACAACAAAAGCCACAAACCTGTAAACTGATTGATTGAGTTCAGGCTCAAAGTCCCAGTCAACAATATTTCAGTCATGTCGGGAATCTTCTCAGAGAGAGGGAGAAGGAAAGGAAGAATGGGATAGAAGACAAAAAGGCCCCATCCAAAATTGCCTTGTGAAGCAAATTTCATCCTGCCAACAAGCCAAATATGACAGGGTCATCTCTCTGAAAGCTGCAGCAGAGAGTGCACCACAGAGAGAGAGAGGGAGGGAGGGAGGGAGAGAGAGAGAGAGCAAAGATCAGTGAAACTTTGTAATTTTATTTTAAAGATTTACATGGCTAACAAAGTTGAGCTCAGAAACAAAAATGAAAATGTTGCACCCCTGTTATTGAACTGCTTGACTCATTAAGCTTTGGTACACTTGTAACATCATAGGTCCAGTTAAGCAAAGTTTTTCAGCGTAAAATTGTGATGATTTCCTTTTGGTCTATTTAAACTTGTGTTTTGGGTGCTCAAAAGAATTGTCTCATTGAGACGGTTCTTTTGAGTACCCACAACATAATTGGTTGAGAAATAAGAAAAATAATTTTCAGTTACGTACACTTATCTGGGGGCCTGCTTGTTAAATCTAGTAGTTTCTCCAAAAAGCTAGCAAAATCTAAAATTTCTTGTTATTTTTTTGCAAGTCACTATCACAGTCAACATCATCGCATAAACTGCATGACAAACAGTGAACTGGCTTCTGAAGAAGATTCTCAATTTACAAGTAAACCTAAATGTGAGTGCAGAAAGACAAAAAACGACACACAGTCTATGCTAGTATTCTAAATTATTTTTCGGTTTTTCGTTTGCAATATAACTGAACATTAAAAAAACCTTTCCATTTCCACTGAAAAGTAAGTTGACCAAAACCTTTAGCGAATGAGAAAAAGAATCACTTGTAGTTTTAAACATTGAATTTGATAACAGATATAAATAAGTATTTAATCCTTGCTTAGTATTGATTAAACCCAGGAAGACCCATCCCAACATAACTGAAAAATTGTTGACTAGGATGTAAAGAATCAAATAAAAAAAAAAAACATTTTTTTTATTTTCCAGGGAGAATGGTTACACAGTGTGTGAACTAACAGTTATTGGCTCTTCCTTTCTGTGGCATCAGATTCGTTGTATTGTTGGAGTCTTGTTTCTTATTGGTCAGGGCAAGGAAAAACCAGAGGTAAGCAGGATTCATGTCAGACAATATATGAGCAAAAAAGATAATAAGGCAATTTTGATTGGTCCCTTGCAAAATCAAATGTGTTTTTACACTTTGATAAAAACCCACGCATAAGAATATTTGAGCCGCGGCATGAGATTTCCAACAATTTGACATTTTGACAAGTGTAGACTCGGAAGAGCCTCTACAGCCTCCTTTTAAGCTTAAAAACTCCAAATGGTGTTCAGTTAATAGCTTAACAGTCATAGAATACTCAAGCGACTAGCAAAGGCTCTGAGCAGACTGCACATATGCGCAGGCTGATCTGAGGCTTTGCTGGTCGCATATACCACATTGTTGGAAATCTCATGCACTGGCTCAAATTTTGTTATCTGCCTTGTTTTCACAGTGTTAAGTTAGTGTAAATAATCATGAACTGTACATAAAACCTCGAACCCAGGTATTGTTGTGTCCACCAGTTTAAATATACTAGTTAAGCATGTTGAGAGCTCATTTGAAAACCCCATACACTGTATGGTAGTGCCTCGACAAAGCAACAGGGGAACTCTAAGAAATTAGACGTCACTTAAGAAAGAGCCACGTCAATGAAAAGAAACATCAAAACAATGTCTAGGCTACATCAACAACAACAGGTTTCAACACAGTTTGCAACATCAAAACTAACTTATTCAATTTACTTTTACTAATGTGGAGATTTTAGGCAGGACTTGTGAAAGTAAGAGCTTTTAAAAACCTGTCGATCCCTGGTAAAAAAATGCCCTTCAGTGAGCCCAGCAAGCTGTCTTTGACAAAAGAAATTATTTCCAAAATAAATGGAGTTGTTTTTGAGCTTATAGTGACATTTTTGGCTCCCTATAGAATACCATTTCAATTGTTATTCAGCAAAACAAAGTTTGAACTCACAGAATTTTCAAGATGGCTGCCCCATCTTTCATTGACAGTGGTTACGATCTATTTTCCTTCAGTGAGCTATAAAATTGAAATATTGTCAACCACCTTTTACAAATGTGCTGATTTGTACCAAAGTTGGAATGATAAGGAATGAATTGTTATTTATGTGGATTTTATTGATGTGTTAACTCCGGCAAATACATAAAGCCCTTCAGGCTTTACTCAGTTGTAAGTGATTTGCCGGAGTTTACACTTTGATAAAATCCTCAAAAATAAAATTCATTCCTATAATAAATCAATGGTGAGTTTTGTTTAAAAAGCCGACATACTGATCATAGGTTTAGATAAACAAAACAGTTCAGCTTAAAATTGTGAATACTTTGTTACCCATAAAATTTAGTATATGTTTTGGTTGAGAAATAAGAAAATTATTTTTCTGTTACGCATTCTTTACTAAAGGCCTGTTATTTATCTTTATACCTACAATTTCAAATGTTTAAAGTTAGTGGTGTTTTCGAACTAAAGAAAAATAAATTCCGTAAATTTAATATTAGATACAAAATCATATTTTGATGTGGTAGAACTTATTTATTTTGTAGATTATTGATGAGCTGCTTGACATCGAGAAGAATCCGAGAAAACCCCAGTACTCTATGTCTTCAGGTAATATATTAATATTCTTTTCGCTTACTGTAAAGGCGGCAACTTTAATATTCATATCGGGGCGTGGTTCGGCTATTTCATCTGCTAAACAAGGGAAATCAGGTTCTTTTTATAATTTGTTGAAGAATAAATAAGTTGTTTTGGCCGCGCAAACGTGCGTGCATTTTATGAAAATCTTAACCATATACACACTGAACTCACATTTATTAACCCTTAAAACGCATAATCACAAAATGTTTTTTTTGTCGTCCATTAAAATACAGGTCAACCTCGCTATGTCAAACTTGCTTATCTCGAATACATGGCATATGTCAAAGTGATCATCCATTCCCGAGCATTTCTCCTATATTGCTTTGTATTTCAAACCTGTTTATGTCGAAATTGGTTATCACGAAATCTCGGCTATATCGAAGTGGTTTTTCATTCCCGAAAGTTAGTTTTCGCTTCTTTACCACTACTTGTGTCGAAGTAAATTTTGTGTTGGTCAAAATATTAAACAATACGAATGTCAAACAAAGTAATTAACCTTCAGACATCGAACAATAGCCTTTAATTCAGACCAGTATAATCCATTGTTGTGGGTAATCTCCAATTAGTTATAGCGTGGAGGCAGCCATTGTTCATTGATCAGCTATTTGTGTATAAATAATTGCAACAATTGACCTAACCCTGGTGTGCTTGATTTGAACATCAGAAAATTAGCGGTGTCATTCAAATCTTAATGTTGTTTATAAGATATTTTCGACAGTCTTTACTCATACAACTTGGTTTGGTCTTTATGTTTGTTTATTCTCTCGAAAAAAAAAATCAGGAATTTCAATTACTAAAGCCTGTTTTCACCATTTCCCAATTCATTATCAATAATTAAAAAAAACACTGTTTCTGCAATATTGTTTATCCCTCGCTAAGGCTGTGGGGTTATGGCGGTCCACAACGTAATTAAAGTGGAAATAAAACAAACTGAAATGAATTTCTTTTGTCTTTATTTCTATCCGGTTTTCAGTAGGAACAGTTTGACTACATATGTACTGCAAAAGTATGTCTTGGAGTTGAACATGTACATCATATTGAGGTAATGTCACATTTTGCTTATGTCGAACTTCGGATAACTCGAAGTATTTCGCCATTCCCTTGGACTTTGAGATAGCGAGGTTGACCTGTATTTAAAGCCTCATAGACAAACAGTGTGGACCCAGATCAGACTGCTCCTGTAGGAGCAGTCTGATCTGGTACCACAATGTTTGCCTCTTTGCTAATATAATATGGACATTTTCAGATGCAGTTAGGGCTATTCCAGATAAAAACACCTGGGGGTGGAAGACGGCACCTTTTTTTTTACCCAACCACCCATGGAATTCAATTTCCTCGGACACCAACCACCCATGTAATTAGAAAGCTTCATACACCAACTACCCATAGAATTCAATTTTCCTACGGCCCAGTGGTGTAAAATTCCCATCCGCTCCCTCGCATTGGTGAAACTTCAGGTTAGACACGTAAAATGCATTTTATCCTTTAAAGAAGATGAAACAAAGGTAAAAATACAGATTGGCGATCTTTTTCTTCGCAAACGGGATGTTTATATCGGACAGTTGCAAGTACGCATGCGCATCTATGCGATCTACACCCAGCGGCTTGTTCGTGGAGCCTCCTCTGGACTCAGGGGTGTAGACGACGGAGATCGTCCAAATAGGCAGGCGAATTCAGAAATTGAACACTACATTTTTGCTTACACCAATACCGGTCTTTGGTTCCACATTTGCTGTCCAAATTAAATGTCACAGCAAGACATTGGATCGTTTTAAGGAAAGAAAATATGGGCGGAGGGTGGGGGGGTTCATGAGAGACTGTGTGTGCCATGAAGCAAATTGAAATAATAAAGCCTCAGCAGTGAGAATAATATGAACTTAGACGCTACCTTAACTGTGCAAAGCAATCAAACAGATCAATTCACAATTTATAATGAGTGTAATCAACTGCACATCTTTCTCAATGAAAGAAATGGTAAAACACATTATTCCAATGTCCAGTTTCAGTCTTTATTGGTACAGGTTTTTACAGGTCCTATAGCGTTGTTTCCTTGAATAAAGTCTTCTGAAAATACATGTTTCCCAAGTGAAGTAATGACCGCTACAGAAGCCACTATTTGGGAGTTTATTTTGGTACCGTTTTTTACCAATATTCGACGGAAAAAGCCGAGTTTTGACGATTGCGTATAAACAAAATGGCTGTTTCCAAGGCGGTTTGCTAAGCTCTACGCTTTCTTTTGGCTAGATTTGGTAAAACTTCTCTCTTTTTTTTGGCAGATTATATTCTTTCTTCCCCTTCCACGCAGCGAAATACCAACCACCCATGTAATTAGATTTGGTCGGACACCAATGACCCATATAATTTGAAAACTTTAAGCACCAAGCGCCCATAGAAAAATATATCACCTGCCGTCTTTCTCTCCAGGTCTTTTTTTCTGGATTAGCTCTTATTTTGCTGGCATTTTAAGGACTAAATAATGTGTTTAGCGTCTATACTGAGGTAAAGGCGCAAGGTGATACAGTTACTTTGAATAAAACCACGCCTCATTTTCAGCTTTAACCTATGTCTAAGGTTGACCAGTCCTAATTACGCATTCATGAGCTGTGTCCTAATTACGCATTCATGAGCTGTCGCCTTTACAGTACCCAAAAAGTCATATAATACAATATTCAAACTAAAAGCTCACTCTTTACTGAGTTGTGAATAGTATGTCAACTTCTAATTTTGAGCCGGTCCAGGTAAAAAACTTTTTCGTTCTTTAAAAAGAGATTTTTTTTGCACCTGCAACGTCTGTTTTAACTTTGAAAGGTATCAACTGATTTAAATATCTATATGTGACTGAATAGTGTGCTTACAACTTCATGCCTAGGCATGCACTTCAGGCAAACAAAAAGCTGTGATTTCATACTGTTAGTCTGACTGCAGATCCAGGGATCGAGAGTTCGGTCCCGGCCCAATGTAGACTTTCATGGAGATTGATCATGAAATAATTTCTATGGTCATTCTTGTGCTGATTCAAGAAGGGTTGTTGTTAGTTACAAGCAAAAAAAGTATGTACAGGGGACAAAAATATTTCAATATTGCACTTGTCCTGCAGGACAAGTGACTTACATATTTTAATCGTCTAGCAAACACATGCACTCGTACTGTAAAAGCGTATGCAATAAAGAACTGTGGCAGAGTGTAGTTTATCAACACTTTATCACGTCACTGTAAAAGCCTGCTCATACAGCGTGGCTGTATAAGTGTTGATAAACTATGCTCTGCCACATATTCCACCTCCATTTTTAGATTCTTCCCTCAATCTCAATGAATCTTTCTACTAGACACGGATGTGCTCCGAGCCCATCAAATGGGTTATTTACCTTGGGCGCCAAATGTAACTGGTGAAAAAATGTTTATTACCTTTGCCCTGGCTGGGAATCGAGCCCAGGCCGCCTTGGCCGAAATCAGACACTCTACCACGTCACTGTAAAAGCTGGCTCATACAGCAAAGCTGTACAAGTGTTGATAAACTACGCTCTACCACAGAACAAAAGGGAGTAATGTGTAATATGTCTTTCTTGAGTAGTTCTTCCCAAAGCACTTGTCCTGTAGGACGAGTGCTTTGAGAAGAATTACTCGTCCTTCCTAGATTTTACTCGTAATTATGAGCGGACGAGTGGAATTTTTGTCCCCTGATGTACATGAAGTACTGGTTAAAATATCTTAGTCAAGCTTGCCAAGGAAAAAAGTGTGTTTGGGTGAATTGACCGTCTTTTCCTGACCATAGCTGTTAACGGGTGTAAAACCTCAATTCAAACAAACACAAGGTAGACATTCAAAGGAAAGTTTTAATAATGTATAAATCATTTTTTCCAGAGATACCACTGGTGTTGTTTGACAGTGAATTTGGAGATAACTTTGAGTGGATCTATGAAGCAGGTAATGAATCAGGCCTCTAGATATTTTTCATTTTTTCTCAACCAAAACATACCGTAAATCTTGTGTTAGTTTGTACACTCAAATAGTTTGTACTCAATAAATTATTCCACGGTGGTCTGACCAAAATGTCATGTATTAGTTCATACAGTGGTCATTTTTCCGATTTGTACTTTTTAACAGTTCGTACAACACGTTTTTTCCTTCATTTGGTATCTGCATGGCTTTTAATCAATGTGTCTGTCTATGATACTTTTATTTTTCTTC
The DNA here is from genome assembly GCA_964019695.1 of Loripinus fragilis. Taxonomy (NCBI): domain Eukaryota; kingdom Metazoa; phylum Mollusca; class Bivalvia; order Lucinida; family Lucinidae; genus Loripinus; species Loripinus fragilis. Next base: position 5,565,165 of record OZ026529.1, read on the forward strand.
CCTCGAGCACGCCAGTTAACCAGCATATCAGTGGAGGTGCTCGGACATTTCAGCCATGGACATTTCGGCCTAGGACGTTTCGGCCCGAACATTTAGGCCACGGACATTTCGGCCACGGAAATGTCAAAAGGCAGCCGTTTCAGCCATAACCATAAATTTTGGGTTAAATGTCTGATGCATTTTTTAATCTTTTGAAATCAGGTATGCATGTGAATACTTACATAACAATTGATCAATGTTTACTACTTTCATGCTGAGCCTGGATTTATCTTTTTTTTCTTCTCCAAAACACTGCAGATCAAGATCAGACAGCTTCCTAGATGATCAGGACCCACGCTGTTTTCATCTACGCTTGTAATCCGTTTTATTAATTGATAAAAATTTGCGAGAAATATAGTACATAAGATTATTCATTCAGGTATTTGAATAACCTAAGAAATACATCACACATTAATGCATGCACACACTCAACCCACAATTTATGGTTATGGCCGAAACGTCCACCTTTGGAATTTTCTGTGGCCGAAATGTCCGTGGCCAAAATGTCCAGGCCGAAACGTCCTAGGCCGAAATGTCCGTGGCCGAAATGTCCTACATTCATCAGCGGAACAGGAGTGTTTCGTACGTCAGTGCCACTGTCAGAGTCGCTAATGTGCATCTAGCATTGATGTGTGCCAAACTTTTATTCCCTGACCTGATAAACTCTAGGTTCAATGAACGTGGGACTGGTGTAAATTTGCACGCCTTTGTCGCCATCATTGAAGATATTTGTCCAGTCATGACAAAAATCAAATACATGTACACAACCATGCACACAGTGCCCTAAATTGATTGTGAACGTGTCTGTGATCATTGAGCCTTTCTGTGTCATAAATATTCTCGAAACGGGAATCAAAGCATGATAATCTTTATACCAACACCACTAAATTCCACAGCTTATTTTAGCGTTATTTCGTCCCAGTGACTATTAAATCAAGAGAACGCAGAACGCACACACGCGTGTGTGCGACATGGAGAACCTTTTTTTTTTTAATCAATGGATCTGAGCATGATGAACTCATATGGGCTGGTGCTTATCTCAAATGTGATCAGGGAAGGTTCAGGAGAGCCTGTGCTTTTGTGCAATCTTGTCAGGGTCTTGCTGCTCACTGACTCAAAGTTTTGAAGTGGATGAAGTCTGATGCCAAAAAAATCTAGACATCTTGGTACTCCCACTAATTAGCTGTGCTTTAAATATGCGATAATTAATTTTATATGAGTTTGATGTTTTTCTAAGTTCACCAAAACCCACATGCAATAAGCGTAATAAAATAACTCCAAACATTGTATATCTGATCTTATTCACAAACTTGAACAGTTTATCAAACAAAACCTCATGAACCTGGCTAAAATATTAAACACATTAAATGATTCCGTGGATCATCACACATACGCACAGACCCATACGATTAAGAAAGTTTTGTCAGAGGGGGTCCAACTCAACTCTAAAAATGTTTTTTAAAGTTGATAAGGGGGAGAGAGGATCCAAATACCAATAAAAGCGGGGGCCATTATCGGCCCGCTAGCGAAACTCCATCTAAATGGCATTTTGCTTGCAGGCTGATGATGGCCCGTCATGGAATACTGGCTTGGTAGCTTTGTGATTTTCCAGGGGATCTGGACTAGTATTGCCAAAAAATTATACTTTGTAATTTTCCAGGGGGGAGGGGGGTGGGGGGTCCGGACCCACTGTCCCACCTCCTCCCCAATATTGATCCTCCCATGGAAGCACAAACCAAGATACAAATTGATTTTTGCATGCTTCTGCATCATGCTTAACATTGAGCTGTCAATGAGTTCAAGTTCATGAGATTATGGTACCTCTCGCACATGTGACCAGCGAAGTCTCAGACGAGCTTGCACATCCGCACAGTCTTGCCAGGGGCATAACTGCTCACATACATATAGAAGGAATGTAGATGAAGGTGCATGTCTAAAGTTAGGCGTATAGTCCCACTAGGTGGCTGTGTATAATACACCAATGAACACTGCAACAATTGTTTGCTTTCAGAGTTCGAAAAAGAGTCTCATTTATGACTGAATTTATTCCTATTGGTATTCTTAAATTTGCGTTATAATTTATTTAAAACTAAATTCCATTTGAATAGGAAAGACCTTGAGATGATCGCGACATCTTATCAGGGTTTGCTTTATTTACCCCATTATATATGTACCTGGTTGCTAGAAACTTGACTTTGTTGCATGCAAACAACAAAGGCGCAGATCAGCCTGCGCATCTGTGCAGTCCTATCAATTAACTGTAGAAAGTATGATAAACCTACTACATGCAAAAAATAAAAGATAAAATCCCACCGGTAGAGTGTAGACGTGTTCGCGGATCCAGACAATTCAACAGGGGTTGGTTCGAATTGCTTCACCAGTTTTTCTTCTTGGCACAAATTTCAACTTGTGATTTTTTTACAACAGGAGGCAGAGGAATGTACTACTCTCATTCATGAGAGTTCTGCGTTCCAGTTGTTCATATTTCACATTTTGAAGTCGTCATTTTCAATTTACATTTGGAATGGACACTGCACATCAAGAAAAAATCAAATTAATAAATGAGTGCATCCTGTATGACTGAATGACCACACAGATCATAAAATATTGATTTGTCTACTTCTGTCGTTCAAAGAAACTAAGAATCTACATGCTTTTACCTGTACCATGACCCAAAACGAAAGCTGTGATATATGTCAGCTTATGTTGTAGAGCTAGCCGTCAGTAGTGAACAAAAGTTGTATTTTTGTGTTATGATTCCAATCAAGACAATTCAATTGTCATAGAAGAGTCCGAAACAAAACATCCCTTCCGTAAAGTATAACCGGGTGATATTGCTGGGTATATCACACGTTGCATGTGAGTCTTTGCAGAAAACAATTTGCACAGTAGGTGATTATTGCAACTTTTATGTTTGTTTCATTTCATTCTTTCACCATACTATTAAGAAAGTAAGTTTAATTGAAAATACTAATCATACAATCAATCTATGATAAGGCTAAAAGGATACACAGATATTCCTCCCTCTCAGGCAATTTTCGCATGTTTTGGCCCTGTTTTCTTAATCTTCAGAATTTCATTTTATTAGTTCTTACAATGCAGTTTTTCAGAAAAATAATTTTTATTAGTTCGTAAACAGAGGAAAATGATTGTTTTTTACTGTAGGAACTAATACAAGATTTACTGTAATGTTGTAGGCCAATGTTCTTTTCAGCGCCCAAAAATAAATGTTAAAATTGATTTTTTCCCAATATAAAGGATTTTCATCCTTTACCTATAGATGAAAAAAATTTGCCTTCCTGCCAACTGTTAAAAGTATTTAGATGTTTCTGTAAAGTACCCAATACCCATGGGGCTGTAATCCCGTTTGATAACTTTTTACCTGTTAGTGATGGCTTTTGTTGCCTGCTGATAACCTTTGCAAACATTTTGGCCTTAGATCAGGCCCGACAATATGTGGGGCTAGAATTTGGTCCAAACTGTTTGACACTGATAGTTTAAAAAATCAGCAGATGACGAAAAAGCATTCAAAATAATCCAGCATGCAAAATGTTATAACTCAGGAGCATTGACAATGGCCAAAACTAGGAGAAAAAATGATATGAAAGTATATATGGTGTACCTTAATAAGAACATTTGTGATATTCATGAGGTGTTTGTTATTATATTTTCTATCTACCCCAGATTGCCATGAAGACAATATAAGGACATTACAGGAGATGTGGGCTCAACATACTGTTAAGTAAGTTCTCATATACTTTTTCATTAAATTACTGTTTTGTTATACCCCCCGCAAACTTTGTTTGTAGGGGGTATACTGTTTTCAGGTTGTCCGTCCGTCCGTGCGTCCGTGTGTCCGTGCGTCCGTGTGTCCGTGCGTCCGTCCGTCCGTCCGTAACGCTTTGTTTCCTTAATAATTCGAAGAGTCATTGCCGGATTTTCATCAAACCTTGCAAACATGTTCATTCATGCAAGACAAATACTTTAGACAAAAAAGTAAGGGCTAGGGGCCAATTCTATTAGAGTTATTTCCCTTTGTAGTTCTAAATGGCTTTTAATATAGTGCTTTATGCTTATGCTATTATAGGCCATTGCCGGATTTTCATCAAACCTTGCAAACATGTTCATATATGCAAGACAAATACTTTAGACAAAAAAGTAAGGGCTAGGGGCCAATTCTATTAAAGTTATTTCCCTTTGTAGTTCTAAATGGCTTTTAATATAGTGCTTTATGCTTATGCTATTATAGGCCATACACGGGCCGATCAACTCCTACCACAGCCTTTGATGGAACAATTTGATACTTTTCCTATACAATGTAGACACATTGAACATATGCATGAAAGAGTTTGGTTTAGAAAAAATATTTTTTGACAAAATGACAGCTGTGAGAACTTAGACAATTTTTCTCTAATAAGACTTTTGTATATGCATAGATGGTGCCTTCATGGGCTGATCAAATCCTACTACAGCTTTTGATGGAACAATTTGATACTTTGCCGATACAATATAGACACATTGAACATATGCATGAAGGAGGATGGTTCACAAAAAATAATTTTGACAAAATGACAGCTGTGAGAACTTAGACAATTATTCCCTTATACGACTTTTGTAACGCATTGATAGTACCTTTATGGGCCGATCAACTCCTACCACAGCTTTTGATGAAGTAATTTGATACTTTGTCAATACAATGTAGACACAATGAACATATGCATGAAGGAGTTTATAATTTTTGTTGAGCTTAGACAATTATCCCCTTATATGGCTTTCGTATATGCATGGATAGTGCCTTTTTGGGCCGATCAACTCCTACTACAACTTTTGATGGAGCAATTTGATACTTTGCAGATACAATGTAGACACATTGAACATATGCATGAAGAAGTTTATCATTTTTGTTTGCACAGATTCTACTGAAATCTTCTTATCAAAACTAAGGTCTTCTTGTTCGAACTATAACTTGCCAAGTTTTTTCACTGACTCTTACTGTGCGGGGGGTATCTAATAAGCATTGCTTATTGACTTTTTTCATTAATTCTGGGGATCTGATCTAAATGTGCACTTTTTGCTATGTCCCACAAAAATGACGCTAGGCTCATATTTTTAATTCTAACATCAGACCTGGGGCCAAATACTTTGAAAAGTATTCAAATACATTACAATTACTTTGACTAATCAATGATTACAATTACATTACAATTACAGGACCTGTAGAAATGTAATGATTACAATTACAAATACTTTATAAAAGTAATTAAATACATTACTAATTACTTTTGAAGCATTTATGTAAAATTGCAATGCTATACAGTACTCACATTTAAAATTATAAAGACGGATAGGGTCTTTGAAGTTATATATAAAGCCATATCCTTTACTGTTATTTCTTAAATAAATGAGAAATGATTAGCTATGAAATTTTGTTGAAGTTTTTATTAAAGTTAAACAAATATATATACACTATGCACAGGTTTTAAAGTTTGATACACCATACATTATATCTGCCTACATACTTTATATATCTATTTCACTATACAGTACCACATAGCTCGATAGATTTATAAAGTATGTAAATTGGAAATTGTCTGTTACACAACTGCAACCTTTTGCTCAGTCAGCTGTTTTTAAATTGTTACTTTGATGATTACATTTAATCATCATTAGTTTTTCAAATGTGTCATCTTTGAGGGAACATCTTTCAGGCCTAAAAACTTTGCATGCTATGCTGAATAAGCATTCTACATTTAGCCTTGATACTTGTATTTCCTGAAGATTCTGGTGGGAATACAAAATGGCTCAAAACTAGTGCTGTGGGAGCGCAGTGGCTCAGTGGTAGAGTGCTTGACTCGAGACCGAGGGGCCGTGGGTTCGAGCCTCACCGGCGTCACTGTGTTGTGGTCCTTGAGCAAGACACATTTATCCTTGCTTAGTACTGGTTCAACCCAGGAAGCCCCGTCCCTGTTTAATCGAAAGATTGTTGATGGGACGTAAAGAATCAAATCAAACAAAAACTAGTGCTGCCATTGTGCATTGATTTAATGATGTGATGGAAATAAACACTTGCAACTCACTATTGGATGAAAAACAGTTATTCAGCCATTCCACAAGAAAATGTACTTTTGTACTTTTGTGTAATAACCTTTGTCCAGAAGGTAGCTTTTAAGATATTAGTCATAAAGTACCTTTTCACATGAGCTAGCTATATTCAATAACAAAAGATTTAACACCTTTGAGTAGTATTCTTTTTATGGTCTTGATTTTATGAATTTACATAGGAAATCAGCTAAGCATGTCAAAATAAACAGAACCAGTTTTGTTTCTCAAAAATTCTTTTAAGGCCTCCAGCAATTAGGAGAAACAGAAATGCTGTCAACAGTAAATTTTGGGAGAAAATGTACCTTATTCCATGTTAAGTTGTCTATTGCCATATTTTTAATTTTAATTTTGAATAAAAAAATTTGGTTTTTAATCTTTATACAAAATGCAAATTAATCTTATACACCATGTTAAGTCTGAAATTGACTAAATATTCTCAAGTGTGCTACTTTTATTGCCCACAAAAGTCAATGTGTTTTATTTATCCTGTGTACTTTTTCTCATTCATAGATCTGAATTAAAATATTTACATTAGTCAACATTTTGTTTCTTGTGTTGGGCAAATTTTCTAAGTAAATAGCCAAATGTATTTGAAAAGTATTTGAAAGTAATTATAATTACAGCCAAAATATTTTCAGTAATCATTACAATTACATTACATGTATTTGAAAAAAAACATGATTACAATTACATTTGATTACTTTGAAAATTGTATTTAATTACAGATAATTACAATTACTGATTACAATTACCCAAGGTCTGTCTAACATGCTTGCTTTTGTAACGCGATGTTTGTTTGGATAACTTAAAAAATTGCGACAGTATATCCTGCGATATACTGTCAGAAATAGTTTGACGTCATTAATTATGTCACATGAGGTGTTGCTATATGTGGCTTGCAACGCTCAAATTTGAGACGAGACTGCAGAAACGCATTAGAATGGGGATAACCATATTTAAAATTTTCATTTGGGGAGATATATCGCCAGATATACGGTCGAAAATCACATTTAACTGCTCCGCTTAACATTTGCCAGGTCCTGAGTGAGATAAAAAAAAAACAAGAGCAAAGCCCGAGGTTTGTAACATATCACCAAGTCCACATATCACCAGGGACCTGGTGAATGTTAATGCATTGAAAAACCATGTTTGATAGTTATTATTGCAATATATTCATCTTAATTCAAGAAAAGTATGGCACTATATTTTGTAGCTATTTTACAGACAACGGGTGGTAGGACGCTTTTATTAAATGATCAGCTGTCATAAGCTGTCATAAAATGTAGTGCCGGAATGAGTGTATTTAAAGGGGAGGGCAACCCTGATATTTGCTATGTTTTATATGAAAGATCTTAATAAACTAGGAATTTTGATACCAGTTTCATTTAAATCGGTTGAAAAATGTAAAAGTTGTGAGCGTTTGAATATTTGCTAATGGACTGTAATGGAAGCGGCCATATTGTAGTTTAGTGACGTCACTCAGCCGACTTAAATATGCGTAATCAAAATCAAAGACAAACCAATGGATTATATGCATTAAACTTTAATGAAATATTTTCCGTATGTATAAAGCTGCATATCTGCTGAAACACAGAGGATGTGATAGTAGTGATAACTAAACATTAAGCAGTTGAAAAAATTCTGAAAACTAATTAAATATTCAAAATGGCAGCTAAATGTTGGCCGTATTGAATTCTTTAAATGCCCATAACTTTCCAATTTTTCAACCGTTTTGATGTTACTTGTATCAAAATTCATGGTTCAAAGAGCTCTTTCTGATAAAACATACTTATTATTAGGGTTGCTGTCCCCTTTAAGAAACCATAGCTGTGCATTAACACCACATGAATTGCCTTGATAATGCTTGGGTTTCTGTCGGTTGAAACATGACTGTTAAAAGCATGTGATACAGATTTTATGAAGTAAAACACCTAGTTACAAGGATTTAAGTGAAGAATTTAGGGTATAACTGTATTCAAAATTTTAATTTGGGGAGGTATATTGTCATAATTGGAAATTTAGTTTTACGGCGAGGCATTAGCATTGCCGTAAAATGTGATTTCGGAAAGTATAACCGAGGATATACCTCTCCAAATGAAAATTTTAAATATAATTATTCCCATTATAATGCAATAGAAACAGTTTCTCTTAAAAAAGGCAGTGAAAATGTAGTATGTTGCGCCTACGTCCAACTGTTTGCCAGCTGCATAAAACCACTTGTCAGCCCCTGAAAGGTGATGTTGCATAATGACATTGAGTTTGTGACAGTATATCACAGGATATACTGTCGCAAATTTATGACATTATCCAATCAGACGTTGTGTTGCTATTGCAAGTGCATAAGAATGTCTACTTTACTTTGTTTCTAGGGCAGCCATGTTGAAGAGAATGTTAGAGGACCTTGACACAGCCAAGGTTGAGAATGGTAAGACAGTGTTTGATAACCCTTGCCCCCCATTTATGACATGTTGTGTACCCTGGTACCAGTAGCCTATATTGCAGACAATATGGACCAATCAAGACTGCTCCTTGTCTTGTTCAAGGCTCATACATATTAATCAGATTGCAAAATTTGTTCTAAATTTATAAGTCCTTGAAAAGTCCTTGAATTTTACACAAACTGGCCTTTATGAACCCTGTTTCCTGTTTGTGTAAGTTCAAAACATTTTTGTCTAGTCAGGTGTTTTTCCAGTGAAAAAGGAGAGAGAAGAGAATTATTTCATAGAATGAGAAAGTTAGCATATTTGATAGCTCTTTGCAAAATTGCACGAATGGTTCAGCTACATTGAACAAAATGGCTGATAGAGCAAAAATAGAAGAAATGCCCTTGAATGACATCTACTCCTTAACCACTTATTCTGAAGAATTTTATTTTGAAAGTTAATTTAAAAAAAGATCAGCAGACAATAACATAAGCATGAAAAATTAACCAGCATGCAAAGTGTTAAATTTGAAATAATGGCTGTGTATTTCTTGCAGAATGTGACATAGCCCCATGGTCTGACCTGAGTCCTCCTGTACTACATCAAGCTGAGTGGTTATTGCCAGGGCAGAAATCAAGGGTACATAAACCACTACTGGAGAGGCCGAAATGTGGTAAGATACGGCCCCTTGTAGTTTAAGACAAATGTTGTATCAGACTGTTGGTACATGAAAAACTGGGACATCAGATTATTTGGGACTTTAAATTCATACAAGTATTTTAGCTCACCTGGTATTAGTATGACAATGGTCCAGCAAACATCATTGCATTCATCTGTCGTCCATTCGACTTTATGGATCAGTAAATAGTCACAGTTTTACACTCAAACATTTTGTATATCTTGACCTACATCACACCAAGAAAAAACATCAGCTTTTTCAGCCATGGTGTATTGGGGAAAGTGTCATATTTGAACAATAGTCTTTCAACAAATTATCAAAAACCACTAAATTTGATTAAGCATAAAATAAGCAAATCAAGCAGAGCTGGGGATACATAGGTGAAAGTTTTCAGGATTATTTCTGAAATCAGGGCTTTGAGGCTGTCAGCCCTCAAATCCTGAATTAGGTGGATTCTGATATATTTTCAGTTGATCTGAAGTGATTTGCCATCTTGAAATTGTTATAGTATTTGCAGGCACCACAGGTTTAGATAAACAACTATTTTCAGCGTAAAATTGTAAATATTTTCTAACCCATCAATTTTAACATATGTTTTGGGTGCTCAAATGAGACGGTTCTTTTGAGTGCCCACAACATATGTTTTGGTTGAGAAATAAGAAAATAGAATTTACGTTACACACTCTTAACTAAAGTCCTGAGGCACACTGCAAGTTTTAAGATTTGAATTTCTAAAGTTCAAGATTGTTTAAATTGAAAACTCACCCATGGCACATATATCATTTAGCCTTGTTATTTATTTACCGACAGATAGTCTAGAAGATCGTGTTGAACATTACGCCAAGAAGAGGAAGTTGAACTCTGGCGAGGAGGAACTTGTGCCATCTACGTCGGAAACAGAATGAGCCGAGTCATCGACTGTGCCACCATACTAGCCATCTTGAACTGTCTCAAGATTCACTGTGTCTTCCGGTGGAAGTCAAGATTCACTGTGTCTTCTGGTGGAAGTCTAGATTCACTGCGTCTTCATGTGGAAGTCTAGATTTGCTGTGTCTTCCTGTGGAAGTCTAGATTCACTGTGTCTTCTGGCGGAAGTCTAGATTCACTGTGTCTTCATGTGGAAGTCTAGATTTGCTGTGTCTTCCTGTGGAAGTCTAGATTTACTGTGTCTTCCGGTGGAAGTCTAGATTCACTGTGTCTTCCAGTGGAAGGCTAGAGTTTTGTTCGAGTTTCAGGAATTGCAGACATTGCTAGGAGGAGGAGAAAACCTTTAAAACAAACAAGCTGGTATCCAGCATAAGGTACAAGTTGGCATGTGCATACAGTGACAATTCATAGGAGTCTGTGATTCCACACAGTCTGATCAGAGTCTTAGTTTTCCACCTGAAGAAATGTTTGACCCTTGGCTACCCTTAGAGCACACATCAAAGACTGTTCAAACTGGGCAATATGTGCAGGCTGATCTGATTCTTGCACATCGGATAAGGATATCTGAGATTTTGATGATCTTGATGAAAAAAATCAGATTTTTTTTTTAGTTTAGTCTATTAATAATTTAGAAGCAATAAATAGGCTAGTTCAAGAGATTTTAGTATTATCCCATTTGCCTTAGCCCATATAAGCCTAGCTTCCTTTTTGTGGGACATAGGCAAATAATGCAGACCCAGATCAGCCGCCGCAGAAGGCGGCGTCTAATCAGGGTCTCCACTGTTTGCTCACAGACTGTTCTATTAGTCTTTAAACGGCGATCCTCCGGACTGATTTTTCTATCCAACCCTCACACTCATGATGGATTCTTATCAAGCCTCGTGATGCCAAACGGCGATCCTTGGGACAGATTTTTATATCCTACCCTCACACTCATGATGGATTCTTATCAAGCCTCGTGGTGCCAAACGGCGATCCTCCGGACTGATTTTTCAATCCAACCCTCACACTCATGATGGATTCTTATCAAGCCTCGTGATGCCAAACGGCGATCCTTGGGACAGATTTTTATATCCTACCCTCACACTCATGATGGATTCTTATCAAGCCTCGTGGTGCCAAACGGCGATCCTTGGGATGGATTTTTCTATCCTACCCTCACACTCATGATGGATTCTTATCAAGCCTCGTGGTGCCAAACGGCGATCCTTGGGACAGATTTTTATATCCTACCCTCACACTCGTGATGGATTCTTATAATCTTTGATGGGCAAACATGCCAACTGGTACCTTTTGCTGCATAGCTTTCTGTTTGTGCAAGTTCAAAACATTTTTGTCTAGTCAGGTGTTCTTCCAGAGAAAAGGAGAGAGGAGAGAAATATTTCTTAGAATTAGAAAGTTAGCATATTTTGGAGCTCTTTGAATTGGTTACCGGACAAGTATGGATTGAGAATGAGTTTGAACACAGTCCAACCACATACTTTCATAGAGAGCTGCCTACACAGGTTTAGATAAACAAAAAAAATCAGCATAAAATTGTAAATATTTTCTTACCAATTATTTTTAGCATTTGTTTTTGGTGCTCAAAAGAACCGTCTCTTTGAGACGGTTCTTTTGAGTACCCACAACATATATTTTGATTGAGAAATAAGAAAATTATTTTTCTGTTACGCACTCAGTGTCTGGCATTAATCTCTCCCATAGTACAGTATAGAGTATGTGAATGTACTGTATTCAATCTAAGAAGCTTATAAAAGGGTCATATATATTGGGGAAAATAGCGACTGGTTTACTTGTATGTGTGTGTGTGTGTGTGTCCATTCCTTTCATAGAGGGACAGTGAGCCAAACATGACAGATTTAGTCTTTTATATTCTGTGATTTTTTGACCCCTTTTAATTTTGGACCAGGAACCCCTAAATTTGGAAAATGTATTTTTTGTTGATCACATATTGGAAAGGTGGCAATCCTTAAAGCTGTATAGTCTGTAACTTTTGATCTTTTAATTTTAGAAATAATGTTACTATTTTTCAAGAACACAGTAAAAAAAATCTAAAATTCAGGTGTATGTTTTATCAATTTCGTAAATCTTAACAAATTATCAGTATCAAAACAAGAGCATTTATGTTATAAATTAACTGTCTATAATTATTGGAGGGACGCAAATAACTACCAACAAGAGAAAAACCACCTGTTTTATAAGATAATTCACTTTTACATGCAGTTTTCAGCTATAGTGAGCAGATTTATTGTGAAAACATAATTTAGTTCTACTTTTACAAATGTTTTAAAAAGAAATAAAAATTTTCGAAAAATGTTCATAGTTGCAGACTTAGTCTCTTTAACTGTTCTGAGAGTTAATTTATGCAGATTGGCAAGCACTTGAACTACAGCTTTAGATTGCCATTTTAACATGGATTGCTAAATTGCATTTTAGAACATCAATGTCATTTTAGATTGCCAATTGTCATTTCAAATTTTTTAAGAGTATCAATTGTCATTTTAAATTACCAAATGCCAATTAGATTGCCAGTTGCCATTTTAGAGCATCAGATTGCCAATTGTCATTTTAGATTACCAAATGTCATTTTAGATTGCCATGCTGCATTTTAGATTACCAAATATCAATTTAGAATATTGCTAAATGTCATTTTAGATTGCCAATTTTCATTTTAGATCATTAAATGTAATCCAAAGCAAACCTGTTTTAAGATTATAGGGGTGTTCAAAAAATCCCATGGTACATTAAATGAGAGTTTAAATGTGGATGAATAGATAATTGCATTTGAATTACTCTTCATTGTATTAATTACTTTGTACAGTTTGAAATACTATGTATAGTATAAATAAATTTTATGTGGATGTATAAAATGTCAAACGAATTATATTGAAATTTTTTTCAGCATTAACATGAAGATGAAAAAAGGTGTCTGTTATTTTTATTATTTTCAAATAAGAATTTATTTAGAGATTTACCTGTTTGTTTTTGTTCCATATTGGAATGTTACATGATATGTTTAATTCTGATGGCGGAAAGAGATTTTTGATGAAAAAAATCAGATTTTTTTTTTAGTTTAGTCTATTAATAATTTAGAAGCAATAAATAGGCTAGTTCAAGAGATTTTAGTATTATCCCATTTGCCTTAGCCCATATAAGCCTAGCTTCCTTTTTGTGGGACATAGGCAAATAATGCAGACCCAGATCAGCCGCCGCAGAAGGCGGCGTCTAATCAGGGTCTCCACTGTTTGCTCACAGACTGTTCTATTAGAATTTGAATAAAAATGATAAGTACCACCCAACAGTCCTAAAATTTGAAATGGACTCGTCCTACTAATAGAGATAGGAAAGTTCATTCAGCTTAAATTGGTTAAAGATATTCTTAAAACATACATTCACAGCTACCTAGTAGGGTTAGATGCCTGAAGTTTGGCTTGAGCCTTCATCTATGTGCATACATTGTACATAGGTCCAGATAAGGATAGTATTTGCACCAAAAACTGCATTTATTTTCTTACCCATCAATTTAAACATGTGCTTTGGGTGCTCAAAAGAACCGTCTCATTGAGACAGTTCTTTTGAGTACCCACAACATATGTTTTGGTTGAGAAATAAGAAAAACAATTTTCCAGTATGCACTCTTATCGGGAGGCCTGATTGTATGAGCAAGCAGAGAAGGTTTTGGTGCAGAATCTTGTCTGAGCCTTGGTTGCTTGTGGGTGCGATAGATACCAAAATTTCATGAGCTGGCCAAATACAATATTTGACTTGATAAGCCATATGCACTTAAAAGGGCACAGAGTACTTAATGGGTTGTTCCAGAGATCCCTTAATAGGTACATTGGCAAACTGTGTAGACCCAGATGAAAGTGCGCATAATGCAGCATTTCATCAAGGCCTGCACTGTTTTCTTAGACAAATTCAATCTACAGAGAAAAAAAAATACATTTTTTAAAATCATAACCTGTTTTGTTTGTTTTGTTGCTTTACGTCCCAGTAAAGAGCTATGGTCCTGTCGGGACGATCAGTTAACCTAACCACACTTTTCCTGGTCAAGCTTGAACAAGCAGTTAACCAGTACTCGTGCACATACTTTCTTTTGTAACTGACAACAACCCTTCATGAATGAATCAGCAGAAGGGAGGAGAATGACCGTAGAAATTATTTCATGATCAACTTCCATTGAAGTATGAGACCGGGCCAGATCAAACTCGCTACCCCTGGATCTACAGTCAGATACACATCTGTAGTCAGACACTTTACCGACTGCGCTATGCGGCCCAGTAATTATAACCTATGACCCATCAGTATATACAATGGACCATCCTGACTTTATTGTATGTAGCTTTGTCGAAAATTCCATTGGTCTGAAAAGGGTCATCCTAAAGAACTTTTGATTTACAGTCAATCAAGTGGTATGACAATCAGAGGTCCGCTGATATGGATCTACACTGTTTTCATAACCTAATAAGAGCACTGCCAATAACTTTTTCAAAACTCTGTACCCTCATTTGAAAATTTTCTGATGAAGCTAGCTGATCAGGAGACACACTTTTCATCCATCCAATGAGTCCATATTAAAAGTTTAAAAAAATACTCCATAAACCTGTGATTCATCAAATGAGCCCAAATGCTCATCAATTCAGCGCAGAAAATGCCATCAATTCAGCGCAGGATTTCTTTATAGTTCAGAAACCCTGCTTATCAATTGAGCGCAAATATTTTGGGCAGTTACCTGTGGAGGTACATTTATTTACCTTCCGTCCATTTCTGTTTGCACGTAAAAATAACCATTTCATTTTCAGTGTCATTTGCCAAGAGAAATAGTTCTCATTTACATGTTTTTATTTCAAAGGCATTCAAGCATTCATGCAACCCATGTCAACTCTTAGGCAGTTCAGGAAACATTTTTTTCCTGCTTCTGTATACAGTCTGATGTAAGCTCTTTAAGTCTGTTAGAAGCAAGCTAGCCTCTGAAGTCATTTTGACCAACTCTGTCCTAATCAGTTTGGTTGGCTTCTGCGTCAAATCATAGAGTATTTTTTGGTGCACACAAGCTGATACTGCCTGCCCGGGCTTATATTTAGTACAGGTATTAAGCACATAACAAAAGAGTTATAAAGGTGAGTGAACACTGAATCTGTGCTCAATCGATGAGTAGGATTTGCGCTCAATTGATGACATGGAAAAAAAATGTTTGCGCTCAATTGATGATAAGACGATTAACAACCCATAAAGTGCCAGTGTGCTCCTAAAATGTATGTGTGCTTATTATGTTGAATTTGGCGGTTTTTATTGATGTTTTTAGTGTAAGTTATTGTATGGCTTGTGCGTATGTACGGGGGAGGGTAATCCACGAGCTTTAGCGAGTGGATTATCTCCCGTACATACACACAACCATACAATAACTGCCTTATTGCACCAGCATGGATGTGTACTTTGTGCATTGTGAGATATTTGATGTAAAACATTGAAATATCAATCGAAGGTGCATTTAATAGTTTTATTGAAATAATAGTATCAAGTGCCAAATAATGATTATTTTACCAGCATTATTTTATTCAGAGTTATTCAGGACGAATCGTTAGTCAAGTGCTATATATATATAAAGGTATATGTTAAGTTGTTTAATATTTGTATACCGTTCAAATGCTCACATATTATAAAGACTGAAATTATAAAGTCTTGAAATAAATATCTATACCTTGTATAAGAGTTGATGTGCAGGGGAAACCCTGTTTTAGCAAGCCTTTAGATACTACGGTAGATGCTCTAAAATTTGAAACACATGTTACCTGCCAAAAAGGCCTAGACAAACAGTGCATACCCAGATCAGACTGCTTCTGAAGAAGTAGTGAAGCAGTCTAATCAGGGTCTTCCATGTTTGTTATTCTGACAAGCATTTTGTTATTTCCAGCCCAGATAGCCACCAATTTATTTGAGTAGAGAAAGAGCAAAGTGTTTCAAATTTTTGAACATTTACCATAAAGTGAAGATAAGCTTGCGCAAAATTATTTGTGTTTTTCGTGATCTGTACCTTTTGTCTCATGCATACAGTAAAACCTGTCTTAAGCGGCCACTCCAAAAGAAGACCAAAAATTGGTTTTCAAGACGGACTCTTGCTTAATGCAGGTCCAAGGGGAGCATTCTGCAATACTTTCGACCTTCATTAAGCAAACATTTGTCATTATATATTTTTGAGTGGCCACTTAAGACAGGTTTTACTGTAATTATATACTCAATCGACTAATTGTCTCATCAATATACTGAAGGAAAAAAGAAATGTGAAGTTATCACAATATTTGTAAATATGAAATTTTCCTTTTGATATGGAAGTAAATAATTACAGTAAAACCTGTGTAAAATGGCCACTGTCAGAAAGACCAAAAATTGGTTTTCAAAACTAATTATCGCTTAATGCAGGTCAAAAGTATCGCAGAATGCTCCAAGGGGAGAGCATTCTGCAATACTTTCGACCTTCATTAAGCTACCATTTATCATAAAGATCTTTGTTTTGTCTATTTTTGAGTGGCCGTTTTATTAAGGTTTACTGTACAAAGGCGTCAATATAAGTTTGCAGTCAACTTGATGCTGTAAATTCCAGTTTCTGGTGACACTTTAAAAATGGCCAATTAACACTGAAATTTGATGGCCAATTAACGCTGAAACAATTAATACTGAAATTTGATGGCCAATTAACACTGAAATTTGATGGCCAATTAACGCTGAAACAATTAATACTGAAATTTGATGGCCAATTAACACTGAAATTTGATGGCCAATTAACGGTCGAAGGACTTTTGAGCGGATTGAGAGGACAGAAGAGCTTAAATAAACAGACATTTGAGCAGCAAAAAAGTGGACATTTAAGCGAAATGGAATATATCCCTTTTAAGCGGATTACCAGTGCCCCTTCTGTTAGCCAGAACAAAGATTGCTCAGTTGCTTGCTCATCCTGTGGGTGTGAATTCTCATTTTTTCTGTAAAATAGTAGTTGATCATACTGCGTCTGTTCTCATCAGTGCTTTGGTCGCTTGGACTTTGCGCATCGCCAGGAAATACCGCCTGTTTTCAGAATTGCGTCCAATCTGTGTCTGTACCCATCCCAGATTATACTTTTTTTGACCAGGGTTTGTTTCTTCGTCAGAAATATTCATCTTTCTTCATAAAACACATTTGAGTGACTGACTAAATTAATCAAAATATTGTTGAGTTACGAATGAGTTGATGTTATTGAAGACAAATTCAAACTGCTTTTGTACAGGTGAACACTATTTACCTGTGCAATGGTCCACTTTAAAAAACGCTCAAATGTCCACTATGGCCTTCTGATTTTTTCGCTCAAATGTCCTGTGCTCCAATTTACACTGAAATTTGATGGCCAATTAACACTGAAATTTGATGGCCAATTAACACTGAAATTTGATGGCCAATTAACACTGAAATTTGATAGATGAAAAAAAGCATATGAAGTCAGAAATACCAGTTTGTTCAGTGCTGTTTGTCACAGAAGCAGAGGATGCTGGCCTTATTTAAAATTAAAAAATGGTAAAAAAATCCCTGATCCCGGGCTGGAATTCAGGGCAATATGATTGCTTAGTATTTTTATCATAAAACTGGTGCTTATAATCTAGTCTTCTCAGATGAAAAGTTTTTGTTGTTTATACTCCTATTTTATATAATGTTGCCATATTGTTAGTTGATGCATATACTCTAAGACCTTGATAATGCCAATGGCAGATATCACGATTTACGGCTCTAATGTGTTGCCCAAAAACTAAATTTCCAACCATATATCCGATGACAAAAATGAATACAGTTATTCTCTAAATGACTAGCTCCTTTTAATTTAAACTCTGGATCTACAATCTGCAGCAGATGGCATTTTGGCTATTTCATTTGAATTACCATTCACACCAATTTTATATTGTTAACCTGCAGTATTCCATTTGCAAGCATGTATTTTCAATCAGAGTGGAAAACAGTGTAAAGCATGATCAGTTTGCTACATCAGAAGCCAGCTGATATTGATCAACAGTGTTCTCAAGAAAGGATAAATCTGGGTTCATCACAACAAGGGTAAAAAGGTTACTGAGATATCTGACTTTCATTCATTTACCTGACTTACTCTGAAAATTTTCAATAATCTCAGATGTCTGTGAAAATGATCTGTCAATATTATGATACATGCCAACCCATAAGATGAGGCTACTTACATTGTGTATGTAATATGTATATATGATCGACTAGAAACTGTATGGTTTATGTCCAATAAACAATCTGTTCTGTTCTGTTCTGCTACTATTTACATCTATTTAAATTTAACACTGCTTATACTGGTTAATTTTGCATGTTTATTTGCTGTCTGCTGATTTTTTTTCAAAATCTACTTTTTCAAAAAATTCTTTTAGGAATACCATCAGAGTGTCAAACAGTTTGGATCCAGGTCAGGCCCGACTTTTTTACATGCCTGATCTGGGCCCAATCTGTTTGTAAAGGTTAACAGCAGACAACACTAGTAGGTTCTGAAAAACCAGGTATTTCAGCGCAAAGAATTATACATGTATTGTAAACTTGATCAAAATTGGTTGAGAAATAAAGCAGTTATTGAAAAATTGTGTTCTCATAACATCTTCTTAGTGCCTTCATGAGATGCTAATGAAATGTACAAAATCTTATGAAGGTGCATAGAGTTTTAGTCTAAAATCATCCAATTTCTGATATATATTATTCTTTATTTGCTTTAATAGTCATGATCAGAAAACAATTAATTTGCTTTTTCAAATCTTATTTCATTTCATTTTTGCATATTTAATAAGGTGAATATGACGTAAACTCACAAATATGGCAGCCTCTATGAGAGAATTTTGGCACATTCAAAATGCATATTCTTTATTTCTAGACAGATTTTGATCAAATTTGCAGCAAAATTCTTTGCTTGATAAATTCTGTCTTTTAACGCTCATTATATATTTGATGAGCATTTCCCATTAACTGGATGAGCATGCAATAAGTACCATATTCTTATGCTTTTGTGTACATAGTTATAATTATGGAGAAAAATCTGCATGACATTACCAAAATGTGCTGGTCATCTTCTGTCATTGTACAGTAAAACCTGTGTAAAATGGCCACTCAAAAATAGACAAAATATAGATATTAATGACAATTGGTAGCTTAATGAAGGTCGAAAGTAATGCAGAATGCTCCAACGGGAGCATTCTGCAATACTTTTGACCTGCATTAAGTGATAATTGGTCTTGAAACCCAATTTTGGGTCTTTTTGAGAGTGGCCGTTTTACACAGGTTTTACTGTATGTACTCACAGAATGCTGATCTGTTATTGTTAAATAGTTTATTGTTTGATGGTTATTGGTAGATAACTCTGTATTTGTGTTTTTGTGTGTGGTAAGTGACTATGTTGTGTGTGATCAGAGACGGGCCCTCCTAGGGGGTTTTGGAAGTGTGTGTGTTGGGGGGGGGGGGGGGTGGCAAGGACATTTATTTCATAGAAACAAGAATACCACATTCTACATATAAATGATGGGAACAAAGACAAATTTGGGCAATTTGTAACAAAATCTGAAGATTATGATTTTGAGGAACAGTTAGAGAGAGTGATTTATTACAATCTTTAAAATATTGTTTGGGAGGCCTCCATAGATATAGATTTCTACAATAGATAAGATACTAAATATGCACTCTAGATAAGAGCGCATAATTAAAAATGAATTTTCTTATTTCTAAACCAAAACATATGTTGTGGGTATTCAAAAGACTGGTCTCATTTGAGCACCCAAAACATATGTTAAAACGCATGGAAAATAAAATATTCACAATTTTACTCTCCAAAAATGTTATTTATCTATGTCTAAATGTGTATGTTTTATCTATGTGTATATAAGATTTTTTTGAATGTGGAATTTACCTTTAAGTCTGCAAATTGAAATGTCAAGAGCAAAAGTAATCTACTGAAATTCAAAATTTAGCTCGAAAATTGAACGACAAAATGTCCCGATTTTCTGAAGAAAACAAATGTTTTTTAATACAGTATTTTATATAGAGAAGCGCAGCAGCTCAGTGGTAGAGTGGTAGGCTTTGGATGGAAGGGTCACTAGCTCGAGACTCACTGGAGGTACTGTGTTGTGATCTTGGGCAAGACACTTTATCTCTCCTTAGTTATAGTACAAGTCTAACCCAGGAAGAAAGGACAACATGCTAACATGACTGAAAATTTGTTGACTGGGATGTAAAGCATCAGCACAAACAAAATCTCTTTTTTATATCTATAAGTTAATTCAGGCTTTTTGTTTTTTCAGACAGCTTCTGAAAAACCCCAAAAAGTAAGTGAGTATGATCAGGAAATATCACAATCACACAAGGCAGACCAACCCATGGCACCGTGAGGAAGAGTCACAGAACATTTACAGTAACAAGACTGTCTATTTTCATATAATATTTAAGTATAAAGCTTGTTTGCTCATAATTGTTGAGGCCCTTTTATTCTAACATTCCATAATTGAAGGTAAATTCTGTAGTTAAGAAAATGTTTGGTTGTGTTTGTTTTTGATGTTTTATTCAGCTTGGTTTAATGGGGTAAATTGCAATGTATGCATGAAGTACATGATGTAGTTTTATCTGCTGACTGGTACATTTATTTTGACATGTAAGTGAGTCTTTGTAACGTAGATGGACAATAAAGGCGTTGAGGCCTTGATCAACTTGTGACAAAAAGTGACCTATTACATGAAAATTTGGTACTTATCACATCAGCAGGTAGCTGAGGCTCATGGTTCAGATGAGCCTGCACAACTGCACAGTCTTGCCAGAGCCTTGGCTGCTGGCATACACAAAGTAAGGAGATATACAGTAAAACCTGCCTTCAGGGGCTACTCAAAAAGAACACCAAAAGTGATTTTCAATACTAATTATGGCTTAAATGCAGGTCAAAAGAAATGCAGAATGCTCCAAGGGGAGCATTCTGCAATACTTTCGACCTTCATTAAACTACCATATACCATTAAAACCTTTGTTTTGTCTATTTTTAAGTGGCCGCTTAAGACAGGTTTTACTGTACAAAATTAATACTCATACCAAAAATTAGACCATATCTCAACTACATAGCAGAGCATGCTTGAGTCTACATATATATGATAAGTACCAAAATCTTGTGTTTAATATAGAATGTGAGAAATGCTAAGATATACAGTAAAACCTGTCTAAAATGGCCACTCTTAAATACACCACCAAAAATTGGTTTTTAGACCAATTATCGCTTAATACAGGTCAAAAGTATTAACCCTAATACAGGTCAAAAACTTAATGAAGGTCAAAAGTATTGCAGAGGAGCATTCTGCAATACTTTCGACCTTCATTAAGCTAATAATTGTCATTAAGATCTTTGTTTTGTCTATTTTTGAGTGGCCGTTTTAGACAGGTTTTCTGTACATGTATGTTTACAAGTATTTGCCTCTAAGTCAGCTTGTGTCTCCAATATAGAATGACAATGCCTATATTTTACATAGAAGAGAGAATATAACAAGTATATACAAAAGGTGATTTTGAGGGGCTGTGCATCCCACTGGTTTAATGCATTTAATGCACAGTTTTTCAAAACCTCGGAAGTCATATATACTGCAAGTAATCTATAACTTTCAAAGTTTTATAACCTCTTTTGAAAGCTGTGTAGATCAAGATCAGCTGGCTTCTGATGAAGCCAAGTGATCATGATCCACTGTTTTTCACTAACCCAGTGAATCCATATTTTATGAGATTGCTCCACTGGATTGACTGTAAAGTCGAAGTCACAGCGGAGAATCATGTGATTTAAAATGAGAAAAATCCAGGAAACCCCCAAGATAAGGGTAAGACTTCTAATTGATATTTCGTTTAATTCTGGTCAGATATTCATTGGGTTTGAAGCAGAACTTAGAAAAGTAAGACATATGATTTTCTGACAAAAAATCTGATTTAAATTTTATTGAAGAGCAAACAACTTTTTTTATCCTTTGCTCATCAATTACTTTTAAGGCAGACGTTTTTCAGAAAATCTTTTGAGATATTAAAGCAATTTTTGTACTTTTTCAAAGTTATCTGGTTCAAGCCCCATGTCAATCTGAGCATTATTAAAGGAGATATCAAAGAAAGTATTACCCTCATCCAAGGGGTTTCTTGGATTTCCCGCATTTTAAATCATGTGATTCTTCACAGTGGAAGTGTAGATATTGCATAGTGTGCACTTACAGGGCATGTGAACTTAATAGGTTGAATACCATTGGCGTAGCTCCCATTACGCAGTTACTCACATGCTATTTAAAATAGTAACACTCAAGGGAGGTCACCTTGTGTCGTAAGAGTGATTTTCCATACCAAAAGGAACTACTCTTAAAGGAAAGAATTCGCTCCCTTTAAGAGAAGTTCCCAATTTGAAAAGGGACACAATTGATGAGAATCACTGCTTGTTCCAGTAGTTTCCCTTTGATGTGTGTAACTTTTTCAGTGTTCTGGCTACGCCATCGAATACTGTAATTTTTTATTTGTGTACATGAAAATAAGATTGCATTTTTTCACTAGAGACATTATTATTGAGTATTTGAGGCAAAAACTGACTTACAGAAACTGTCCTTGTAGTTTTCTAATTTAAAGATAAAGTTCAACGCTTAAACAATCTGATATTATGTGTGGATGAGCCATGAGGGTTTGTGCCATTGTGCTATATATATATATGTGAAGATGTCTTCCACGTTTTTTGTTTGTTTTTCACAATTTCAAACTGCCCGCTGTTAGACCCTTATCCTGTAAAGCCCTTCTGAAATAAATCCCTTTCAGACAGTATACAGTGGCGTGCCAGAAATGTTTCATATTGATACAACTTGCAGACTTTGGGTTGGGGTATTTCCATCTGTCTGTCTTTCCACCTGTATATCTTTCTTTGACAATAATGTTTTTTATCCCCACCAGGGTCAGAGGGATATACGAGTACTATAGAATTTCTGTAGTATGGATATACATACATATTAATGTGTAGCTACTTGGAAGAATTGTCTCACTGAGATGTCACTTTAAAGTACTGACCACATATTTTTTTTATAGAAATAGTTATTTTTGGCTTTGCTCCTATTAGCTAAAACTACTGCTAATTCAAAAAGGGAAACTCAGATTTTCAGGTCTTTGAGTTATGGAGAGTTGACTTTATGAATGAAAAGCTTATAATTTATGGGGTATGGTTTCATTCTGGTTCAAGTTTGTCTTAGGTGTTTTTCTCTTAACCTTTAAGTTAATTTTCAATTTTTTTAACTCTTGTATAAGTGTGTGCCAGAATTGTTAGTTGTCTCAAAATATTGTCAGTTTGTGTATAAAATGTGTTCAATAATATAAAATAGATTAATAATAAATATGGTTAAAGATGCAAATAGATTTTAATCTCTCATTTTATAGCCAGTCAGTCACAGCTGATGTCAACACTCTCGACTGGCCATTCTGATCTATCCCCAAATCGAACAACTGAGATATTCTACATGCGCGGATCGAGAAAGTTTTGTCAGAGGGGGTCCAACTTTGACAGGTTTTTTAGTTGATGTGGGGTACCACTGTAAGCGGGCCATCATCGACCCGCCAGTGAAACGCCATTAAGTGGCGTTTCGCTGGCGTGCCAATGATGGCCCAACATTGAATGCTGGCTTGGTAGCTGCGATTTTTCAGGAGATTTGGACCTGTACTGCTAGAAAACCCTTTATTTTTGTGATTTTTCAGGGGGGGGGTCCGGACCCCCTGCCCCCACCCCCCCTCTGGATCCGCACATGTTCTAGGCTGGTGGGTCTGTGACTTGTATCCCTTCCCAGGCGCCACATAACTCTAACTGAAACACTGGCTGGTTGAACAATGGCAACGCATTCCACGCAAACACCTTTGGGAAAATTTGTTTGAGATAAAGATAGTTCCAGCCACTGTGAGCTAAACCTATACTCTATAGGCTATTTTAGATCATGACATCATTTTTCTATTTTTAGACAAAATTGAAAAAATTCAAGAAAAAATTCAGTAAAGTTTGAATATTTTTGAAATTAATGTAAAGAAAAGCGCTTGTTTATTATAGTCTCACCCTATTGAAAGGGCCAGCCATTTCTGACTTATGAGACACCTCGACTTGTCACATTTACTTCCCAAATCCCATCCTTTTGCCAGGCACCAGGCAGGCTAGGAATTTGTAACCATTTGTTTAACTAGTTGGCGGCTCACCAACTGGCAGTTTCAGAACTAATCCCACTGCCGCATACACTGGGATTTGAATCTTCGACCTTCCGATCCCAAAGCGGATTCCTAATTCCGAAGCGGATGCCATAATCACTAAGCTATTGGGGCTTATAATATTGTGGAAAATGAAGTATTTGCTCCAAAAGAGCAAATGCTCCATTTTCTATAATATTTTCAAAACATGATATGTCAAAGAGGTTAATGGAGTTAAGGGTTTAAGGGCAGCGCTCCAGATAATTTTTGACTACCATCAGTACGGAACTGATCCAAATGAAACTTGATCAGTACAAGCTATTTTCAGCCAGTACATGTAATCACTTGATCAATAATGAGCCCCATCCCAGGGGTTTTGAGACAGAGAAGAAGGGCTATTTATCTTCAGGGAGCTGGGGAGCACTGGTAATTATTTAATGGGAGCTGGGGAGCAAGCACATACTTTTGGAGATTAAGGGAGCACTGCCAAAAAATCAGGGATTTGGGAGATCACAGCACTATTTTTAGGGATGAAGGGAGCACAACCCCCCCCACCACCACCATCACCACCAACAGGGATGCCTGTTTCATTGCCATCTGACATGCACTTCGATCATATAAAGTTTATAAACACATAGCACTTCTGAAAATGACAATGACTTAATTTCAGTTTCTGCACGAAAAAAACTCTGTCCAAACAGATAGCAAACTCCTGGACAGTGGTCTCTGAGCACAATTTCTTCTGAAAAGCATGTGATCTTCCAGGAAAGAAATGACTGCAGAGACGCAACATTTGAGGAGTTTGACAAAAATAAACATTGATAAGCAGTCCAGCAGGTTCATTCCGGATTACTTAAATCCGGATTACTTAAATGCATAAACTTTGGAGGATACTCAGATCAATTCAAATATCAAGTGTCTTCCGATTCGAATACAGATGAAAATGCTCCAAGGCCTTACTGGTTACCAGTAAAGGCAAAAACACACCCATATTCGATAAGTACTAATTTTCAACTCGATCCATATTTGGGGAAAATAAACCTGTAATTTATGCCTGTACAGACGCTATCTGGAGCCTGAAAGGGGTCAGAAACATAGAAAACGAGTGACTAGACATGCATGATCTTATTAAACCAGGTAATCTGTGGCAAACCTGATCGAAATTGGATGTAAAATAAGAAAGTTACAGCAATCCAAAGTCAAATTCTGACTTCAAATGAGCCAATGGAGGTGTCCAGTTTGAATATTTTCTAACTTCAAGTAAATTTTAAAAAAGCTTTAAAATTCCTTATTTAATATCTAACTGTGATATTTTATTTTCAAAATCAATTATTTTAAACAGAAGAACCTATCAAAATGCAAAGTTAAATGAGTTGCAGGAAACTATAGTTGTTCTGTTCATGCATATTTGATTAGGGCTGTGTCACATCACTCAGCCTCAAAATGGCTGCCTTCCATAGCATTTAACCTTCTGTAACTTTTTATTTTTCATGTGAATTTAATTGGGTTTGTGGCAGAATTACATGGTTTACTTAAAGCTGCATAATCTGTAACTTGATATTTTCATTTTAAAAATAATGTTTCTATTTTTCAAGAACACAGTAAAAATACTAAAATTCAGGTATACATTTTACCTTTTTCGTAATAATTAACAAATTATTAGTGCCAAAACAACAGCATTTATGTTAAAAATTAACTGTCTAGAATTAATGGAGGGACGCAAATAATTACAAACAAGAAAAAATACACCTGTTTTTATAAGATAATTCACTTTTTCATGCAGTTTTCAACTGTAGAAATTAGATTATTGTGACAACATAACTTTATTCTACTTTTGCAAATGATTTCAAAAGAAATTTTTTTTTTTCGAAAAATGTTCGTAGTTACAGAGTATGCAGCTTTAAGAAATGAATTTGATTTTTGGAATGTTCATGGAATCCTGAATACTTCGGGTCTCTTGCAAAGTTGACGTGAAGCTGAAGGGCTTCACGTCAAGCCCTTACTTTGCAAGAGACCCAAAGTATTCAGGATTCCATGAACATTCCAAAAATTGAATTTATTGCTTATATTTACATTTTATTATAAATATCTACAATATATAAATTATTTATAATTTAGGGAAAAAACAGTTTTGTATTTAATATGTAATTGTATTAATGGTTTTGTTGGGGTGTAAAACGGAGAAGCGGGCCAGCCAGTGTGAACACGGACAGCCAATGGAGCAAACAAGAGGCTTGTTTTGCATGTGCAACTCCGGTGTGGCTGGCTGTTGATCATAACACCAGTGTCACTTCTGGCGAATGAATTTGATGTTCGAAGTGTATTGCACGAGCAAGTGAGCTTGGCAGCTGTCAATCAAATTTATGTCATTCATGAGGCTATGAATGGTTGCAAAAATATACCGAACAAAAGTGAAAACGCTATACTACAATTATCTATATTTTAAGAGAAAGTATTGGACAAAAAGTATTTACTAAAGCTTAATAATGTTGCCCAGACATACAGCAAACGATTCGTCAAAACTCCACCGATTTGTCTGGTTTGATGTATGAGTTATTCTCCTTTAAGTGTTTAAAGCTTTATTCCCAGAAATCTGCGATAGCGCATGCGCAAATTAAAATTGCTATGCTTATCAAAATTGGTCTTAATTGTGTCGCATAAAAACACAAGAAAACTGCTTAATCACTTGAAACAAGCTCAGAAATCAATTTAGAATTTAGCAAATTTGTAAAATATTGAAAATTATCTCCCTTTGACAAAACAAATAGGGAATATAAAATGTTTGGTAATCTTTGATTTATCACGATTTTCCATAATTTTCTTTTGCCAAATCAGGTAGACCTCTCAGCACATTGTTTCTACCATTTCTCGACTAGTAATGACCTCAAACTAAGATGCAACAACACATTGATTTTCCTATGGAGATTTCAGTGTTAATTTTTTAAACTTGGCAATTGGATGGAAAATCCGCTTTTTAAGATTGCTTTTCTTAACGATCAAAACACACTTGAGATAAGTCTCTCACATTTCTGGTTGTCCCATGTCTAGACTACCATTTCGTGCAGTCGAATCTCGTAGGTAGTGGATTTCTGAAGGCCTAAATTGTGTAAGATTTACTTTCAAATTGACAACCTGAAAAAATGGACCCCTGTCACATTTAAATGGCTTTCATGTGTTTCCTCGTGACAACATCCGTAAACATTTACTGTTATGCATTACCCAATATTTGAACATTAAGATACACTTTCAATTGCATTCTTGGTTTGCATAATTTTGTATATAGGTGGCAAACAATTCAGGTGTAGCGTTTTCACTTTTGTTCAGTATATAAAGATACATTAAAGGCTTGCTTTGAAAATGTAAATATAAAGGCTTACAATTCAAAATTTTCATTCGGGGAGGTACATGTATATTGTATGATGTAAAATCGAAAACTTTAGTTTTAAAAACGTAATTTCCAACCGTATATCCGAAGATATACCTACCAAAATGGAAATTTGAATATGGTTATCCCCATTCTTATGCACTTCTGCAGTTTTGGGGTAGTTGTTGTTTTACTGGGCACATTCTATCCTATTAGTTTTAAATTTATGGATCGCTGTCATATTGAAATGCGAAACAATCGGAACATCATGGCCTACAAGTGATTGAACAGCACTAAACGATAAAGAAACGGGGGTGTGGGGGCACAACCCCCCTCATTCGACGGCCACAATATTAAACTATAGTCTTTCATCATAAGCTAGAAGTGTGCCCAGTTTTGTCTCAAATTGCAGCTTTAGAGGTGCCGGGCCACGTAGCGCAGTCGGTAACCTGTCTGGCTACAGATGCGTGTCTGACTGAAGATCCAGGGGTCGCCAGTTCGATCCCCGTCCGGTCCCATACTTTCGTGGAGATTGATCATGAAATGATTTCTACGGTCATTCTCCTCCCTTCCGCTGGTTCATTCAAGAAGGGTTGCTGTCAGTTACAAGCGAAAGTATGTGCACAAATAACTGGTTAACCGCTTGTTCAAGCCTGCCCAGGAAAAAGTGTGGTTAGATGAACTGACCGTCCCGCAATGACCATAGCTGTTGACTTGGGACGTAAAGCAACAAAATAAACAAATAAACAAAAACATTTTTAGAAGCTGCACATCATTTTCAGAAATGTGACATAATTAATGACTGCAAACTATTTCTGACAGTATATCAGGAAATTAGTCCAACAGGTTAGACTACACATGCACTCATTTATTGATTTGATTTTTTCTAGATGTGCGTTCCAAATTATGAGGATAAATGAATATGACAATATTTAAATGTGAAATATGAACAACTGGAATGCAGAACTCTCATGATTGGGAGTAATCAGGAAATATACTGTCGCAAAGTTTTGACGTTATCAATTCAGATGTTGTGTTACAAAACCAAGTGCATTAGAATGAGCCTTAACTGGTATGAGAACAAAAAAAACTTTGTTTCTACCCTTGTCATGCTGAAATTTTTATGTACTACACTCTTATGTATTACACTCCCTATTTTTAGCTCACCTGAGTCATAATAAGCTCCAGGTGTGCTGGTGTAATCATACCATTTCCTTTAAACATCTTAATTCAAGGAGAAATTTCACCAAACTTCACAGGAATGATCCTTGGGTTATTCTTTCTCAAAGTTATTCAAATATTTCTGTTTCCTGCAGAACTCTAGTTTCCATGGCAACACAAAGGGAAAAAATCTACCTTTGAAAAATACTGGGCAAGTTTGAAAATATTTGACACAAAGAGTTCCTGCCTTGGGTGATGATGATGATATTGTTGTTCTTGCTGCAGCTGCTGCTGATGATGATTGATGATGATGTCAACTTTGTTATTGATGATGATGATGTCAACATTGTTGTTGTTGATGGTGTCAACATTGTTGGTGTTGATGATGTCAACTTTGTTGATGATGATGATGTCAATGTTGTTGTTGTAGTTGTTGATGATGATGTTAGATGATGATGTCAACTTTGTTGTCAATGATGATGTTTGATGATGATGTCAACTTTGTTGTTGATGGTGATGTTTGATGATGATGTCAACTTTGTTGGGGATGAGGATGTTTGATGATGATGTCAACTTTGTTGTTGATGATGATGTTTGATGATGATGTCAACTTTGTTGTTGATGATGATGTTTGATGATGATGTCAACTTTTTTGTCAATGATGATGTTTGATGATGTCAACTTTGTTGTTGATGGTGATGTTTGATGATGATGTAACTTTGTTGTTGATGGTGATGTTTGATGATGATGTAACTTTGTTGTTGATGGTGATGTTTGATGATGATGTCAACATTGTTGTTGATGATGATGTTTGATGATGATGTCATTTTTGTTGTTGATGATGATGTTTGATGATGATGTAACTTTGTTGTTGATGGTGATGTTTGATGATGATGTCAACTTTGTTGTTGATGATGATGTTTCATGATGATGTCAACCTTATTGTTGATGATGAGGATGATGTCATTGTTGATGATGATGATTGATGATGTCAATTTTGTTGTTGTTGATTGTGATGTCGACTTTGTTGATGATGATGTCAATGCTGTTGTTGATGATGATGTCAATGCTGTTGTTGATGATGATGTCAATGCTGTTGTTGTTGATGATGATGAAGTTAATGAGGTTTTTAATGTTGTTATTATTGTTATAGATGTTGCTGGTGATTATGATGATGCTGATGATGATGCTGATGACAAATACGATCCAAACTGCCAAAGCACCACTCAAAAAAATGTCTGTAGAGCTTTTAGCAAAGGTATGTCTGATTTTGAAATGATTATATTCCATGATGATGATGAGGACGTTGTTGTGATGATGATGAGGATGATGTTTTTTGTTGTCGATGATAATGACCTTGTTGATGACGATGTAATGATGTTGTTGATGATGATCGATGATGATGACTATAATGATATTAATGTATTTATTTGTTATTGGTACTGCTGATGATGATGATATTTAAGGTTTTTATGTCCCCAACTTCGAAAAAGTTGAAGGGGAATATTGCTTTGGGCTTGTCCATGCTCCATGCATGCGAGTGTCTGTCCGTTCAAAATTTCAGATAGGGTTTGGAAATTTCATAGATGGACTCGGCATAAAAAAATAACTGACGGGTATTTTTTTTATCTGGATTATCTCCCTTTGTGGAATTATGCCCCTTTTAAATGGTCATAATAAAATTTTGTAATCAGGATATTTCAAAAGCTATAACAGCTAGGAGCTTCAAACTTGGTCAGCTTATAGAGGATAATGAGTAGATTACCTGGTGAAAATTTAAAAAACATTCATTGTATCATTTGGAGTAATTGCCCTTTGCAAATTTTGACATAGAAAACTTGATATCTCAAATACCATTACAGATAGGAGCTTCAAACTTGGTCAGCTTATAGAAAATGATGAGTAGACAACTTGGTGAAAATAAAAAAAAAATATTTTTTTTAGTTATTGCCCTTTACAAATTTTAACATAGAAAACTTGATATCTCAAAAACCGTTACAGCTAGGAGCTCCAAAGTTGGACAGCTGATAGAGTGTAATGAGTAGATTACCTGGTGAAAATAATAAAAAAAAAAATATTTTTTTAGCTATCGCCGTTTGCATTTTTTAGAGTTAATGCTCTTTGCAAATTTGGACATGGAAAACTTCCAATAAAGATATCTCGAAAACTAATACAGCTAGCAGCCTCACTTAGCTGAAAGAGGATGATGAATAGATTACCTGGTGAATAGGATGGTGAAGAAACTAATGGTTGGGGGCATAATGTTTCATAAACACAATTTCTAGTTTGTTATTGTTTTTTGCAGCTGCTGATGATGATGATGATGACAACAACAGCAATGATGTTGCAAACTATGATCAGAACTGCCATAAAAGCCACCCAAGAAAAATGTCTGTAGAGCTTTCAGCACAGGTATGCCAGATTTTAAAAACAATGCTGATTGCATTATCGCTTAGTCTCAGTAACAAACCTCCAGAGCACCAACTCAGTCAATATAATTCATGGTAATAAAAAAAATGTGCCCCAGTTATCTGTCAAACATATGCTGTGGGTACTCGTTTGAATTGCCTCAGTGAGGCAATTCAAATGAGTACACACAGCATATGGATTTGTGGGGGGGAAGGTTGCGCAGAATTGCCAGGTAAAAAATATTGAACTATTTTCTCTGTAAATCTGAGATGCACCCTGTGATGCCAATAGCATTGAGGTAATCAGTGAAAATGTTGTTCATTTACTTTCATTATGTCTGTGCCTATTAGAAGTGAGTATATGGATTAGTATTTTGATTTCTCCGTGTAAACATATATTCTGTGGAAAAAGTAAGGACCTAATTTTTATTTGTTGGTGTTTTAGGTCCCAGTCAACAGTTTTATGCTCTCCCAAGGGGTCTAAGATTAAAGCTACTGCTTTGTCTGTCCTTCCATCTGTCTATCACTCATGTGAACTGGCTGAGTGAGTTCAGTATCCTAAATCAGATGTGCATATCACTGGCATGTTATGGTTGGTGATTTTTCAGAGTTACTGCCCTTTGATAAAATCTTGTTAAATCTTGCCTGCATGAATTCTCAGCAACTATAGATGGGATTTCAACACTTCATGGGAAGATTCTGTATCAAGATTAGATGTACCTATCACTCATGTTATGGTCGGATGATTTTTCTTGGAGTTACTGCCCTTTGATAAAATCTTGTATTAAATTTTGTCCGTTTGAATTATCAGCAACTACTAATTAGATTTCAATGAAACTTCATGAGAACATTTAGTATCAAGAGTAGATGTGCTATAACAGGCATGTTATTGTAGGTGTTTTTTCTTAGTTACTGCCCTTCGATAAAATCTTGTATAAAATTTTGCCCACTTGAATTATCAGCGACTGCTAATCAGATTTCAACAAAGCTTCATGGGAACATTGAGTAGCAAGAGTAGATGTGCTTATTACAGGCATGACATGGTCAGTGATTTTTCTTAGTTACTGCCCTTTGATAAAATCTTGTATAAATTTTAGCCGCTTGAATTATGGGATTTCAACGATACTTCATGGGAACTTTTGGTATCAAGAGTAGATGTGCTTATCACAAGCATGTTATTGTCGGTGATTTTTCTTAGTTATTGCCCTTTGATAAAATTTTGTCCGCTTGAATTATCATCAACTACTAATCAGATTTAAACAAAGCTTCATGGGAACATTGAGTAGCAAGAGTAGATGTGCTTATCACAGGCATGTTATTGTTACTGCCCTTTGATAAAATCTTGTATTGAATCTTGTCAGCGTGAATTCTTGGCAATTACTGACAGGATTTCAATGATGCTTCTCGGGAACCTTTAATATCAAGAGTAGATGCCCATATCTCTGTCATGTTTTGGTCGATGAGTTTTCTCTGAGTTATGACCCTTTGATAAAATCTTATTTTGACTGATCCTCTTAATCTTGGCATATTGCCATTCGTTTCTCAGCCAAAAGTTAGCTTTTTGAAATTACTCAATCTAGCAAAGCGGCTCAGTTGGTAGAATGTTAGACTGGGGATCTATTAGGTTTGCTAGTTGGTGTGTGCCTCACCGGTGTTGCATCCTTGAGCAAGACACTTTATCCGCTGCTTAGTACAGGTTCAACCCAGGAAGACCCATCCCAACATGGCTGAAAAATTATTGATTGGGATGTAAAGAATCAAACAAACAAAAAATCCATATTTAATTGTGTTCTTGATGTTGCGTGGCTGTTAATGTTCTGTGTCTCTTCTGTGGGTTGGTCTGTGGTTGTGGCATTTCCTGGTTGCACTTAAAAAATCTTCTGATGTAGGCTTAATCAATAAGATGACAACAATAACAATATACCCTGTACCCCTTGCTATTTCACTTGTGGACTGCAGCAAACTGTTTGGCACATTAAGGCCAGAATTTTTTTTAAAAGTTGATTTACAGGGAAAAAAAATTCAGCTTTAGGGTCGTGGGGGGGGGGGGGGGGACGAAAAAACAACAAACAACCTCTGAAAATGACCAGTTGACTGGTCATTTTCAGATTTTTTTTTTTTTGTTTTGTCTTTTTAATATCTCCAGAACAAACAGTAAAACTAGTTAAGTAAACCAACAGTCTGTATTATCATAATTTTCCTAAAACTCTGGACAGGACAATCACTTTTAACAGTGGCACTCAAAAATACACAGACAGCAGACAGAACCTCAAAAATATATTATTTTTTTTAACAAAACAAATAATATTTAAAGTCCGTTGATAAAATAAAAAAAAAATTGTTTAGAAATTAATTTTTTTTTTTTCTACTTTCCGAAAAATTACAGTAGGAGGGTTTAAATAAGGGAGCGCAGTGGCTCAGTGGTAGAGTGCTTGACTCGAGACCGAGAGGCCGCGGGTTCAAGCCTCACCGGCGTCACTGTTGTGATCCTTGAGCAAGACACATTTATCCTAGCTTAGTACTGGTTCAACCCAGGAAGACCCGTCCCTGTTTAACTGAAAGATTGTTGATGGGACGTAAAGAATCAAATCAAACAAACAAATAAACAAAGGAGGGTTTAAAATCAACTTATAAAAAAAAATCTGGCCTAAGAACTGTTGCACATGTAGAATTATGAGAGTCTGAAGTTCTTGAGTGACAAGTTGTAATGATGTGTGAAAGCATTTACATAACTTGCAATAGTCAAGTAATTATATAGTGCTTCGACAAAAAATTTCAGATGTTTTGTACAAAGATACTGAAACACAAAAATAAGGGCTGGAGTTGTTATGCTCTTTGCATGCTAGGTAATTTTTTCATTCTTTTGTTGTCATCTACTGACTTTTTTCAAAATGAACTTTTTTTAGAAAACAAATCTTTCAGGAATACTATCAGAGTATTAAATGGTTTGGATCCAGATCAGGACTGACATTCTGTTGGTCCTGATCTAGGTCCAAACTACTTGCAAAGGTTATCAGCAGAAAACAAAATTTGTCGCTAGCAAGGAAAGAGTTATAGAGCTTCATGCATTTTTGTCCCCACCCTCTGAGGCCCAATTATGAAAACTGCTTTTCAATAATTTCTTTTGATTAGTTTATTAGAACATTAACCGAAATGTAATATTCTATTGCCATAGTAACAGAATATGGCCACCAAATTAGGATACAAATAGAGAAACCATATTTTGAGGCTTCAGTTGTGTTGAGCATGATGAATAAACTTTATAACCTCCAGGCCTGGGTTTGATTTTCAGCCAGGATGGAAACTTTTTCAGCTATGCTTTATTATGCTTTTTAGTCACAAAAAAATATTATCATGATGCAACAATTTATATCATGATAGGAATGAACTGTTTGACATGGATCAGAATCTATCATGATGATAGAAATGAGCTGATTGTCATGCAACAATTTGTATCATGATAGGAATGAAATGATTTCCAAGGAACAGATTCTATCATATATAAACTGTTTGTCATGCAATAATTTCTATCATGATAGAAATGCACTGTTTATCATACAATAATTTCTATCATGATAGAAATGCACTGTTTATCATACAATAATTTCTATCATGATAGAAATGCACTGTTTATCATACAATAATTTCTATCATGATAGAAATGCACTGTTTATCATACAATAATTCCTATCATGATAGAAATGAGCTGATGGCCAAGCAGTGATGGAAATGAACTGTTTGTTATGCAATAATTTTGATCGTGATAGAAATGAAGTGATTGCCAAACAACAAATTCTATCATGATATAAATGAACAGTTTGTCATGCAACACATTTTATCATGATAGAAATAGGTTTCCAGGCAGCAAATTTTATCATGATAGAAATAAACTGTTTGACATGGAACAATCTCTATCATGATAGAAATGAACTGAATGTCATACAAATTGTATCATGATAGAAATGAACTGAATGTCATACAAATTGTATCATGATAGAAATGAACTGAATTTCTATCATCATATAAATTGTTTTCCATGCAGCAAATTGTAGCATGACAGAAATGAACTGTTGGTCATGCAACAAGTTCTATCATGATAGAAATTAATGGTTTGTCATGCAACAGTTTGTATCTTGATATAAATGAAATGTTTGCCATGCAACAACAGCAATTTCTATCATGATAGAAATGAACTGTTTTCTGTCGTGCCTGGTATTAGTTTTTATAACAATTATATAACTGATCAAAGTTTTTGGGTGGATATATTGCTTGCTACTCTACAGGAAATATTGTGGAATTCAATTCTCAAAGAATTTTGTTCCATTCATTGATTTGGTAATGAGAGAGAAAAAAGATTTCCGACTTATCTCTTCAGATAATCATAAAGATGTGTTTTTGTAATAACCTAGGCTGCTGTAACATTCATACTTCTGCTGATAAATTTCTGTGCATGTTAATCTAAAAAGATTAGCTCTATTCTATTATTATAGTAAAACTTAAACATGACATTCCATCTGCACAACTTATGTTCTGCAAAAAGCGTAGTAGTATTTTCTTCAGAAAAAAAGTAAGTGGACTTTGTCTATTTTAAAAAAATTCACAATGTCGTCTGCAGCAGTGTAAATGCTTGGCAGCTGCTACCTGAGAATAGAGTGTGAGAAAGTTGCACTGGCAGCAGTGAAATTATCAAAGGGCCATCAAGCTTTAGCTCTTTCCAACTTTTGTCCTCTGTGAATAACCTTTGCAAACAGTTTGGACCCAGATAGTCAGTCCTGATCTAGATCCAAACCATTCAACCCTCTGATAGTGTTCCTGAAATATTTTTTTGAAAAAAGTAATTTTTTACAAAAGTCAGTAGACGACAATAAAAGTATGAAAAATTACCCAGCATGTTTGATATGACTTCCACTTCTGGTGCAGGATTCAATTTATAAACTCTTATTTTACCCTGAAAATGTTGTCTGCTTATTATATCTGCTGTTTATAATCAAATGCACGCCAAGGAACCCAGACAAGACCGCTCCTTTATCCTGGAGCATTCTGATCTGGGTTTACATTGTTTGAAATATAGGCTATTAAAGTCTTTATGCAGATTAGAGAGCAGACTACAATTGCCATGAAAGGTGGGAACTGTGGATTCATAGACTGCATTGAAAAAAAATGTGTATCTTGATACTTTGGCTTCTTCAAAAGCTAGCTGATCTGGAGCTAGACAAAGGCACTGGACCACTAAATAACTAAATATAGGTCATAGTGACCAATATTTACTTTAGGTTACCAAGATGTTGATAAATTAATCAGATATAAGGCAAAAACACTGGGCCATGAAATAAAGGTCATTGTGACCAACATTTCTTTTTAGATCAAGAATCATGTCATACATAAATCAGATATAAGGCAAAAACACTGGGCCATGAAATAAAGCTCATTGTGACCAACATTTATTTTTAGATCAAGAATCATGTCATAAATTAATCAGATATAAGGCAAAAACACTGGGCCATGAAATAAAGCTCATTGTGACCAACATTTATTTTTAGATCAAGAATCATGTCATACATAAATCAGATATAAGGCAAAAACACTGGGCCATGAAATAAAGCTCATTGTGACCAACATTTCTTTTTAGATCAAGAATCATGTCATACATAAATCAGATATAAGGCAAAAACACTGGGCCATGAAATAAAGCTCATTGTGACCAACATTTCTTTTTAGATCAAGAATCATGTCATACATCAATCAGATATAAGGCAAAAACACTGGGCCATGAAATAAAGCTCATTGTGACCAACATTTCTTTTTAGGTCAAGAATCATGTCATACATCAATCAGATATAAGGTATAAACACTGGGCCATGAAATAAAGCTCATTGTGACTAACATTTATTTTTAGGTCAAGCTTAGTCCAAGCTTTTGGTTAAAGCTTCTCAAAGTGGGGAACTTTTCAGAAATCATTCATATTTGTACTTTAGGTTGCCAAAGAGAGCCAATCAGCTCACCTTCTTTGACTATGAAGCATTCACATTGGTTTTAAAATATTATCTGCTGCAAACTTTGGTAGCACTTTAAGAGTAAGTGCCTTTTTTGAATGGGCAGAGCATCTGACAACTAATTTGATGATATATTTCTTGGATTTTTTGTGGGGTGGGGGTGTGTGTGGAGTGGGGGGAGTAGAATAAGGCGTGATATTTTATGTGAATATAAATGATTCAAGTGAAAGATCAAATCTTTTTGTTTTGTTAAGAAGGGACAAAATATTTGAATAGATGAATACTTCATCTGCTTCGGGTGTTGGTATTAAAGTTTCGAGAGCCCTTTTTTGAATGGGCCAGCTCACGCACTTGAAGTGTGTTAACATCTGCTACCCAGATTTTCTCATAATCGAAAAAGTTTACAAAAATATTATCAAATGCAGAATATTTGTCTAAAGATGCTGCATTAGTAAATATTTTGATGGAATTTCTCTTGGATTCCTAAAATATGGAAAGTGATAATACCTCTAAATGTAAGTTGAATCTTTAAAATGTATAGTCCGCTGACAACATTTGAAAACAGTTTGGACCCAGATCAGGCCCGACATAAAGTCGTGCCTGATCTGGATCCAATCTGTTTGATACTCAGATGGTATTCCTGAAAGAATTTTTTGCAAAAGATGATTTCTTTTTGTGTTTGTTTTTGTTGTCAGTAGATTTTTTTTCAAAATTCTTTTTTTTTTTTCAAAAAATTATTTCAGAGTGTGAAACCTAAATCGTTTGTGATGGCAATGTTTGTTACCGGCAGACAAACAGTTGAAATCATGATACCTGAAAGAAAGTAAAAGTGAATCAGAATATTTGTCTAAAGATACTGCATTGGTAAATATTTTGGTGGAATTTCTCTTGGATTCTTATTAAACAAAATAAGTAAATATGGAATGTAATAATACCTCTCAATGTAAGTTGATTTGCATGCTGGGTAATTTCTCATGCTTTTTTATCGTCTGCTGAAAATTATTTCAGGAATACCATCAGACTGTCAAACCGATTGGATCCAGACCAGGCTCCGCTTGATCTGGATCCAGTCTGTTCGCAAAGGTTATGAGCAGACGACACTAGTAGGCAGTCAGTTGACTAAATTATGCATGTATTATGTTGTCTGTAGATTTTTTTCAAAATTCACTTTTAAAAATAATTCTTTCAGAGTGTCAAACAGTTTGGCTCCAGATCCAGATCAGGCCTGACATTTTGTTCCAAATTGTTTGCAAAAGTCAAATTATCAGCAGACAACATTTGTTGTTGTCACTAGCAAGCTTTGCCTATCAGTGTGATATCTGCTGATAACCGATTGCAAACAGATTGGACCCAGATCAGGCCCCATTGAATATCGGGCCTGATCTGGATCCAATCTGTTCGACACTCAGATGGTTTTCCTGAAAGAATTTTTGGAAAAAATTCATTTTGAAAAAATCAGCAGACGACAAAAAAGCATGTAAAATTTCCCAGGGGGCAAATAGTTAACACTTATCATGATGACAACTAAACTAAGTATATAAACTAAGTATATAAACTAAGTACGTAAACTAAGTACATAAACTAAGTACATAAACCAAGTAAATAAACTTGGTACATAAACTTAGTACATTAACTAAGTACATAAACTAAGAACATGACCTAAGTACATAAACTAAATACATAAACTAAGTACATAAACTAAGTCCATATGAATGAGTGCATTTTTCCAAAGATGCTGCATTGATAAAAAATTTGATCTTATATGAAATGTGATATAAAAAGGTAGATGTTCTAAAATTTCGAACAGTTATCACCTGCTAAAGAGGTTGAGACAAACCCTGCAGATTCAGATCAGGCTGCCTGTACTCCTGCATTGTTGGAAGAGTGGTACAGGACACCTTTTGATTAGTTTGAAGGTGCTCAAATTCCAGTGCATATAATATCACATGTTTAGAGTTTGACACCATTTGTTAACCTCTGACAATTAACCTCCAAGATAAATTTCATAGGGTCAAATATTTATCATATTAGTTTTTGAAAACGATTATTAAATATCATTATTAATTTTGTCAGCTCAAATGCTGGTTCAAGTTGTGTGTGTTTGTCAGAGTTTTAGAGCTGGTATGGGAGTGATCAGTCCTGGTTCAAGTTGTGTGTGTTTGGCAGAGTTATAGAACTGGTATGGGAGCGATCAGTCCTGGTTCAAGTTGAGTGTGTTTGGCAGAGTTTTAGAGCTGGTATGGGAGTGATCAGTCCAGGTTCAAGTTGTGTGTGTTTGGCAGAGTTATAGAACTGGTATGGGAGTGATCAGTCCTGGTTCAAGTTTTGTGTGTTTGGCAGAGTTATAGAACTGGTATGGGAGCGATCAGTCCTGGTTCAAGTTGTGTGTGTTTGGCAGAGTTTTAGAGCCTGTATGGGAGTGATCAGTCCTGGCTCAAGTTTTGTGTGTTTGGCAAAGTCTTAGAGCTGGTATGGGAATGATCAGTGCTGGTTCTACTTGTGTATGTTTGGCAGAGTTCTAGAGCTGGTATGTATTGATCAGTCCTGGCTCAAGTTGGTGTGTGTGGCAAAGTTTTAGAGCTGGTATGGGATTGATCAGTCCTGGTTCTAGTTGTGTGTGTTTGGCGGAGTTCTAGAACTGGTATGGGAGTGATCAGTCCTGGCTCAAGTTGTGTGTGTTGGCAGAGTTTTAGATCTGGTATGGGAGTGATCAATGCTAGTTCTAGTTGTGTGTGCTTGGCAGAGTTTTAGATCTGGTATGAAAGTGATCAGTACTGGTTCAAGTTGTGTTTGTTTGGCAGAGTTTTAGAACTGGTATGGGAGTGATCAGTACTGGTTCTAGTTGTGTTTGTTTGGCAGAGTTTTAGAGCTGGTATTGGAGTGATCAATGCTAGTTCTAGTTGTGTGTGTTTGGCAGAGTTTTAGAGCTGGTATGGGAGTGATCAGTCCAGGTTCAAGTTGTGTTTGTTTGGCAGAGTTAAAGAGCTGGTATGGGAGTGATCAGTGCTGGTTCTACTTGTGTATGTTTGGCAGAGTTCTAGAGCTGGTATGTATTGATCAGTCCTGGCTCAAGTTGTGTGTGTTTGGCAAAGTTTTAGAGCTGGTATTCGGGTGATCAGTGCTTGTTCATGTTGTGTGTGTTTGGCAAAGTTTTAGAGCTGGTATGGGAGTGATCAGTCCTGGTTCTAGTTGTGTGTTTGGCAGAGATTTAGAGCTGGTATGGGATTGATCAGTCCTGGTTCTAGTTGTGTGTGTTTGGCAAAGTTTTAGAGCTGGTATGGGAGTGATCAGTCCTGGTTCTAGTTGTGTGTTTGGCAGAGATTTAGAGCTGGTATGGGATTGATCAGTCCTGGTTCTAGTTGTGTGTGTTTGGCAGAGATTTAGAGCTGGTATGGGAGCGATCAGTCCTGGTTCTAGTTGTGTGTGTTTGGCAGAGTTTTAGAGCCTGTATGGGAGTGATCAGTACGGGTTCAAGTTGTGTTTGTTTGGCAGAGATTTAGAGCTGGTATGGGATTGATCAGTCCTGGTTCTACTTGTGTATGTTTGGCAGAGTTCTAGAGCTGGTATGTATTGATCAGTCCTGGCTCAAGTTGTGTGTGTTTGGCAAAGTTTTAGAGCTGGTATTCGGGTGATCAGTGCTTGTTCATGTTGTGTGTGTTTGGCAAAGTTTTAGAGCTGGTATGGGAGTGATCAGTCCTGGTTCTAGTTGTGTGTTTGGCAGAGATTTAGAGCTGGTATGGGATTGATCAGTCCTGGTTCTAGTTGTGTGTGTTTGGCGGAGTTCTAGAACTGGTATGGGAGTGATTAGTCCTGGTTTAGGTTGTGTCTGTTTGTCAGAGTTTTAGAGCTGGTATTGGAGTTATCAGTGGTGGTTCAAGTTGTGTGTGTTTGGTAGAGTTATATAGCTGGTAAAGGAGTGATCAGTGCTGGTTCTAGTTGTGTTTGTCTTGTAGTGATCAGTGCTGTGAAACTGAAGCGGAACTACTACTGAGGAAATCTGGGCGAAACTCAAGACAGGTTTGCTGAAGACAACAGAGGAGGTGTGTGGCACAACAAAGCCCCACCGATGGCGACGTGAAACTTGGTGGTGGAATAAGGAACTAGATTATGCCATCACAGCCAAGCGCCAAGCTTTCAAAGCATGGAAGGCTGGCAAATGCACACGAGCATCATATAACACTGCCAAGGGCATCTCCAGACGTGTGGTGCACCATGCAAGCCACGAAGCAGACAAGGTGGTCTATGAGGGCATTGACCACAAGTCATCTGATATCTTCCGCCTCGCCAACCAGATGAGGAAAGAGAATGTTGATGTTGTAGGTGACAAGCCAGTGAAGAATGACACTGGGAAAATGTCAATGAGCGAGGAGGCAAAGCAGAATGCGTGGGCTGAACATTATGAAAGGCTTCTCAACGTTGAATTTGACTGGGACCCTGATCACCTGTTTAATGAACCTCGTTAGAAGGCCCGCCTATCCCAGTCACTATTGACATGGTGAAGAAGGCCATCTCAAAGATGAAGTCGGGCAAAGCTGCAGGTCCATCAGGCATAGTGGTGGAGATGATCAAGGCAGCAGGTGATACAGGTGCCACCATGATCCGAGATCTTGCTACTGAGATTATCCGTGATGGCAAGGTCCCAACTGACTGGGAGGAAAGTTTCATTGTCTGCCTTTACAAAGGCAAGGGTGATGCTTTGGATAGAGGCAACTATCGAGGCCTCAAGCTGACTGAGCAGGCCATGAAGATCCTTGAGAGGATTGTGGATGGTCTCATAAGACAGGTTGTGTCTATTGACGACTCCCAGTTTGGCTTTGTCCCAGGAAGAGGCACTACAGATGCAATCTTTGTGGTCCGGCAGCTGCAGGAGAAATACCTAGCAGTGAACACGAGGCTTTATATGGCCTTCGTGGACCTAGAGAAAGCATTTGACCGTGTCCCTCGGAAGGTTATCTGGTGGGCCCTGAGAAAGCTAGGCGTTGAGGAATGGATTTGCGGTTAGTCCAGGGAATTTACGCTAATGCAAGAAGTCGGGTTCGTGTTGGCGAGGGTTTCAGCAAAGAGTTTGAGGTGAAGGTCGGGGTCCATCAGGGATCTGTACTCAGTCCTTTGCTCTTCATCATTGTGCTGGAGGCCTTGTCACTTGAGTTTCGGGCTGGTGTTCCCTGGGAGGACCTATATGCAGATGATCTTGTCATCATTGCTGACTCCCTAGAGGAATGTGTCTGGAGGCTCTTGATATGGAAATGAGCCATGGAGAAGAAGGGATTGAGGGTAAATGCAGGAAAGACAAAGGTCATGATCTGTGGTACAGGCCTGGACCTCTTGCAGAGTTCAGGCGAATACCCATGCGCTGTCTGTCGTACAGGAGTAGGCAACAACAGCATCTACTGCAATGGCTGCAAACTTTGGGTGCATAAGAAATGCAGTGGGCTACAATGACTGACACCAAATCCTGATTATAGGTGTGCACGGTGCATGGGAAATGCTCGCCCTATTGATGGCAGACCACAGAGTGAAGTCCAGGTCGGACCTGATAAGCTTGAGGTGGTAGCTTCCTTCTGCTACCTAGGTGACATGCTTTCTGCTGGTGGAGGCTGTGAAATGGCGGTCACTACTCGTGTGAAGACCGCCTGGAAGAAGTTCAGGGAGCTACTACCAGTTCTCACATCCCGCCACCTCTCTTACAAGACCCGTGGCCATGTGTACAGCTCTTGGGTGCGGAGCGCCATGCTCCATGCCAGTGAAACTTGGCCACTTACCAAGACAAACCTACAGCCCTTGCAACGCAATGATATGGCCATGATCAGACAGATCTGCAGTATCAAGCCAGAAGATGTGACTAGGGTAAGGTCAAGCGAGCTACTGTTAAGGCTTCAGCTTGAGGACCTCGACCTCATTTTGAGAGAGAGAAGGCTTCGCTGGTTTGGGCATGTGGAGCGTTCCAGTGGTGCAATCAGAACAGCATATTATGATATGCAGATTGACTGCAAGCGGGGGGCAGGGATGCCCAAGCAAATATGGAAGAAACTGACAGAGAAAGACTGCCGTGAGTGGAAGCTCACCACAGTTGACCCTCAAGAAAGGAGCACCTGATGATCAGGTGTGAGATCTGCTATGCGTGCAGCTAGCCAGTTACCTGGAAAGGGGCCCACTGATGTGGATGATGCCCCTGCACCTGCGCCTTAATCAAAAATCCGATTATGCTATGATGAGTGCTGGTTCTAGTTGTGTGTGTTTGGCAAAGTTATAGAGCTGGTATGGGAGTGATCAGAGCTGGTTCTTGTTGTAAGTGTTTTGCAAAGTTATAGAGCTGGTATGGGAGTGATCAGAGCTGGTTCTTGTTGTAAGTGTTTTGCAAAGTTATAGAGTTGGTATGGGAGTGATCAGTGCTGGTTCTAGTCGTGTGTGTTTGGCAGAGTTTTTGAGCTGGTATGGGATTGATCAGTCCTGGTTCTAGTTGAGTGTGTTTGTCAGAGTTTTTGAGCTGGTATCAAGTGATCAGTGCTGATTCTAGTCATGTGATGAGCAAACTTTTAGAGCTGGTATTGGAGTGATCAGTGCTGGTTTCATTTGTGTGTATCTAGCAGAGTTTTAGAGCTGGTATGGGAGTGATTAATGCTGGTTAAAGTTGTGTGTGTTTGTCAGAGTTTTAAAGCTGGTATTGGATTGATCAGTCCTGGTTCTAGTTGTGTGTGTTTGGCAGAGTTTTAGAGCTGGTAC
Organism: Loripinus fragilis; assembly: GCA_964019695.1. Classification (NCBI taxonomy): domain Eukaryota; kingdom Metazoa; phylum Mollusca; class Bivalvia; order Lucinida; family Lucinidae; genus Loripinus; species Loripinus fragilis. The sequence continues at coordinate 5,609,207 of OZ026529.1, forward strand.
GGGAGTGATCAGTGCTGGTTCAAGTTTTGTGTGTTTGGCAGAGTTTTAGAGATGGTATGGGAGTGATCAGTGCTGGTTCTACTTGTGTATGTTTGGCAGAGTTTTAGAGCTGGTATGTATTGATCAGTCCTGGCTCAAGTTGGTGTGTTTGGCAAAGTTTTAGAGCTGGTATGGGATTGATCAGTCCTGGTTCTAGTTGTGTGTGTTTGGCGGAGTTCTAGAACTGGTATGGGAGTGATCAGTCCTGGTTTAAGTTATGTCTGTTTGTCAGAGTTTTAGAGCTGGTATTGGAGTTATCAGTCCTGGTTCAAGTTGTGTGTGTTTGGCAGAATTTTAGAGCTGGTATGGGAGTGATCAGTCCTGGTTTAAGTTTTGTGTGTTTGGCAGAGTTTAAGAGCTGATATGGGAGTAATCAGTGCTGGTTCTAGTTGAGTGTGTTTGTCAGAGTTTTTGAGCTGGTATCAAGCGATCAGTGCTGATTCTAGTCATGTGAGGAGCAAACTTTTAGAGCTGGTATTGGAATGATCAGTGCTGGTTCTAGGTGAGTGAATGTCAGAGTTCTAGAGCTGGTATTGGGGTGATCAGTGTTGGTTATATGTGTGTGTGTGTGTGTGTGTGTGTGTGTGTGTGTTTAGCAGAGATTTAGAGCTAGCATGTGATTGATCAATCCTGGTTTATGTTATGTGTGTTTGGCAGAATTGGAGAGATCAGTCCTTGTTTAAGTTGTGTATGTTCTGCAGTTTTAGAGCTGGTATTGGAGTGATCAGTTCTGGTTCTAGTTGAGTGTGTTTGTCAGAGTTTTTGAGCTGGTATCAAGCGATCAGTGCTGATTCTAGTCATGTGATGAGCAAACTTTTAGAGCTGGTATTAGAGTGATCAGTGCTGGTTCTAGGTGAGTGTTCGTCGGAGTTCTAGGGCTGGTATTGGGGTGATCAGTGTTGGTTATATGTGTGTGTGTGTGTGTGTGTGTGTGTGTGTGTGTGTGTGTGTGTGTGTGTGTGTGTGTGTGTGTGTGTGTGTGTGTGTGTGTGTGTGTTAAGCAGAGATTAAGAGCTAGCATGTGATTGATCAATCCTGGTTTAAGTTGTGTGTGTTTGGCAGAATTGGAGAGATCAGTCCTGGCTTAAGTTGTGTATGTTTGGCAAAGTTTTAGAGCTGGTAAGGGGGTCATCAGTGCTGGTTATATTTTTGTATACTTAGCAGAGTTTTAGAGCTGGTATGGATTGATCTGTCCTGGTTCAAGTTGTAAGGGTTTGGCAAGTTTATGATCTGGTATCGGAGTGATCAGTCCTGGTTCTATTTGTGTGTGTTTGGCAGAGTTATAGAGCTGGTATGGATTGATCAGTCCTGGTTCTAGTTGTGTGTGTTTGGTAGAGTTATAGAGCTGGTATTATGGTGATCAGTGCTGGTTCATGTTGTGTGTGTTTGGCAGAGTTATAGAGCTGGTATGGGAGTGATCAGTACTGGTTCAAGTTGTGTTTGTTTGGCAGAGTTTTAGAACTGGTTTGGGAGTGATCATTGCTGGTTAAAGTTGTGTGTGTTTGGCAGAGTTATAGAGCCTGTATGGGAGTGATCAGTCCTGGTTCAAGTTGTGTGTGTTTGGCAGAGTTTTAGAACTGGTATGGGAGCGATCAGTCCTGGTTCAAGTTGTGTGTGTTTGGCAGAGTTTTAGAACTGGTATGGGAGTGATCAGTACGGGTTCAAGTTGTGTTTGTTTGGCAGAGTTTTAGAACTGGTATGGGAGTGATCAGTACTGGTTCAAGTTGTGTTTGTTTGTCAGAGTTTTAGAACTGGTATGGGAGTGATCAGGACTGGTTCTAGTTGTGTTTGTTTGGCAGTTTTAGAACTGGTATGGGAGTGATCAGTCCAGGTTCAAGTTGTGTGTGTTTGGCAGAGTTTTAGAGCCTGTATGGGATTGATCAGTACTGGTTCAAGTTGTGTTTGTTTGGCAGAGTTTTAGAGCTGGTATGGGAGTGATCAGTACTGGTTCTAGTTGTGTGTGTTTGGCAGAGTTATAGAGCCTGTATGGGAGTGATCAGTCCAGGTTCAAGTTGTGTGTGTGTTTGGCAGAGTTATAGAGCCTGTATGGGAGTGATCAGTTCTGGTTCAAGTTGTGTGTGTTTCACCGAGTTTTAGTACTGGTAAGGGAGTGATCAGTTCTGGTTCAATTGTGTGTGTTTGGCAGAGTTGTAGAGCCTGTATGGGAGCGATCAGTCCTGGTTCAAGTTGTGTGTGTTTGGCAGAGTTTAAGAGCCTGTATGGGAGTGATCAGTCCTGGTTCAAGTTGTGTGTGTTTGGCAGAGTTTTAGAGCTGGTATGGGATTGATCAGTCCTGGTTCAAGTTGAGTGTGTTTGGCAGAGTTTTAGAGCCTGTATGGGAGTGATCAGTCCTGGTTCAAGTTGAGTGTGTTTGGCAGAGTTTTAGAGCCTGTATGGGAGTGATCAGTACTGGTTCAAGTTGTGTGTGTTTGGCAGAGTTTTAGAGCCTGTATGGGAGTGATCAGTACTGGTTCTAGTTGTGTGTGTTTGGCAGAGTTTTAGAGCCTGTATGGGAGTGATCAGTCCTGGTTCAAGTTGAGTGTTTGGCAGAGTTTAAGAGCCTGTATGGGAGTGATCAGTCCTGGTTCAAGTTGTGTGTGTTCGGCAGTTTTAGAGCCTGTATGGGAGCGATCAGTCCTGGTTCAAGTTGTGTGTGTTTGGCAGAGTTTTAGAGCTGGTATGGGAGTTATCAGTCCTGGTTCAAGTTGTGTGTGTTTGGCAGAGTTTTAGAGCCTGTATGGGAGTGATCAGTCCTGGTTCAAGTTGTGTGTGTTTGGCAGAGTTTTAGAGCCTGTATGGGAGTGATCACTCTTGGTTCAAGTTGTGTGTGTTTGGCAGAGTTTTAGAACTGGTATGGGAGTGATCAGTCCAGGTTCAAGTTGTATGTGTTTGGCAGAGTTTTAGAGCCTGTATGGGAGGGATCAGTCCTGGTTCAAGTTGTGTGTGTTTGGCAGAGTTTAAGAGCTGGTATGGGAGTGATCAGTCCTAGTTCAAGTTGTGTGTGTGTTTGGCAGAGTTTTTAGAGCCTGTATGGGAGTGATCAGTCCTGGTTCAAGTTGTGTGTGTTTGGCAGAGTTTTAGAGCCTGTATGGGAGTGATCAGTCCTGGTTCAAGTTGTGTGTGTTTGGCAGAATTTTAGAGCTGGTATGGGAGTGATCAGTCCTGGTTCAAGTTGTGTGTGTTTGGCAGAGTTTTAATGCCTGTCAGGGAGTGATCAGTCCTGGTTCAAGTTGTGTGTGTTTGGCAGAGTTTTAGAGCTGGTATGGGAGTGATCAGTCCTGGTTCAAGTTGTGTGTGTTTTGCAGAGTTTTAGAGCCTGTATGGGAGTGATCAGTTCTGGTTCAAGTTGTGTGTGTTTCACCAAGTTTTAGTACTGGTAAGGGAGTGATCAGTTCTGGTTCAATTGTGTGTGTTTGGCAGAGTTGTAGAGCCTGTATGGGAGCGATCAGTCCTGGTTCAAGTTGTGTGTGTTTGGCAGAGTTTTAGAGCTGGTATGGGATTGATCAGTCCTGGTTGAAGTTGTGTGTGTTTGGCAGAGTTTTAGAGCCTGTATGGGAGTGATCAGTCCTGGTTCAAGTTGTGTGTGTTTCACCGAGTTTTAGTACTGGTATGAGAGTGATCAGTTCTGGTTCAATTGTGTGTGTTTGGCAAAGTTTTAGAGCCTGTATGGGAGTGATCAGTCCAGGTTCAAGTTGTGTGCATTTCACCGAGTTTTAGTACTGGTAAGGGAGTGATCAGTTCTGGTTCAATTGTGCGTGTTTGGCAGAGTTTTAGAGCCTGTATGAGAGTGATCAGTCCAGGTTCAAGTTGTGTGTGTTTGGCAGAGTTTTAGAACTGGTATGGGAGTGATCAGTTCTGGTTCAAGTTGTGTGTGTTTGGCAGAGTTATAGAGCCTGTATGGGAGTGATCAGTCCTGGTTCAAGTTGAGTGTGTTTGGCAGAGTTATAGAGCTGGTATGGGGGTGATCAGTGCTGGTTCTAGTTGTGTGTGTTTGGCAGAGTTATAGAGCTGCTATGGGAGTGATCAGTCCTGGTTCAAAGTTGTGTGTGTTTGGCAGAGTTATAGAGCCTGTATGGGAGTGATCAGTCCTGGTTCAAGTTGAGTGTGTTTGGCAGAGTTATAGAGCTGGTATGGGGGTGATCAGTGCTGGTTCTAGTTGTGTGTGTTTGGCAGAGTTATAGAGCTGCTATGGGAGTGATCAGTCCTGGTTCAAGTTGTGTGTGTTTGGCAGAGTTATAGAGCCTGTATGGGAGTGATCAGTCCTGGTTCAAGTTGTGTGTGTTTGGCAGAGTTATAGAGCTGGTATGGGGTGATCAGTGCTGGTTCTAGTTGTGTGTGTTTGGCAGAGTTATAGAGCTGCTATGGGAGTGATCAGTCCTGGTTCAAGTTGTGTGTGTTTGGCAGAGTTATAGAGCCTGTATGGGAGTGATCAGTTCTGGTTCAAGTTGTGTGTGTTTGGCAGAGTTTTAGAGCCTGTATGGGAGTGATCAGTCCTGGTTCAAGTTGTGTTTGTTCGGCAGAGTTTTAGAGCCTGTATGGGAGTGGTCAGTCCAGGTTCAAGTTGTGTGTGTTTGGCAGAGTTTTAGAGCTGGTATGGGGGGATCAGTTCTGGTTCATGCGTGTGTTTGGCAAAGTTTTAGTTTGATTGTTTGTTTGATTTGATTCTTTACGTCCCATCAAAAAAATTTCAGTTAAACAGGGTTGGGTCTTCCTGGGGTGAACCAGTACTATATAAGCTAGGATAAATGTGTTTTGCTCAAGGACCACAACGCAGTGACGTCGGTGAGGCTCGAAACCCGCGGCCCCTCTGTCTTGAGTCAAGCACTCTACCACTGAGCCACTGCGCTCTTTTCAAAGTTTTAGTGCTGGTATGGGAGTGATTTGTCCCGGTTCATGTTGTGTGTGTTTTGGTTAGAATTTTAAAGTCAGAAAGAGGGCAAAGATCAGGAATAGATGCAATCAAGCACCACAGCTGATTTCCACCAAATATTATGGGAGGCTCTAGCACTGATTTCCACTAAACACTTAATGTGTTTGTTGAATTCTTCCATACCAAAGTTCATGAGCATATGAAAGTCCCTCTGGTGGGAGACATTTGTTGCTTTTTGGAATCAACTTATCTTGTGGAAATGACATTAGCAGAAATTGATGAGAGTCAGCAGCTGTTCTTAAAGCAGCTTTGTGTGAATGCTTTGATGACAAGTCATAATATCACTATTAATCCTTAAAGTGCCAAGAAAAAAAAATGCATCTGAAAATGTCGTCTGCTGAAGTCGCCTGCTGCAAATAATTGCCAAGCATTACTGACGAATTAAGTTTAGAAGCAAACAGTGTGGACCCTGAACAGACTGCTCCTATAGGAGCAGTCTGATCTGGGTCCACACTGTTTGCCATAGAGGCTTCTTAAACATTTCAGCAGACGAGAAAAGCAGACGACTTTTGTTGCGATTGCCACATTAAGGGTTAACCCTCACTTTGCTCCAGTTTTGAAAACAATGTAGATCCAGATCAGCTGGCTTCTAAAGATCTACACTGTTTTCCACACAGCTTGTCAAAACAAACTAATAACTGAAATCCTACAAGAATATAAGATGAAAATTGAAGTGTTTAAGTGCTAAAGATATCCAGCATATCAAAAATAAAACCAACAATGAATAATCTCAAAATAAAATATGAATTAGGCCTACTATAAAATGCTTAGATGAAGATTTCATATTTTAGAAATCTTGATTTTAATTGTTTCATTTCACTCTTTTCAGTGGATCCAGTTTTCCAGCAGATGATCTCTGACTACCACCATCACCTAGAATCATCCTTTTGTAACCATAGCAACCAGTATCTTCCATATAGAGGTCAAGGTCAAGTTTTAGATACTGATATTGATCTTTTGTTGATGAACCAGTCACAACTATGTGATACTCTGAGGAAATTTGAAAAACAATCTGTTTTGAGTGATCATAATCTTCATAATCTCAAAAAGAACAATGTGCAAAGTGATCAAGGTCAAGGTTTTCGTTGCTATGGTGATCAAGGTTTTCGTTGCTACGGTGATTCTCTTCATAACTTGGGGAGAGCAGATTTTCGCAGCACAAGCTCTTGCCATTCCCAGACCAGTGACAATGATATTGGATATAGGAGGGATGCAGGGCCTAACATGCAAAGTCAGGGGAATGTTCATCAAGGAAGTTATATGAAGGACCTTGACCTTCAAAATGACCTTGACCCTAGAGGTTTCGATGTTAATGCATGGTATAATAATTACTACACAGAAGAAGCCATGACTTGGAATAGAGAAGGATCACTTGCTGCAGCAGAAGGTAGGTTCTCACAAGGTCATATCCATGGTGGGGGATAATATCCCACAATGCCAAGAGCACTCACCGGTCAATAATGAGTTAAAGCCAGTTCTGAACAGGAAGCCCATAAACATATACTGTGACAGTGTAGACCCAGATAAGATGCTGCAGAATGCAGCATCTTATCATGGTCTACACTGTTTACTTAACATGCACAACCATCGGCAAAAGAAACACAATTTGAACACCCTCAAATGGTATTTATACACCTGTATGTCGTGGAAAGTATGTAACTGGATGGATGATTCCATTTATTTGAACAGGGTTAAGATGCACTCGGTAATCCAACCGGAGGCATAGAATTATGTTTGCCGGTGTTATGTTGCATCTAATGTAATTCTACCTACTAAACGTACAGAAGTCTTTGAATTGTGGTATAGGCATGTCAGAGAGTAGTTATATGGATCATATATGGAGCTGTATCGGATTTAACCATGAAAAATTTTCAAAAAGTAAATGATACATGTACCTCATTATCAGGAATTTGTATTGTATGTCAGGAATTTGTATTGTATGTCAGTGTCAGTCGTTTTCACTGCTAGTGGCTACTAAAGTCGTCTGTAGTTGTATTTTTATAGCTACTATTACAGTAGTCTGATCTGGGTCCCTCTGTTTACATGAAAGTTGTTGAAGTGAAAATATCAGCGGACGACATTTGACTGGCTGTTAACTATTTTTCATGCTTTTGTTGTTGTCCCCTGACTTTTTTCAAAATTAACTTTTAAAAAAGTTCTTTAATGAACACTATCAGAGTGTCAGACAGTTTGGATCCAGATCAGGATAGGACTGACATTCTGTGTCCCGTTCAGGGTCCAAACTGTTTGCAATGGTTATCTGCAGATGACACTAGAGGTAAAGAGTTAACATACAGAAGTCTTTGAGTTGTGATCTAGTAAAATTGAATCTGGATATCTTGTCCTACAATTTAACCTTGATCTTTTTGAAACTTTAGATGTGTTTTAGTCAAAGTCTGAAGATGTCCATGAGGTTTGGCTGTAATCCACAGATTAAATGTTGCCACTTTTTTTCAGTTTGAACTTAGAGTCATATTTTGGCTTAAATTCTACCTTTAGCATATAGACACTGGGTATCTTGTTTATTCAAATCCTCCTACAATTTAGCCTGTACTGAATCTTTTTGAAACTTTGCAGGTGTTTTTGTCAAGGTCTGAAGATGTGCTTGAAATTTAGCTGTAATCCTCAGATTGATTTTGGTCACTTTTTTCACAGTTTGGACTTGGTCATTTCGGCTCAACTTCTAACAAAGCCTATAGACATGCACTGGATATTGGGAATGCAACTCCTTCTACAATTTGAGCCTGGCACCGAGGTTATAAAACTTTTTTCATGCTCAACTCAGCTGAGCACGAAATTTATCCTGCTCATAAATGTTGGCATTATAACATTTATTAGCATGATAAATACAACATCTGATAGACTTAAAGCTAGAAACTTCTTTATTTGTCAGTATTTTAGTTTTTATGAGCAGTTGAAATTTCGTGCTCAGTTGAGTTGAGCATGAAACAAGTTTTATAACCTTTTGAAACTTTGCATGTGTTTTTGTCTAGGTCTGAAGATGTGCATGTGATTTGGATGTAACATGGATGGAAATAATCTGTGATTATTTACTTTTTCCAAATGATGATTTTCTGCATTGGCTTGATATCTTTGGTGGCTATGAATCAGTTTGAAATAGCATTTACATTTAGTGACATTTTGATCTTTCTGACACCAAAGGGGGGGGGGGGGCATCAATTTTTGTAGAAAAACAATTATAGTTTCAGACTGCTCAGATGTACAGCAGGGTGTAGGCCACTGGCTGGATATGGTTTACCTCCCCCCCCCAGGGGGAATTTTGCAGACCATATTTTTCTTAAAGCCCAATGTCTTGCAAGGATTTTGCAACATGTTAGCTCTCTGACAATGGCAGCGTTTAAGCTGTAACAGCCTGTTACATACGTTACCCTACAAAATATTTGATAATTAAAATTCTTTTAAGACTTCAGAAAAGTGCAAAAGATGAGGTAAGATTACCAAATTGGTTATATTTTCTAAGTAAGCTATTACTAGGCCACAGATTTTGACATTTGATAACAAATATAGTCACCCCGGATGTAGTGTATGTTACATTTTTTAATTGAACCCCCTTTTAAATGATAAATGCATCTAATGTAGTTTGTCTTAAATTTTATTGAAACCAGTTTATGGTCATTAATTTGGTATCATATTAAAGAATTTTTAATAACCTTTTCAAAACTGCAAACATTACTTTTCTATCTTATATACTTTTTGAGTTATTAGATGTTGAACATGGTACCCCCATATCACACAAAAATGTAAAATGTAATTCTCTAGGCCTCGCGCTGACTATAGACCCCACCTCCCCCAGGGGGAATTTCGTACATTATGATTTCTAGATACTACATTATAAAGGCCACAAATGAAATATGTTAGCCTTCTGAGAGTGGCAGCGTTAGCGGGTAACATCATGTTACGTACGTTACCCACAAAATAACATTAAATTTTCCTGAAAATGCCTCCAACATGACATATTCAGACTTTTTTTGAAGTCTGGCACAGGTTTAAGAACTTCTTATAACACAGTTACATAATTTTAGCATTTATTTTATAAATTTCTTGAGTTTTTGCCGTTGTATATGTTACTTAGTGTTTCATATGTTATTTCCAAGTATCAGTTTGGCAGTTATTGACTATACATGTATTACATCCATCAGTGAACGTAGTAAATCTATAAGGCTGCTATTCAAATGAATTAAAGTTCCTTATTATGGTGTCTTACACTATTTTACAGCCCAGGTTACATACGTTACTCTCTGAATACCATTAAACGTTTAAGATATGGTCTCCAACACGACCTGCTTGTACGTATTGGCATGCTGGCACAGGTCCATGTACTTCTTTTTACTCTGGCTCATTTACTGGGGAAGTAACTCAAAATATAAACTACCATAAACCCTCTATTCTTTTATAGAGACATCAAATATAGTTAACATAATACTCATGGAAAGTTTGTAACATACAGTGCAATATGCGAGTAACAGTTTAAAAGATCAAAGAAACCCCATCAGGTAGAAGTTATAGAGCAAATCTTTGTATATTATCCAAATGTTTAAAGAATTTTTCTAAACAGCATATTAATCCTCTATCAGATTCATCTTGCAAGGATTTTGCAATATGCTAGCATTCTGGTAATGGCACCATTACCTTGTAACAGCCAATTATATATATTACCCATCAACATCTTTGATAGTTTTAGTAAATGACATGACATCTGAAAAGTGCAAACCATAAGGTAAGATTTACAAATTGGCTATATCATCCACATAAGCTATTTTTGCATCACAGATATGGACCTTTGAAAACAAATATTCACCCCAAAGTGTTACGTATGTTACTTTTTTTCATTATTCCTATAGAAATGATTTATGAAACTAATATAGATTGATATTTTTTAAATGTGAACGTGCTTACTAACTCATTTTGTATTAAAGTATGTTTATGTACCTTTTGGAAACTGCAAATATTATTTTTCTATCTTTTATATGGTTCGAGTTGTTGAGTTTTGAACATGGTAACCCCATATCACACAAAATGTAAAATATAATTATGTGGCTCTTTTGTTAGGGTACAATCAAGTTTCTTTCACCCAGAGGTACTTGATTTCCTTCCCATTTATTTTACACACATTTTGTCCATATCTGAATAGGCTCACTTGTTTTCATGGGAAAGACTTGATAGTTCAATCTCTGTATGTACATCTTAAGGACAGAAAAGCAGGGTGGAGGTAATCTCATTTTCATGCCATTTGAAATAGTAAGTATATGTGTATGGCTTTGGTACTCTTTTCAGAAACATGTCGTACTGCAGCTTATTCACAATTACATAAATAGCACATGTTAGGGCTTCATATCACCGATGAGTGCCTAGAGCAGTTCTTTATTTGTTTTCCTACCCTGCTTAGAATGTTGATGAACTAGTGGGGGAGGGGTTCTCTATCAGTTTGGTAGGAACAACCTTTCTGTGGTACTAACACATCGGCACATTGGTAGTGTCACAATATGTTAAACAGTGTAATACTGTAGATCTCTTCCCCCATATCCTTGCCAATGTTGTTGACATTCAGAAGGTGCACCTTTTGTTGCATACACCAGTGTTGAACAAAACACCCAGGTAATGATAGTTCTCTATCAGTATATGTGTACATGGAGATGTTAGCCCTCTGAGAGTGGCAGCGTTAACGAGTAACATTTGTTTCCTTCCCATTTATACTGATAGAGAACCCCTCCCCCCACTAGAAATTTAAGACTTTATAGACTGCTGCCATTTATACTGATAGAGAACCCCTCCCCCCACTTGAATGTTTCTAAGACGTTTCTGAGACTTTATATACTGCTGCTATTTATAAGTGACAAAACCAACATGCCCTGCCTTTAGTGCCTGGTTGAATATTGGTGCCATCAGATCCTTGAAGGTGACAGGAAAAGCTATTATGCTCTGTAGTTATGGCATTAACATCAAAGTTATGTGCAGCATTACATGGCCAATCTAATGTTGGTTCAATGTGTGATTGCAAGCCATGCAGAAGTTTGGACTTGGCAGTTTTGTTGGAAATTCTATCAGGAGTTGACAGTGACCATGATACAGGTCCCAGAAGGAACCGAAGTGTCCACTCAAGGTCAACAATATGTCCAATAGAAAGACGTCATGCTGACCAAAGACGCTCCTTTAAGCCCTTAGCTGCTGGCTGTTTATGTTTTGTAAATTGGACAATATCTTCTTGCTTGACCTCGCAAACCTCAAAACTTTGTTAGCTTGTAGCATTTTATGGGGTTGTGAAAGACAGATTTTTTTTTTTAATAAATGTGGTTCAATGCAGTCTGCAACAGCCTTCCTGCCAATGTCATCAGCCTCAATAAGATATTAGCTATGCCAGGCTTAGCAGGAACACCAAAAGACAAAAAAGCACAGTTCATTGTCTTCAAAACTAGAACTAAAAGGATTGGTGAAGCCTGAAACTGCCTCTAGTATTCGTATTTCATTTCAGTGCATTGAAGAGTTGTTTCAATATATTGAGCTCTGATGTGATGAGTAATACACCATTCCATCTGTAGTCCGAAGCGTAGTTCTAGTTGCTGAAGCCTATAATACCTCTTTATTGTTTGCCTCATAGCTATCTCAAAAGCATTTCTCAAGCAAAGAACCAATGGTCGTGTCACAATAAACCCATTTTGTTCGAGAAGTTCTTTGCATCTGCGATGTGTATCTGATTAATTTATATGTGTAATCAGTTACACAGGTACATATTGTGGGTATCTGTTGTGATCGTTTGCAATTAACATTAGGAACAATGCATACAGATAGAGCTGACATGCAATTCAAAGTTGTTTTCTTTGTAGCCCTAATCAGTGTGAACACCATCTGAATTATATCCATATACCCTGCCCAGAACTGAGCTGTCCATTTCTTAGATTCTCTGACAGACTTTATACATGTATAGTCAACAACTGCTATACAGATACTCAGAATAGCTTATGTATCATTTGGTAACACACATAACAGTTAAAGCTCGGGGCATTTATTAAATGAATACTTAAAATAGGTAAACCTTTTTAGAAGAAGTACATAAACCTGTGCCAGCATGCAAATAAGTATAAACAGGGCTTGTGAGAGACATTAACTAGAATGTTTAATGCTATTTTGAAGGTAACATACATAACATGGGCCTGAAAAATAGTGAAAGCGACCATAATAAAGAACTTGAATCATTTAAGTAGCAGTCTTATAGATAAAATATATTCTGTGACAGATGTAATACAAGTATATTCAATAAATACCATACCCATACTCGGAAATAACGCAGGAAACATTAAGTAACGTATATAACGGTAATAGCTCAATATATTTATAAAATTAATACGAAAAATATGTAACTGTGTTATAAGAAGATCACAAACCTGTGTCAGCATGCAAATATGTACGAACATGTCATGGTTGAGACATTATCAGGGACATTTAATGCTATTTTGGGGGGTAACGTATATAACGTGATGTTACACGTTAACGCTGCCACTCTCAGAGGGCTAACATCTTTTATTTTGTGTCTTATATAATGTAGTTTCAGAAAATCATCGTGTACGAAATTCCCCCTGGGGGGGGGAGGGGGGTCTATAGCCAGCTCAAGGCCTAGTGATATCCCAGGCGATCTATGCCATATTGGTTTTCAGCTATCATAGGGAATATAACTTTTTCAGAATAAGATTTAAAAATCTTCCTTTGGTTATCTCCCTCGACTCATAAATATTTAACTTCTCTGCTGCAACGTCTAATAGTCCATTTAAAATGTCTCTGAACTCAGATAAGACTGCTTCTCTCTGATCTGGATCCACACTGCAGAAGTTAGTTCTTGGAAAACATTTTCAGATGCATTTTTTTCGTATTCCACCAATAAAGCAGAAAAACCGTACCTATATATCCTCTTTTGAAAAACATTTCGATCCAGAGAAGCCAGCTGATCAGGATCCTCTGCTTGCAAAAACAAGTATGCTGCAAGATACATTTGTAGCTTGATTATGGAAGAGTGAAGTTCATAAAAATTTCCAAATTCAAGAGAATACCGTTTTTACTGTGTAGCACAGCATCTTGCTACCATGTGACTAGGATCCTTGAAATGTTGAAATATGAATCCATTAAAAAAATGGGTTTTTTTTTTTTGGCTTTCCCTGTTTAGTAACCAGTACCAGGCTGGGAGGGTTTATGATTTGTGTGTGTTTTTTATGATGGGAGCAACGGAAGGCTCAACTGAAAGTGGTTCTGGGGAAACCGGGAATCGGATGTGCTGTTCTTTTTTGGTCACAAATTAAAAATGTCATAAAACAACTATTTCATTTAAAAATACACTTATGATCACTTAATGATGCAATGATAAATTATTTAAGAAGTCGTGACTTATTTATTTTGTTCAAACACTCACCATTTCCTTAGATTCAAGGCCACATTTTTCTCAGTCTTGAGTCTTTTTGGGTACGTGAGAAACTCATGCCCATTTTAACACTAAAATATTATAACAATTTTTGCAATTTCTTTCTTGATGTGGGGAAAATGAGGCTTTATTATATGGGCCTCAACGCGAGAAAACCTGTCTTTGGGGTTTGCGAACAACAAAGGCGCAGACCAGCCTGCGCATCCGCGCAGTCTGATCAGCGCCTTTAATGTTATTTGTTTTTTGGAAAGTACCATATGTAAACTTGCTACAGGTAAAATTTCAATTTTCTAGCCACTAGTCTCTATAGCTGAGGAGACTCAGGTTTGAAACTCTCTTTGTCGGAAACCCCGAAGACAGGTTTTGTCGCGTCTTGGCCCATATTTCTACAACAGTCCATTCACATGAAATATCAAGGCTAATATGATTTCATGAGGGAGCCACAAAAATTACGAAAAAATTACCCAGCATGCATAAGTAACTGATTTGGTGGATTCTCAATAGCTTGAATCTTGATAACTCTAATATTGATAACACACATTCCTTTTTAAAGGAGGGCTTGCCTAGTCTAAAAACAGCATGTGCACCTTCTATGTTGGGAACACCTCTAATTTGGTTATTTTTTACACTGCACTAAAAATACGTCATAGATGAACCTCAACAACAGTTATTGAGTCGGTCGGCAAGATACTCCTCTGGCAAAAGAAAAACACAAACAGTTATCTAAAGCAGCATCTAGCGTTGTACACTGACGGACTTTAAAAGCGCAAAAAATGAAATTAATAAAATTTACTTATTTTCAATGTATTAATTTTTTGAATTTTTGCAACAATGAACATCAACATGTCAGCAAAACTTGTTTTTAATACAAATTACACTTGAAGCCCTATTATTTGTCTGAAACTGACGATAGCCAACCAGAACGCATATCGATGATTCAAATATTGTTGATACACTCAACGTAAGTTGCCGTCTTAACGTCGGGTCGTCATTTTTGGCTAACTAGACCTGCGTCGATATTTAACTGTCCCTGTAGCCTGATAACTCTCTTAGGCGCTGTATAGTTGATAGCCTTTCCCAAAGGCCTAGAACTTTTCCAATAGTCATTTAATTTTTTCCATATAAACATATTCCTACTTTGTTGCTAGTCTATAAGTTCTGATAATCATACAACTCCACTGAAGACAATTACATTTATAAACTAGCCATGAACGTAACCATTTGGAAAAGGAAAAAAATATTATTACAATATTTTACGTGTATTAATGACCACTTTTATTATCAGACTGGTAGCTATTCTATATAGTTGACTGATGGCAATTATAATGGCCCACTTGGAATCGAACTTTAGTTCCTACTATAGTAACTAAAGTTCGATTCAAACATCGATAGTCGCTACTATAGTGAAGTCACAAACCTACTATAGATCAACGGTGGGTCAGAGCACCGTTACTCTAGTAGCTTGTCTGGAGTTTATTCACACCCTTTTTGTCTATGATGATGAATTGAGGTGGAGCATACAGGGCTATTATTTTTGTTTACTTGACAACTAATTAAAAGGTTGCAACTGTTACTAAGCTGTTCCGGTGTAAACGTGCGAACTTTAGTAGTAACTTAAGTTCGATTCGAAGTGGGCCAATATCATTCCAATTGCGCCAGATCGTTCATGTTTGGACTATCGTGACATGATTAATAAAGTTATAAAACTAAATCTACAGTATTTTAAACATGTTTATGTACAAGCTACATATCAAAGAGACCCAGAAGTGTATGCTTAATGCCATGATCCCAAAATCCTTACACCAAATTTGGGATTCCTACCTCAAATTATACACAGATAAGCTCTGGGCTCGACCTTGCTGGAACTGAAACCAGAGGTCAAGGACACAGTGACCTGGAAACAGTTGGTGACTCGCAAGGGCCCAAGATGTATCTACATACCAAATATGGAACTGCTACCATGAATGATAGAGGCGATCTGCTGTGGGTGCATTTTTTCAAGACCTGACTCCTGAGATCAAAACAGCGAGCAACATTTCATGACCCCAACATTTATCCACAAATTGATTTTGGGGGTTAATATGTCATATAATATGAGACATGCTCTTAACACTATGTTTTGCTTGCTGTCGGTGAGTTGTCTTGTCAGTGAATTGTTTTTGCTTACACAGGACCGTTATGCTAACAGCATGATATATAAATAGACAACCATGTAGAGGGTATCACTATTCCGACACAAATGCTTGCGGCGAGAGCACCGCAAGCAAAAAATGTATCCAAAGCCTTTGACACTTAGGCCAGGATCGATGCAGTACTTATGGAGAAAGATATCATTGTGATCTACAGAAAAAATGAAACTATTTTGATTTCAATAAGTTTAAAACGTTATTTTTCGCCTTCTAAAAAATCAATACTTAACTTAGGTCTTCCTTAACTTTAAGGAGGCATTGTTAAAAACTGGGCCCAGATCTGTAGAATAAAACAATATTTTAAAAAGAGTTGATAGATGTTTTAACTCTTTGCCTTCTAGTGTTATCTGCTGATAACCTTTTGCAAAGAGTTTGGACTGCGATCAGGCTGACAAAATGTTGGGCCTGATCTGGATCCAAACTGTTTGACACTCTGATGGTATTCCTGAGAGAATTTTTTTTTGTAAAAGTTGTTTTAAAAAAAACAAAACTTCAGACAACAAAAGTACATAAAAATTATGAAGCAGGCAAAGAGTTTAGCAAGGGGGAAAGGGGGAAAATATTTATGTAGATGATAGCTGGCCCCCAAATAAGAATGTGTAACTGAAAATTATTTTTCTTATTTCTCAACCAAAACATATGTTGTGGGTACTCAAAAGAACCGTCTCAATGAGACGGTTCTTTTGAGCACCCAAAACACATGTTTAAACTAATGGATAATAAAATAATCGCGATTTTATGCTTAAATTTTTTTTGCTAAACTAGCCCTATGTGATAGGCATTGAGATGGTATCCTAAACTCTCAGAGGAAGGAAGCGAATACTTACATGTGAAGAGATGAAACACTTAAAATGACTAAGGAAGTGGGAAAAGGTCAGAAATCATCAGTACATATTGTCAGTTGTCACACATTAAAGAGATAGGAACATTAAGGATTATTTTATAGTTTCTTCTAATACATATAGAAGAGAAAATGTCAAAATCGGGTATGGATTTTAACTTTCAAAATGCATCCTATATAATACATACCTATAGCAGAAAAATATTTTTCTTATTTCTCAACCAAAGCATATGTTGTGGGTCCTCAATGAGAGGGAACTTTTGAGCACCCAAAACACATGTTAAAACTGGTGGATAAGAAAATATATACAATTTTACTTTTACACTCAAAATGTTTGTTTATCTAAAAATGTTTGTTTATCTAAACCTGTGCTATATCAATATTTTTCTCAGAGAGCGCAGTGGCTCAGTGGTAGAATGCTTGTCCCAAGATCGAGGGGTTGCGGGTTTGAGCCTCACCAGCATCACTGCATTGTGTCCTAGAGCAATCCTTGCTTATTACTGGTTAAATAACAGAAGACCTGTCCGGACATAACTGAAACATTGTTGACTGGGATGTAAAGATGGATCAGAAGACAAATGAGCCGTGGCATGAGATTTCCAACAATTTGACATTTTGACAAGTGTAGACTCGGACGAGCCTCTGCAACCTCCTTTTAAGCTTTGAAACTCCAAATGGTGTTCAGTCAGTATCTTAACAATCATAGAATACCCTAGCGACTAGCAAAGGCTTTGATCAAACTGCGCGTATGCGCAGGCTGATCTGAGGCTTTGCTGGTCGCACATACCAAATTTTGAAAATCTCATGCACTGGCTCAAATTTTGTTCTTGCTTCAAAATACCAAATAAAGCTCCAAAGCCACTGGACAAGATTCATCTCCTCATTAGCCACTGGTCCAAATCCATCCAAATTGATTGAGTGACAGGCTATGCATGATCTACTCATTGTTTTTTATGAAAGTCACATATGTCATGGTAGTTTAGTGACATCATTGCAATGCGAAAGTGAAGCCAATATATGTCTATCCACAGCTCACACTCATGATGCATTCTTATATTCTCTTTATTTCAGGTGATTTGTATAACCCAGATTATGGAGCGAATCCTGTCAGCCTTAAACAGATCAAGCAGCGCACATCTCCAGTTTTTCGTCGGAGAAATCTTGAACGGACTCAAACATCGCCGCTGGTTGAAAGAAGGCATATTCCTAAACAACCACGACCTGTTACTTCTCCATTGCAAATAACAAATGCAATTCAGACAAATTTTGATGCTGAACAGAGTAATGAGAAGGCAGAAAAACTTTTGTCAAAATCTGCCACGAATTTTCCAATCCCAGACAAGCCCCCAATTCTACATAGATACAATAGTGTCTCACCAAGTTTGGGTCGGAAGAAAATCATGGATACATTGTCACCAAAATCATTGAGAAGGTCAGTGATATTGAGACGCTCAAGGAAGTCTGAGCCTGTGGATGGATCAGTGGATCGGTGTAGTGGCTGTGGATTTCCTGTGGTGGATGATCGTGTCTCTGTGACAACCAAGGGAGGTAAAAGGAGGCTGTTCCATGCAGAATGTTTCAAATGTTCAATGTAAGTAAAAATGTCTTTCTTGTATGTTGTCAATGAGGGGATAGTTCTTCAAGTCTTGCAGTGTCAATCACAACTGCTGCATTATCATTGGTGAAGATAAACAAAATATTTGAGCGTAAAATTATAAATATTTTCTTACCCATCAGTTTTCGAAATGTTTTGGGCGCTCAAAAGAACCGTCTCATTGAGACGGTTCTTTTAAGTACCCACAACATATGTCTTGGTTGAGAAATTAGAAAATTAATTTCAAATAAGCACTCATATACTGAGGGGCCTGATTATTTATCTATGACATTTTTCTTCATTTTCAGGATAACAAGGGTTAATTTTTATATGTGAATTATGTACTAGAAGTGAGACACCCTGGAGTGATTCATTTGCAATTTTGGGCTTATGGGTCCTGGGACTAGCTGTTTCCCATATCAATGAGTCCAACTGCAAACTTAGGAATCCAGAACACTATTTTGCATGACAAGTCTGCAATACCATTGCATCATGGGACTCGCTGAAATGAAAACTTTGCACCCCAGAGACAAAATTATGCGCATGACTATTACCCGTAGCATTGAGGTGTTTTGTGCACAAGACTTGGCCATCAACTCTCAAGGTCAAGGTTATAACGTTGACTAACTGGGTCAGAAGCTCACAGCATTTCATGATAAGCCAAACTCTATAACTTCAAAAGATAATAATCTTCACATACCACTTTGACACCAACTCTCAAGGTCAAGGTCACATCTTCCTGATTTAACAAAAGTGCAGATCAGCCAGCATATCTGGCATAAGTGGCATATGCACAGCCTGATCAATGTTGATTTTAATGCTTCAGAGACAATATAAAAGCAAAACTTGCCACATCCCAGTTTTCAAGATTTTAGCTCTGTGAGAGCTGGGCAGGCAGGCTGCAGACCCAAACTGTCACTAATTAAGTTTTACCAAACTATTTTGCCAATAAGACAAATATCAGCCTTTTAAGTGCCAGAGACTAACCCTTAAAGCGCCACCTATATATAGGACAATTTCAAATTTTGCTGTTGTTTTTTTCAAAAATAACAGAACAGAACAGAGCAGAACATATCTTTATTGACATAAAACTCAAATAAGGCATGATATTTCATGAGACCCTCTGCTGGCAGGTGATTCTCATAAGATATCATACCTGATTTTTGTCGAAAACTAGGAAAGATGACGCAAAATGTGTCGTCTGCTGCAGACATGATTGGCGCTTTAATGTTAATAAACAATGATTGTTTGCTCTATTTTTCTTGATTAATTCCGCAAAATCAGATTACATTGAGAAATTGCAAGCATAGCACTATGGTATAAGAAGAGTACAATGCATTCAGTAAATGAACAGCAGACAGTAATGGATTAGAGTGATCGGATGAGATTTTCACACTTGTCAGCATATGAGATTTTGGTATGAGCCTCCTTCAAACACCCATATTAATCAGCTTTTGGGTCACTATCAAGCCACGCCAACAACTGGTTCCTATCTCCGTTAGCTTTACAAGACACCGGGACATTGCATACCATGTGGCTATACAGTTACCGAATAGCTGTATAATATTTCCTTGCTAGTGGCGACTTTTTTTTGCCTGCACAGTTTGGACCTGGATCCAAACCATTTGACAGTCTGATAGTGTTCATGAAAGAGTTTTTTGAAAAAAGTTAATTTTGAAAAAAATCAGCAGACGACAACAAAAGTTTGAAAAATTACCCAGCATGCAGAGTTAACTCTTTGCCTACTGGGTAAATTTTCATGTGTTTGGTCATCAGCTGATTTTTTTCAAAACCTACTTTTTGAAAAACTCTTTCAAGATTATCATCAGAG
The DNA here is from genome assembly GCA_964019695.1 of Loripinus fragilis. Lineage (NCBI taxonomy): Eukaryota > Metazoa > Mollusca > Bivalvia > Lucinida > Lucinidae > Loripinus > Loripinus fragilis. The sequence continues at coordinate 5,629,056 of OZ026529.1, forward strand.
TTTCAAACAGTTTGGATCCAGATCAGGCACAACATTTTGTCGGGCCTGGTCTGGGTCCAAACTGTTTGCAGAGGTTATCAGCAGACGGCACTAGAAGCCAATGAGTTAACAGAAAAGAGACAGTACCGTTATCTTATGATGCAGCTAGTTTCTTACGCTGCAGTTCACTTCGGGACATAGATTTACTTCGCCTTTTATGGTGAATTGAAATTCTGTTGGCAAATATTTGTGTCTAGAGTGGATCAATTGTTAGAAATTGTCTGAGTCTGCAGATTTTAGATCTGCAAACTTTACCGGAAATATTCAGATGCTTTCGCCTCTTATCTCTTTTCCTGTCCATTCCCAACATTAATGTCTTCTGCTTATGTACTTTTGTAGCCACGATTGCAAACAATATGGGAGGAGCTCAGTGGTAGAGTGGTTGACTTGAGACCAAGGGGTTGCGGGTTAGAGCCTCACTGGTGTAACTGCGTTGTATCCTTGAGCAAGACACATTAATCCTTGCTTAGTACTGTTTCAACCCAGGAAGAATGTCCCGACATAGCTAAAAAACTGTTGACTGGGATGTAAAGAATCAAAGTAAACAAACAATATGGACACAGAATGTTTTGGATTTGGGAGCAAACACTATGGACCCAGATCAGACTGCTCCTTAGGGAGGACTATATTGTTTGCAATATAGTCCACCAAAGTGCATAGGCAGATGAGAGAGCAGACAGCAAAATTTAATGTAAATGGAGGAAAAGGATTTAATAAACCTAATCTGAATTGGAAGAATTTGCTGACATTTTACTCCTTGGGTAGGCCTAGTCAGAAAATGAAATCCATTCGTGACAAATGTCAGGATTGGTGGAGGTTGGTACCAGTATTTCTAAGGAAACCTATAACCGTTTGTAATTTTCTGGAGGGTGGGGATCTGTACCCCCCTGTCTCCAGGGCTGGATCAGCACATGTCCAATTAACTTTATTCTTTACTGCTAGTAGAAATGTCACTACTGATGTCTCTTGTAAGAAAATTTTAGCTCACCTGAGCCATAGGCTGAAGTTGAGCTTTTGTGATCATAGGATGTCTGAAGTCCACCCATCAAATACCGGGCCGTGTAGCGCAGGCGGTAACATGTCTGGCAACAGATGCGAGTCTGACTGCAGATCCAGGGGTCATGAGTTTGATACCCGCCTGGTCCCATACTTTCGTTGTGATTGATCATGAAATGATTTCTACGGTCATTCTCCTCTCTTCCCCTGATTTTTTCTTTACGTCCCATCAACAATCTTTCAGATATGTAGGGACAGGTCTTCCTGGGTTGAACCAGTACTAAGCTAGGATAAATGTGTCTTGCTCAAGGACCACAACGCAGTGACCCTGGTGAGGCTCGAACCCAAGCCCCTCAGTCTCGAGTCAAGCACTCTACCACTGAGCCACTGCGCTCCCCCCTTCTGCTGAATCTTTAAGAAGGGTTGCTGTCAGTTACAAGCGAAAGTATGTGCACAAAGTACTGGTTGACTGCTTGTTCAAGCTTGGCATGCTCGTCTGAGTCTACACTTGTCAAAATGCCACATTGTTGGAAATCACATGTCGCGGCTCATATGTGATAAGTACCGTTATCTAATGTGCTGGCCCAAATCAATATTTTTTGTTTTTCTGACTTTTTTTATGACTCACCCGAACTTGTACTAGATGGCTCTCACAGGTTTAGATAAACAAAAATTTTCACTGTAAAATTGTAAATCTTTTCTTACCCATCAATTTGAACATATGTTTTGGGTGCTCAAGAGAACCGTCTCATTGAGACGGTTCTTTTGAGTACCCACAATATATGTTTTGGTTGAGAAATAAGAATTTCAAATTTTTGTTACGCACTCTTAACTAAAGTCCTGGCTCTGTTCTTATCTATAACATAAGAGCCAGGTAAGTCTGTAGGGAGAGCAGAATGACATGGAAAAATCTCTGTGATAGAATCATGATTGTCTGTAATAATTCATATAACTCATCCTAGACTAGCTGGCAACTAGCATGATAAAATATAAAAATACATATAGTAATAACTGTCACACTGGATAGACGGCAATCAAAATCGCTAATGCCAGCAACAAAGGTGGGTAAAAAATTGTTTGAAACAGAGTTTTCGAAGTGATTTTCTAGTGATTTTTGATCCCCATCCGTCGATTGTTAAGAGCGTATTCGATTGCCGCCTATTCAGTGTGACAACGTTGACCATTGTTAGCTGGGAAAGCTTTATTCATGTATCAGGAGTTTTAAGCTAGAAAGATTAAACTTTGCCTTTGTTAGCAGAGAAAGATTAAACTTTGCTTTTGTTAGCAGAGAGAGCTTATAATTTGCCTTTATTAGCAGAATAAGCTTATACTTTGCCTTTGTTAGCATAAAAAGCTAAAAATATGGCTTTTTAAGCAGGAAAGGTTTATACTTTACCTCTGTTACCTAAAAAGCTTAAAATATACCTTTGTTAGCAGAAAAAGCCTATACTTTGCCTTTGTTAGCAGAAAAAGCTTAAAATATGACTTTGTTAGTAGAAAAAGCTTATACTTTGCCTTTGTTAGCAGAGAAAGCTTAAAATTTACTTTTGTTTTCAGAGAAAGAATAAACTTTGCCTTTTTTATAAAAGCTTAAACTTTGCCTTTGTTAGCAGAGAAAGGTTATAATTTGGCTTTTTAGCTGAGAAAGCTTGTATTTTGCCTGCTAGCAGAGCAAGCTTAAACTTTGCCTTTGTTAGCAGAGAAGACTTAAACTTTGTTTTTGGCAACAGAGAAACTTATACTTTATCTTGGTTAGCAGAGAAAGCTATACTTTGCCTTTGTTGGTAAAGAATGCTTAAACTTTGCCTTTAGTAGCAGAGAAAGCTTAAACTTCCCCTTTGTTAGCAGAGAATGCTTATTATAAACTTTGCCTTTAGTAGCAGAGAATGCTTATTATAAACTTTGCCTTTAGTAGCAGAGAAAGCTTAAACTTCCCCTTTGTTAGCAGAGAGTGCTTATTATAAGTTTTGCCTTTATTAGCAGAGAAAGCTTGAACTTTGTCTATACTAGCAGAGTTACTTTAAACTTTGCCTTTTTAGCAGAGAAATGTTATAATTTGCCTTTTTAGCTGAGAAAGCTTATACTAGAGAAAACTTTAACTTTGCCTTTGTTAGCAGAAAAGGGTTGTAAACTTTGTCTATGTAAGCTGAGAAAACTTACAGTTTGTTTACAGAGGAAGCTTAAACTTTGCTTTTTTTGCAGAAAAAACTTAAACTTTGCCTTTTCTAGTAGAGAAAACTGAAGTTTCATCTTTGCCTCTTGTAACTGTTAGTTTTCCGTGGCTCTTCCTCACGGTGCCATGGGTTGGTCTGCAGTGTGTGAATGTAGTATTTCCTGATCATACTCACTTATTTTTTTTCATCCCTGCCTTTGTTAGCAAAGAAAGCTTAAATTTACTTTTTTAGCAAAAAAGCTTAAACTTTGCCTTTGTTAGCAGGAAAAGCTTAACATTTGTTAGCAGAGAAAGCTTAACCTTTGTTAGAAGAGAAATATAGCTTATAATTTGCCTTTGCTAGCAGAGAAAGCTTAAACTGTGCCCTTGTTAGCAGAGAATACTTAAATTCTACCTTTGCCTCTTGTTACTGTTAGTTTTCTGTGGCTGTTCCTTACAGTGCCATGGGTTGGTCTGTAGTATTTCCTGATCATACTCACTTATTTTTTATGCCCCCAACTTTGGAAAAGTTGAAGGGGCATATTGCTTTCGGCTTGTCCGTCCGTGGGTTCGTCCATCCGTGGGTCCATTACAAAATTTATTAAGATACAGTTTTGAAATTTCATATATGGATTCCCCATCAAAAAATAATTGACACATATTTTTTTTAAGTCTGGATTATCCCCCTTTGTGGAGTTATGCCCCTTATAAAGGGTCATAATGAAATTTTGTAATCAAGATATCTTATGCCCCCAACTTTGGAAAAGTTGAAGGGGCATATTGCTTTCGGCTAGTCCGTCTGTGCGTCTGTTCGTCCGTGCATCCGTTACAAAATTTATTAAGATACAGTTTTGAAATCTCATATGGATTCCTCATCAAAAAATAAGTGAGGCACATTTTTTTTTAAGTCTGGATTATCCCCCTTTGCGGAGTTATGCCCCTTTTAAAGGGTCATAATGAAATTTTGTAATCAAGATATCTCAAAAACTATAACAGCTATGAGCTTCAAACTTGGTCAGCTAATAGAGCATAAAGAGTAGATAGCCTGGTGAAAATTTAAAAAAAAGTTGTTGTTTTTTTTGAGTTATTGCCCTTTGCAAATTTGGACATAGAAAATTTGATATCTCAAAAACTATAACAGCTATGAGCTTCAAACTTGGTCAGGTAATAGTGGATAATGAGTAGATAATCTGGTAAAAATAAAAAAAGTTATTTTATTTTTTTTTTAGTTATTGCCCTTTGCAAATTTTTGGTATTGAAAACTTGTAGTCAAGATATCTCAAAAACTATTACAGCAAGTAGCTTCAAACTTGGTCAGCTGATGGAAGATAATTAGTAGATAACCTGGTGAAAGTTTAAAAAAAAAAGATGTATTTTTTTTTTTGAGATATTGCCTTTTGCAAATTTTGGCATTGAAAACTTGTAGTCAAGATATCTAAAAAAAACTATTACAGCAAGTAGCTTCAAACTTGGTCAGCTGATGGAAGATAATTAGTAGATAACCTGGTGAAAATTTATAAAAAAAGATGTTTTTTTTTAGATATTGCCTTTTGCATATTTTGGCATTGAAAACTTGTAGTCAAGATATCTAAAAAAACTATTACAGCAAGTAGCTTCAATTTAGTCAGCTGATAGAAGACAATGAGTAGATAACCTGGTGAAAATTTAAAAAAGAAGTTATATTATTTTTTTTCGAGTTATTGCCCTTTGCAAATTTGGTCATTGAAAACTTGTCATCAAGATATTTCGAAAATTATTGTAGCTAGGAGCTTCAAACATTGTCAGTTGGTAGAAGATGATGAGTAGATTACCTGGTGAAAACTATTTTTTTGAGTAATTGCCCTTTGTAAATTTGGGCATTGAAAACTTATGAACCCTTCTTGACAAGCAAATGGTTGGGGGCATAATGTTTCATAAACATCATTTCTAGTGTAACCTTGCCTTATTAAGCAAGAAAGCTTTAATTTCACTTTGTTAGCAAAAAAAGCTTCACCTTTGCCTTTGTTAGCAGAGAAAGCTTAACCTTTGTTAGAAGAGAAAAAAAAGCTTATGCTTTGCCTATATTAGCAGAGAAGCTTTAAACTCGCTTTTGTAAGCAAAGAAAACTTAGAATTTACCTTTGTTAGCAGAGGAAGCTTAAACTTTGTCTATGTTAGCAGAATAAACTTAAACTTTGTCTATGTTAGCAGATAAAAGTTAAACTTTGCCTTTGTCAACAGAGTAAAAAGATAAACTTTGCGTTTGTTAGCAGAGAAAAGTTAAACTTTGCCTTAAATGTTAGCAGAGAAGGCTTAAACTTTACCTTTGTTTGCAGAGAAAGCTCAATATTTGCTTTTGTTAGCAAAGTACCCTGAGTCCTTGCCTATATATGTTAGTAGAGAAAACTAAACTTTTGCATTGTTAGCAGAGATTTCTTTAAAAAAGTTTGTCTTTGTTACTAGCAGAGAAATCTTAAAC
>OZ026529.1:8297041-8494271 GCA_964019695.1 Loripinus fragilis
CATGCATAAGATATTTTCCATTGACCCTAAAATTGCTCTCCATATGACCAATGAGGGTCAGGGTTGGGGTTGTGATTTTCAAAGTCTTGGTAAAAAATAACTTACTACAGAACACAAAATAAACGCTCTAACCCTAACCCTCTCCCAACTATTTACAATTGTATGTTTGCATGCTTCCACTAGGGTGGGGGTTTAAGTTAAACTCTAAACTAACCCTAACCCTAACCCTCACACCTAACCTAACCCTAACTAACCCCTAACCTAGCCCCTAACACCTAACCTAACCTAACACCCTAGCACTAACACAATTGTAGCATTTTCTATTTCTTGTAATAACATCATGTAACGTCCATAATACGTATATTGATCATGCTTATTGTCTCCCTTGAGAATGTTAAGTTGTCTCCCTTGAAAAAAGAAGTTTGGTAACACTTACTGAAAATAGTAACACTTTCCTACGCCAGGGTCAGTGAAGTGGCTAACCCTTACTTAACCCCAACCCAATTTCATACACATATCCTTCCGACCACTTCCACTCGGACAAAAATACTGATTCCCTAACCATAACAAAAATACTAACACCCTAACTTAACCCTAACCCTAACACCTAACCCCTAATACATAAACTAACCCTACCCTAACCCTAACCCCCTAACACCTAACCCTAACACCTAACCCCTAATACCTAACCTAACCCTAACACTAACCCCCTAACACCTAACCTTACACTTAACTTAACACCCTAACACTAACCTAACACCTAACCCAACCTAACCCTAACCCTATAACACTAACCTAACACTAACCTAACCCTAACACCAACCCCTAACCCTAACACCAACCCTAACACTAACCTAACCTAACACAACCCACTAACGAACCCCTAACCTAACACTAACCCCTAACACCAACCTACAACACCTAACAGCTCTTACCATTACATGCATAAGATATTTTCCATTGACCCTAAAATTGCTCTCCATATGACCAATGAGGGTCAGGGTTGGGGTTGTGATTTTCAAAGTCTTGGTAAAAAATAACTTACTACAGAACACAAAATAAACGCTCTAACCCTAACCCTCTCCCAACTATTTACAATTGTATGTTTGCATGCTTCCACTAGGGTGGGGGTTTAAGTTAAACTCTAAACTAACCCTAACCCTAACCCTCACACCTAACCTAACCCTAACTAACCCCTAACCTAGCCCCTAACACCTAACCTAACCTAACACCCTAGCACTAACACAATTGTAGCATTTTCTATTTCTTGTAATAACATCATGTAACGTCCATAATACGTATATTGATCATGCTTATTGTCTCCCTTGAGAATGTTAAGTTGTCTCCCTTGAAAAAAGAAGTTCGGTAACACTTACTGAAAATAGTAACACTTTCCTACGCCAGGGTCAGTGAAGTGGCTAACCCTTACTTAACCCCAACCCAATTACATACACATATCCTTCCGACCACTTCCACTCGGGCAAAAATACTGATTCCCTAACCATAACAAAAATACTAACACCCTAACTTAACCCTAACCCTAACACCTAACCCCTAATACATAAACTAACCCTACCCTAACCCTAACCCCCTAACACCTAACCCTAACACCTAACCCCTAATACCTAACCTAACCCTAACACTAACCCCCTAACACCTAACCTTACACTAAACCTAACACCCTAACACTAACCTAACACCTAACCCAACCTAACCCTAACCCTATAACACTAACCTAACACTAACCTAACCCTAACACCAACCCCTAACCCTAACACCAACCCTAACACTAACCTAACCTAACACAACCCACTAACGAACCCCTAACCTAACACTAACCCCTAACACCAACCTACAACACCTAACAGCTCTTACCATTACATGCATAAGATATTTTCCATTGACCCTAAAATTGCTCTCCATATGACCAATGAGGGTCAGGGTTGGGGTTGTGATTTTCAAAGTCTTGGTAAAAAATAACTTACTACAGAACACAAAATAAACGCTCTAACCCTAACCCTCTCCCAACTATTTACAATTGTATGTTTGCATGCTTCCACTAGGGTGGGGGTTTAAGTTAAACTCTAAACTAACCCTAACCCTAACCCTCACACCTAACCTAACCCTAACTAACCCCTAACCTAGCCCCTAACACCTAACCTAACCTAACACCCTAGCACTAACACAATTGTAGCATTTTCTATTTCTTGTAATAACATCATGTAACGTCCATAATACGTATATTGATCATGCTTATTGTCTCCCTTGAGAATGTTAAGTTGTCTCCCTTGAAAAAAGAAGTTCGGTAACACTTACTGAAAATAGTAACACTTTCCTACGCCAGGGTCAGTGAAGTGGCTAACCCTTACTTAACCCCAACCCAATTACATACACATATCCTTCCGACCACTTCCACTCGGGCAAAAATACTGATTCCCTAACCATAACAAAAATACTAACACCCTAACTTAACCCTAACCCTAACACCTAACCCCTAATACATAAACTAACCCTACCCTAACCCTAACCCCCTAACACCTAACCCTAACACCTAACCCCTAATACCTAACCTAACCCTAACACTAACCCCCTAACACCTAACCTTACACTAAACCTAACACCCTAACACTAACCTAACACCTAACCCAACCTAACCCTAACCCTATAACACTAACCTAACACTAACCTAACCCTAACACCAACCCCTAACCCTAACACCAACCCTAACACTAACCTAACCTAACACAACCCACTAACGAACCCCTAACCTAACACTAACCCCTAACACCAACCTACAACACCTAACAGCTCTTACCATTACATGCATAAGATATTTTCCATTGACCCTAAAATTGCTCTCCATATGACCAATGAGGGTCAGGGTTGGGGTTGTGATTTTCAAAGTCTTGGTAAAAAATAACTTACTACAGAACACAAAATAAACGCTCTAACCCTAACCCTCTCCCAACTATTTACAATTGTATGTTTGCATGCTTCCACTAGGGTGGGGGTTTAAGTTAAACTCTAAACTAACCCTAACCCTAACCCTCACACCTAACCTAACCCTAACTAACCCCTAACCTAGCCCCTAACACCTAACCTAACCTAACACCCTAGCACTAACACAATTGTAGCATTTTCTATTTCTTGTAATAACATCATGTAACGTCCATAATACGTATATTGATCATGCTTATTGTCTCCCTTGAGAATGTTAAGTTGTCTCCCTTGAAAAAAGAAGTTCGGTAACACTTACTGAAAATAGTAACACTTTCCTACGCCAGGGTCAGTGAAGTGGCTAACCCTTACTTAACCCCAACCCAATTACATACACATATCCTTCCGACCACTTCCACTCGGGCAAAAATACTGATTCCCTAACCATAACAAAAATACTAACACCCTAACTTAACCCTAACCCTAACACCTAACCCCTAATACATAAACTAACCCTACCCTAACCCTAACCCCCTAACACCTAACCCTAACACCTAACCCCTAATACCTAACCTAACCCTAACACTAACCCCCTAACACCTAACCTTACACTAAACCTAACACCCTAACACTAACCTAACACCTAACCCAACCTAACCCTAACCCTATAACACTAACCTAACACTAACCTAACCCTAACACCAACCCCTAACCCTAACACCAACCCTAACACTAACCTAACCTAACACAACCCACTAACGAACCCCTAACCTAACACTAACCCCTAACACCAACCTACAACACCTAACAGCTCTTACCATTACATGCATAAGATATTTTCCATTGACCCTAAAATTGCTCTCCATATGACCAATGAGGGTCAGGGTTGGGGTTGTGATTTTCAAAGTCTTGGTAAAAAATAACTTACTACAGAACACAAAATAAACGCTCTAACCCTAACCCTCTCCCAACTATTTACAATTGTATGTTTGCATGCTTCCACTAGGGTGGGGGTTTAAGTTAAACTCTAAACTAACCCTAACCCTAACCCTCACACCTAACCTAACCCTAACTAACCCCTAACCTAGCCCCTAACACCTAACCTTACCTAACACCCTAGCACTAACACAATTGTAGCATTTTCTATTTCTTGTAATAACATCATGTAACGTCCATAATACGTATATTGATCATGCTTATTGTCTCCCTTGAGAATGTTAAGTTGTCTCCCTTGAAAAAAGAAGTTCGGTAACACTTACTGAAAATAGTAACACTTTCCTACGCCAGGGTCAGTGAAGTGGCTAACCCTTACTTAACCCCAACCCAATTACATACACATATCCTTCCGACCACTTCCACTCGGGCAAAAATACTGATTCCCTAACCATAACAAAAATACTAACACCCTAACTTAACCCTAACCCTAACACCTAACCCCTAATACATAAACTAACCCTACCCTAACCCTAACCCCCTAACACCTAACCCTAACACCTAACCCCTAATACCTAACCTAACCCTAACACTAACCCCCTAACACCTAACCTTACACTAAACCTAACACCCTAACACTAACCTAACACCTAACCCAACCTAACCCTAACCCTATAACACTAACCTAACACTAACCTAACCCTAACACCAACCCCTAACCCTAACACCAACCCTAACACTAACCTAACCTAACACAACCCACTAACGAACCCCTAACCTAACACTAACCCCTAACACCAACCTACAACACCTAACAGCTCTTACCATTACATGCATAAGATATTTTCCATTGACCCTAAAATTGCTCTCCATATGACCAATGAGGGTCAGGGTTGGGGTTGTGATTTTCAAAGTCTTGGTAAAAAATAACTTACTACAGAACACAAAATAAACGCTCTAACCCTAACCCTCTCCCAACTATTTACAATTGTATGTTTGCATGCTTCCACTAGGGTGGGGGTTTAAGTTAAACTCTAAACTAACCCTAACCCTAACCCTCACACCTAACCTAACCCTAACTAACCCCTAACCTAGCCCCTAACACCTAACCTAACCTAACACCCTAGCACTAACACAATTGTAGCATTTTCTATTTCTTGTAATAACATCATGTAACGTCCATAATACGTATATTGATCATGCTTATTGTCTCCCTTGAGAATGTTAAGTTGTCTCCCTTGAAAAAAGAAGTTCGGTAACACTTACTGAAAATAGTAACACTTTCCTACGCCAGGGTCAGTGAAGTGGCTAACCCTTACTTAACCCCAACCCAATTACATACACATATCCTTCCGACCACTTCCACTCGGGCAAAAATACTGATTCCCTAACCATAACAAAAATACTAACACCCTAACTTAACCCTAACCCTAACACCTAACCCCTAATACATAAACTAACCCTACCCTAACCCTAACCCCCTAACACCTAACCCTAACACCTAACCCCTAATACCTAACCTAACCCTAACACTAACCCCCTAACACCTAACCTTACACTAAACCTAACACCCTAACACTAACCTAACACCTAACCCAACCTAACCCTAACCCTATAACACTAACCTAACACTAACCTAACCCTAACACCAACCCCTAACCCTAACACCAACCCTAACACTAACCTAACCTAACACAACCCACTAACGAACCCCTAACCTAACACTAACCCCTAACACCAACCTACAACACCTAACAGCTCTTACCATTACATGCATAAGATATTTTCCATTGACCCTAAAATTGCTCTCCATATGACCAATGAGGGTCAGGGTTGGGGTTGTGATTTTCAAAGTCTTGGTAAAAAATAACTTACTACAGAACACAAAATAAACGCTCTAACCCTAACCCTCTCCCAACTATTTACAATTGTATGTTTGCATGCTTCCACTAGGGTGGGGGTTTAAGTTAAACTCTAAACTAACCCTAACCCTAACCCTCACACCTAACCTAACCCTAACTAACCCCTAACCTAGCCCCTAACACCTAACCTAACCTAACACCCTAGCACTAACACAATTGTAGCATTTTCTATTTCTTGTAATAACATCATGTAACGTCCATAATACGTATATTGATCATGCTTATTGTCTCCCTTGAGAATGTTAAGTTGTCTCCCTTGAAAAAAGAAGTTCGGTAACACTTACTGAAAATAGTAACACTTTCCTACGCCAGGGTCAGTGAAGTGGCTAACCCTTACTTAACCCCAACCCAATTACATACACATATCCTTCCGACCACTTCCACTCGGGCAAAAATACTGATTCCCTAACCATAACAAAAATACTAACACCCTAACTTAACCCTAACCCTAACACCTAACCCCTAATACATAAACTAACCCTACCCTAACCCTAACCCCCTAACACCTAACCCTAACACCTAACCCCTAATACCTAACCTAACCCTAACACTAACCCCCTAACACCTAACCTTACACTAAACCTAACACCCTAACACTAACCTAACACCTAACCCAACCTAACCCTAACCCTATAACACTAACCTAACACTAACCTAACCCTAACACCAACCCCTAACCCTAACACCAACCCTAACACTAACCTAACCTAACACAACCCACTAACGAACCCCTAACCTAACACTAACCCCTAACACCAACCTACAACACCTAACAGCTCTTACCATTACATGCATAAGATATTTTCCATTGACCCTAAAATTGCTCTCCATATGACCAATGAGGGTCAGGGTTGGGGTTGTGATTTTCAAAGTCTTGGTAAAAAATAACTTACTACAGAACACAAAATAAACGCTCTAACCCTAACCCTCTCCCAACTATTTACAATTGTATGTTTGCATGCTTCCACTAGGGTGGGGGTTTAAGTTAAACTCTAAACTAACCCTAACCCTAACCCTCACACCTAACCTAACCCTAACTAACCCCTAACCTAGCCCCTAACACCTAACCTAACCTAACACCCTAGCACTAACACAATTGTAGCATTTTCTATTTCTTGTAATAACATCATGTAACGTCCATAATACGTATATTGATCATGCTTATTGTCTCCCTTGAGAATGTTAAGTTGTCTCCCTTGAAAAAAGAAGTTCGGTAACACTTACTGAAAATAGTAACACTTTCCTACGCCAGGGTCAGTGAAGTGGCTAACCCTTACTTAACCCCAACCCAATTACATACACATATCCTTCCGACCACTTCCACTCGGGCAAAAATACTGATTCCCTAACCATAACAAAAATACTAACACCCTAACTTAACCCTAACCCTAACACCTAACCCCTAATACATAAACTAACCCTACCCTAACCCTAACCCCCTAACACCTAACCCTAACACCTAACCCCTAATACCTAACCTAACCCTAACACTAACCCCCTAACACCTAACCTTACACTAAACCTAACACCCTAACACTAACCTAACACCTAACCCAACCTAACCCTAACCCTATAACACTAACCTAACACTAACCTAACCCTAACACCAACCCCTAACCCTAACACCAACCCTAACACTAACCTAACCTAACACAACCCACTAACGAACCCCTAACCTAACACTAACCCCTAACACCAACCTACAACACCTAACAGCTCTTACCATTACATGCATAAGATATTTTCCATTGACCCTAAAATTGCTCTCCATATGACCAATGAGGGTCAGGGTTGGGGTTGTGATTTTCAAAGTCTTGGTAAAAAATAACTTACTACAGAACACAAAATAAACGCTCTAACCCTAACCCTCTCCCAACTATTTACAATTGTATGTTTGCATGCTTCCACTAGGGTGGGGGTTTAAGTTAAACTCTAAACTAACCCTAACCCTAACCCTCACACCTAACCTAACCCTAACTAACCCCTAACCTAGCCCCTAACACCTAACCTAACCTAACACCCTAGCACTAACACAATTGTAGCATTTTCTATTTCTTGTAATAACATCATGTAACGTCCATATTACGTATATTGATCATGCTTATTGTCTCCCTTGAGAATGTTAAGTTGTCTCCCTTGAAAAAAGAAGTTCGGTAACACTTACTGAAAATAGTAACACTTTCCTACGCCAGGGTCAGTGAAGTGGCTAACCCTTACTTAACCCCAACCCAATTACATACACATATCCTTCCGACCACTTCCACTCGGGCAAAAATACTGATTCCCTAACCATAACAAAAATACTAACACCCTAACTTAACCCTAACCCTAACACCTAACCCCTAATACATAAACTAACCCTACCCTAACCCTAACCCCCTAACACCTAACCCTAACACCTAACCCCTAATACCTAACCTAACCCTAACACTAACCCCCTAACACCTAACCTTACACTAAACCTAACACCCTAACACTTACCTAACACCTAACCCAACCTAACCCTAACCCTATAACACTAACCTAACACTAACCTAACCCTAACACCAACCCCTAACCCTAACACCAACCCTAACACTAACCTAACCTAACACAACCCACTAACGAACCCCTAACCTAACACTAACCCCTAACACCAACCTACAACACCTAACAGCTCTTACCATTACATGCATAAGATATTTTCCATTGACCCTAAAATTGCTCTCCATATGACCAATGAGGGTCAGGGTTGGGGTTGTGATTTTCAAAGTCTTGGTAAAAAATAACTTACTACAGAACACAAAATAAACGCTCTAACCCTAACCCTCTCCCAACTATTTACAATTGTATGTTTGCATGCTTCCACTAGGGTGGGGGTTTAAGTTAAACTCTAAACTAACCCTAACCCTAACCCTCACACCTAACCTAACCCTAACTAACCCCTAACCTAGCCCCTAACACCTAACCTAACCTAACACCCTAGCACTAACACAATTGTAGCATTTTCTATTTCTTGTAATAACATCATGTAACGTCCATAATACGTATATTGATCATGCTTATTGTCTCCCTTGAGAATGTTAAGTTGTCTCCCTTGAAAAAAGAAGTTCGGTAACACTTACTGAAAATAGTAACACTTTCCTACGCCAGGGTCAGTGAAGTGGCTAACCCTTACTTAACCCCAACCCAATTACATACACATATCCTTCCGACCACTTCCACTCGGGCAAAAATACTGATTCCCTAACCATAACAAAAATACTAACACCCTAACTTAACCCTAACCCTAACACCTAACCCCTAATACATAAACTAACCCTACCCTAACCCTAACCCCCTAACACCTAACCCTAACACCTAACCCCTAATACCTAACCTAACCCTAACACTAACCCCCTAACACCTAACCTTACACTAAACCTAACACCCTAACACTAACCTAACACCTAACCCAACCTAACCCTAACCCTATAACACTAACCTAACACTAACCTAACCCTAACACCAACCCCTAACCCTAACACCAACCCTAACACTAACCTAACCTAACACAACCCACTAACGAACCCCTAACCTAACACTAACCCCTAACACCAACCTACAACACCTAACAGCTCTTACCATTACATGCATAAGATATTTTCCATTGACCCTAAAATTGCTCTCCATATGACCAATGAGGGTCAGGGTTGGGGTTGTGATTTTCAAAGTCTTGGTAAAAAATAACTTACTACAGAACACAAAATAAACGCTCTAACCCTAACCCTCTCCCAACTATTTACAATTGTATGTTTGCATGCTTCCACTAGGGTGGGGGTTTAAGTTAAACTCTAAACTAACCCTAACCCTAACCCTAACCCTCACACCTAACCTAACCCTAACTAACCCCTAACCTAGCCCCTAACACCTAACCTAACCTAACACCCTAGCACTAACACAATTGTAGCATTTTCTATTTCTTGTAATAACATCATGTAACGTCCATAATACGTATATTGATCATGCTTATTGTCTCCCTTGAGAATGTTAAGTTGTCTCCCTTGAAAAAAGAAGTTCGGTAACACTTACTGAAAATAGTAACACTTTCCTACGCCAGGGTCAGTGAAGTGGCTAACCCTTACTTAACCCCAACCCAATTACATACACATATCCTTCCGACCACTTCCACTCGGGCAAAAATACTGATTCCCTAACCATAACAAAAATACTAACACCCTAACTTAACCCTAACCCTAACACCTAACCCCTAATACATAAACTAACCCTACCCTAACCCTAACCCCCTAACACCTAACCCTAACACCTAACCCCTAATACCTAACCTAACCCTAACACTAACCCCCTAACACCTAACCTTACACTAAACCTAACACCCTAACACTAACCTAACACCTAACCCAACCTAACCCTAACCCTATAACACTAACCTAACACTAACCTAACCCTAACACCAACCCCTAACCCTAACACCAACCCTAACACTAACCTAACCTAACACAACCCACTAACGAACCCCTAACCTAACACTAACCCCTAACACCAACCTACAACACCTAACAGCTCTTACCATTACATGCATAAGATATTTTCCATTGACCCTAAAATTGCTCTCCATATGACCAATGAGGGTCAGGGTTGGGGTTGTGATTTTCAAAGTCTTGGTAAAAAATAACTTACTACAGAACACAAAATAAACGCTCTAACCCTAACCCTCTCCCAACTATTTACAATTGTATGTTTGCATGCTTCCACTAGGGTGGGGGTTTAAGTTAAACTCTAAACTAACCCTAACCCTAACCCTCACACCTAACCTAACCCTAACTAACCCCTAACCTAGCCCCTAACACCTAACCTAACCTAACACCCTAGCACTAACACAATTGTAGCATTTTCTATTTCTTGTAATAACATCATGTAACGTCCATAATACGTATATTGATCATGCTTATTGTCTCCCTTGAGAATGTTAAGTTGTCTCCCTTGAAAAAAGAAGTTCGGTAACACTTACTGAAAATAGTAACACTTTCCTACGCCAGGGTCAGTGAAGTGGCTAACCCTTACTTAACCCCAACCCAATTACATACACATATCCTTCCGACCACTTCCACTCGGACAAAAATACTGATTCCCTAACCATAACAAAAATACTAACACCCTAACTTAACCCTAACCCTAACACCTAACCCCTAATACATAAACTAACCCTACCCTAACCCTAACCCCCTAACACCTAACCCTAACACCTAACCCCTAATACCTAACCTAACCCTAACACTAACCCCCTAACACCTAACCTTACACTAAACCTAACACCCTAACACTAACCTAACACCTAACCCAACCTAACCCTAACCCTATAACACTAACCTAACACTAACCTAACCCTAACACCAACCCCTAACCCTAACACCAACCCTAACACTAACCTAACCTAACACAACCCACTAACGAACCCCTAACCTAACACTAACCCCTAACACCAACCTACAACACCTAACAGCTCTTACCATTACATGCATAAGATATTTTCCATTGACCCTAAAATTGCTCTCCATATGACCAATGAGGGTCAGGGTTGGGGTTGTGATTTTCAAAGTCTTGGTAAAAAATAACTTACTACAGAACACAAAATAAACGCTCTAACCCTAACCCTCTCCCAACTATTTACAATTGTATGTTTGCATGCTTCCACTAGGGTGGGGGTTTAAGTTAAACTCTAAACTAACCCTAACCCTAACCCTCACACCTAACCTAACCCTAACTAACCCCTAACCTAGCCCCTAACACCTAACCTAACCTAACACCCTAGCACTAACACAATTGTAGCATTTTCTATTTCTTGTAATAACATCATGTAACGTCCATAATACGTATATTGATCATGCTTATTGTCTCCCTTGAGAATGTTAAGTTGTCTCCCTTGAAAAAAGAAGTTCGGTAACACTTACTGAAAATAGTAACACTTTCCTACGCCAGGGTCAGTGAAGTGGCTAACCCTTACTTAACCCCAACCCAATTACATACACATATCCTTCCGACCACTTCCACTCGGGCAAAAATACTGATTCCCTAACCATAACAAAAATACTAACACCCTAACTTAACCCTAACCCTAACACCTAACCCCTAATACATAAACTAACCCTACCCTAACCCTAACCCCCTAACACCTAACCCTAACACCTAACCCCTAATACCTAACCTAACCCTAACACTAACCCCCTAACACCTAACCTTACACTAAACCTAACACCCTAACACTAACCTAACACCTAACCCAACCTAACCCTAACCCTATAACACTAACCTAACACTAACCTAACCCTAACACCAACCCCTAACCCTAACACCAACCCTAACACTAACCTAACCTAACACAACCCACTAACGAACCCCTAACCTAACACTAACCCCTAACACCAACCTACAACACCTAACAGCTCTTACCATTACATGCATAAGATATTTTCCATTGACCCTAAAATTGCTCTCCATATGACCAATGAGGGTCAGGGTTGGGGTTGTGATTTTCAAAGTCTTGGTAAAAAATAACTTACTACAGAACACAAAATAAACGCTCTAACCCTAACCCTCTCCCAACTATTTACAATTGTATGTTTGCATGCTTCCACTAGGGTGGGGGTTTAAGTTAAACTCTAAACTAACCCTAACCCTAACCCTCACACCTAACCTAACCCTAACTAACCCCTAACCTAGCCCCTAACACCTAACCTAACCTAACACCCTAGCACTAACACAATTGTAGCATTTTCTATTTCTTGTAATAACATCATGTAACGTCCATAATACGTATATTGATCATGCTTATTGTCTCCCTTGAGAATGTTAAGTTGTCTCCCTTGAAAAAAGAAGTTCGGTAACACTTACTGAAAATAGTAACACTTTCCTACGCCAGGGTCAGTGAAGTGGCTAACCCTTACTTAACCCCAACCCAATTACATACACATATCCTTCCGACCACTTCCACTCGGACAAAAATACTGATTCCCTAACCATAACAAAAATACTAACACCCTAACTTAACCCTAACCCTAACACCTAACCCCTAATACATAAACTAACCCTACCCTAACCCTAACCCCCTAACACCTAACCCTAACACCTAACCCCTAATACCTAACCTAACCCTAACACTAACCCCCTAACACCTAACCTTACACTAAACCTAACACCCTAACACTAACCTAACACCTAACCCAACCTAACCCTAACCCTATAACACTAACCTAACACTAACCTAACCCTAACACCAACCCCTAACCCTAACACCAACCCTAACACTAACCTAACCTAACACAACCCACTAACGAACCCCTAACCTAACACTAACCCCTAACACCAACCTACAACACCTAACAGCTCTTACCATTACATGCATAAGATATTTTCCATTGACCCTAAAATTGCTCTCCATATGACCAATGAGGGTCAGGGTTGGGGTTGTGATTTTCAAAGTCTTGGTAAAAAATAACTTACTACAGAACACAAAATAAACGCTCTAACCCTAACCCTCTCCCAACTATTTACAATTGTATGTTTGCATGCTTCCACTAGGGTGGGGGTTTAAGTTAAACTCTAAACTAACCCTAACCCTAACCCTAACCCTCACACCTAACCTAACCCTAACTAACCCCTAACCTAGCCCCTAACACCTAACCTAACCTAACACCCTAGCACTAACACAATTGTAGCATTTTCTATTTCTTGTAATAACATCATGTAACGTCCATAATACGTATATTGATCATGCTTATTGTCTCCCTTGAGAATGTTAAGTTGTCTCCCTTGAAAAAAGAAGTTCGGTAACACTTACTGAAAATAGTAACACTTTCCTACGCCAGGGTCAGTGAAGTGGCTAACCCTTACTTAACCCCAACCCAATTACATACACATATCCTTCCGACCACTTCCACTCGGGCAAAAATACTGATTCCCTAACCATAACAAAAATACTAACACCCTAACTTAACCCTAACCCTAACACCTAACCCCTAATACATAAACTAACCCTACCCTAACCCTAACCCCCTAACACCTAACCCTAACACCTAACCCCTAATACCTAACCTAACCCTAACACTAACCCCCTAACACCTAACCTTACACTAAACCTAACACCCTAACACTAACCTAACACCTAACCCAACCTAACCCTAACCCTATAACACTAACCTAACACTAACCTAACCCTAACACCAACCCCTAACCCTAACACCAACCCTAACACTAACCTAACCTAACACAACCCACTAACGAACCCCTAACCTAACACTAACCCCTAACACCAACCTACAACACCTAACAGCTCTTACCATTACATGCATAAGATATTTTCCATTGACCCTAAAATTGCTCTCCATATGACCAATGAGGGTCAGGGTTGGGGTTGTGATTTTCAAAGTCTTGGTAAAAAATAACTTACTACAGAACACAAAATAAACGCTCTAACCCTAACCCTCTCCCAACTATTTACAATTGTATGTTTGCATGCTTCCACTAGGGTGGGGGTTTAAGTTAAACTCTAAACTAACCCTAACCCTAACCCTCACACCTAACCTAACCCTAACTAACCCCTAACCTAGCCCCTAACACCTAACCTAACCTAACACCCTAGCACTAACACAATTGTAGCATTTTCTATTTCTTGTAATAACATCATGTAACGTCCATAATACGTATATTGATCATGCTTATTGTCTCCCTTGAGAATGTTAAGTTGTCTCCCTTGAAAAAAGAAGTTCGGTAACACTTACTGAAAATAGTAACACTTTCCTACGCCAGGGTCAGTGAAGTGGCTAACCCTTACTTAACCCCAACCCAATTACATACACATATCCTTCCGACCACTTCCACTCGGGCAAAAATACTGATTCCCTAACCATAACAAAAATACTAACACCCTAACTTAACCCTAACCCTAACACCTAACCCCTAATACATAAACTAACCCTACCCTAACCCTAACCCCCTAACACCTAACCCTAACACCTAACCCCTAATACCTAACCTAACCCTAACACTAACCCCCTAACACCTAACCTTACACTAAACCTAACACCCTAACACTAACCTAACACCTAACCCAACCTAACCCTAACCCTATAACACTAACCTAACACTAACCTAACCCTAACACCAACCCCTAACCCTAACACCAACCCTAACACTAACCTAACCTAACACAACCCACTAACGAACCCCTAACCTAACACTAACCCCTAACACCAACCTACAACACCTAACAGCTCTTACCATTACATGCATAAGATATTTTCCATTGACCCTAAAATTGCTCTCCATATGACCAATGAGGGTCAGGGTTGGGGTTGTGATTTTCAAAGTCTTGGTAAAAAATAACTTACTACAGAACACAAAATAAACGCTCTAACCCTAACCCTCTCCCAACTATTTACAATTGTATGTTTGCATGCTTCCACTAGGGTGGGGGTTTAAGTTAAACTCTAAACTAACCCTAACCCTAACCCTCACACCTAACCTAACCCTAACTAACCCCTAACCTAGCCCCTAACACCTAACCTAACCTAACACCCTAGCACTAACACAATTGTAGCATTTTCTATTTCTTGTAATAACATCATGTAACGTCCATAATACGTATATTGATCATGCTTATTGTCTCCCTTGAGAATGTTAAGTTGTCTCCCTTGAAAAAAGAAGTTCGGTAACACTTACTGAAAATAGTAACACTTTCCTACGCCAGGGTCAGTGAAGTGGCTAACCCTTACTTGTCTCCCTTGAGAATGTTAAGTTGTCTCCCTTGAAAAAAGAAGTTCGGTAACACTTACTGAAAATAGTAACACTTTCCTACGCCAGGGTCAGTGAAGGTTAGTGTTAGGGTTGGTGTTAGGGTTAGGGGTTGGTGTTAGGGTTAGGTTAGTGTTAGGTTAGTGTTATAGGGTTAGGGTTAGGTTGGGTTAGGTGTTAGGTTAGTGTTAGGGTGTTAGGTTTAGTGTAAGGTTAGGTGTTAGGGGGTTAGTGTTCGGGTTAGGTTAGGTATTAGGGGTTAGGTGTTAGGGTTAGGTGTTAGGGGGTTAGTGTTAGGGTAGGGTTAGTTTATGTATTAGGGGTTAGGTGTTAGGGTTAGGGTTAAGTTAGGGTGTTAGTATTTTTGTTATGGTTAGGGAATCAGTATTTTTGCCCGAGTGGAAGTGGTCGGAAGGATATGTGTATGTAATTGGGTTGGGGTTAAGTAAGGGTTAGCCACTTCACTGACCCTGGCGTAGGAAAGTGTTACTATTTTCAGTAAGTGTTACCGAACTTCTTTTTTCAAGGGAGACAACTTAACATTCTCAAGGGAGACAATAAGCATGATCAATATACGTATTATGGACGTTACATGATGTTATTACAAGAAATAGAAAATGCTACAATTGTGTTAGTGCTAGGGTGTTAGGTTAGGTTAGGTGTTAGGGGCTAGGTTAGGGGTTAGTTAGGGTTAGGTTAGGTGTGAGGGTTAGGGTTAGGGTTAGTTTAGAGTTTAACTTAAACCCCCACCCTAGTGGAAGCATGCAAACATACAATTGTAAATAGTTGGGAGAGGGTTAGGGTTAGAGCGTTTATTTTGTGTTCTGTAGTAAGTTATTTTTTACCAAGACTTTGAAAATCACAACCCCAACCCTGACCCTCATTGGTCATATGGAGAGCAATTTTAGGGTCAATGGAAAATATCTTATGCATGTAATGGTAAGAGCTGTTAGGTGTTGTAGGTTGGTGTTAGGGGTTAGTGTTAGGTTAGGGGTTCGTTAGTGGGTTGTGTTAGGTTAGGTTAGTGTTAGGGTTGGTGTTAGGGTTAGGGGTTGGTGTTAGGGTTAGGTTAGTGTTAGGTTAGTGTTATAGGGTTAGGGTTAGGTTGGGTTAGGTGTTAGGTTAGTGTTAGGGTGTTAGGTTTAGTGTAAGGTTAGGTGTTAGGGGGTTAGTGTTAGGGTTAGGTTAGGTATTAGGGGTTAGGTGTTAGGGTTAGGTGTTAGGGGGTTAGGGTTAGGGTAGGGTTAGTTTATGTATTAGGGGTTAGGTGTTAGGGTTAGGGTTAAGTTAGGGTGTTAGTATTTTTGTTATGGTTAGGGAATCAGTATTTTTGTCCGAGTGGAAGTGGTCGGAAGGATATGTGTATGTAATTGGGTTGGGGTTAAGTAAGGGTTAGCCACTTCACTGACCCTGGCGTAGGAAAGTGTTACTATTTTCAGTAAGTGTTACCGAACTTCTTTTTTCAAGGGAGACAACTTAACATTCTCAAGGGAGACAATAAGCATGATCAATATACGTATTATGGACGTTACATGATGTTATTACAAGAAATAGAAAATGCTACAATTGTGTTAGTGCTAGGGTGTTAGGTTAGGTTAGGTGTTAGGGGCTAGGTTAGGGGTTAGTTAGGGTTAGGTTAGGTGTGAGGGTTAGGGTTAGGGTTAGTTTAGAGTTTAACTTAAACCCCCACCCTAGTGGAAGCATGCAAACATACAATTGTAAATAGTTGGGAGAGGGTTAGGGTTAGAGCGTTTATTTTGTGTTCTGTAGTAAGTTATTTTTTACCAAGACTTTGAAAATCACAACCCCAACCCTGACCCTCATTGGTCATATGGAGAGCAATTTTAGGGTCAATGGAAAATATCTTATGCATGTAATGGTAAGAGCTGTTAGGTGTTGTAGGTTGGTGTTAGGGGTTAGTGTTAGGTTAGGGGTTCGTTAGTGGGTTGTGTTAGGTTAGGTTAGTGTTAGGGTTGGTGTTAGGGTTAGGGGTTGGTGTTAGGGTTAGGTTAGTGTTAGGTTAGTGTTATAGGGTTAGGGTTAGGTTGGGTTAGGTGTTAGGTTAGTGTTAGGGTGTTAGGTTTAGTGTAAGGTTAGGTGTTAGGGGGTTAGTGTTAGGGTTAGGTTAGGTATTAGGGGTTAGGTGTTAGGGTTAGGTGTTAGGGGGTTAGGGTTAGGGTAGGGTTAGTTTATGTATTAGGGGTTAGGTGTTAGGGTTAGGGTTAAGTTAGGGTGTTAGTATTTTTGTTATGGTTAGGGAATCAGTATTTTTGCCCGAGTGGAAGTGGTCGGAAGGATATGTGTATGTAATTGGGTTGGGGTTAAGTAAGGGTTAGCCACTTCACTGACCCTGGCGTAGGAAAGTGTTACTATTTTCAGTAAGTGTTACCGAACTTCTTTTTTCAAGGGAGACAACTTAACATTCTCAAGGGAGACAATAAGCATGATCAATATACGTATTATGGACGTTACATGATGTTATTACAAGAAATAGAAAATGCTACAATTGTGTTAGTGCTAGGGTGTTAGGTTAGGTTAGGTGTTAGGGGCTAGGTTAGGGGTTAGTTAGGGTTAGGTTAGGTGTGAGGGTTAGGGTTAGGGTTAGGGTTAGTTTAGAGTTTAACTTAAACCCCCACCCTAGTGGAAGCATGCAAACATACAATTGTAAATAGTTGGGAGAGGGTTAGGGTTAGAGCGTTTATTTTGTGTTCTGTAGTAAGTTATTTTTTACCAAGACTTTGAAAATCACAACCCCAACCCTGACCCTCATTGGTCATATGGAGAGCAATTTTAGGGTCAATGGAAAATATCTTATGCATGTAATGGTAAGAGCTGTTAGGTGTTGTAGGTTGGTGTTAGGGGTTAGTGTTAGGTTAGGGGTTCGTTAGTGGGTTGTGTTAGGTTAGGTTAGTGTTAGGGTTGGTGTTAGGGTTAGGGGTTGGTGTTAGGGTTAGGTTAGTGTTAGGTTAGTGTTATAGGGTTAGGGTTAGGTTGGGTTAGGTGTTAGGTTAGTGTTAGGGTGTTAGGTTTAGTGTAAGGTTAGGTGTTAGGGGGTTAGTGTTAGGGTTAGGTTAGGTATTAGGGGTTAGGTGTTAGGGTTAGGTGTTAGGGGGTTAGGGTTAGGGTAGGGTTAGTTTATGTATTAGGGGTTAGGTGTTAGGGTTAGGGTTAAGTTAGGGTGTTAGTATTTTTGTTATGGTTAGGGAATCAGTATTTTTGCCCGAGTGGAAGTGGTCGGAAGGATATGTGTATGTAATTGGGTTGGGGTTAAGTAAGGGTTAGCCACTTCACTGACCCTGGCGTAGGAAAGTGTTACTATTTTCAGTAAGTGTTACCGAACTTCTTTTTTCAAGGGAGACAACTTAACATTCTCAAGGGAGACAATAAGCATGATCAATATACGTATTATGGACGTTACATGATGTTATTACAAGAAATAGAAAATGCTACAATTGTGTTAGTGCTAGGGTGTTAGGTTAGGTTAGGTGTTAGGGGCTAGGTTAGGGGTTAGTTAGGGTTAGGTTAGGTGTGAGGGTTAGGGTTAGGGTTAGTTTAGAGTTTAACTTAAACCCCCACCCTAGTGGAAGCATGCAAACATACAATTGTAAATAGTTGGGAGAGGGTTAGGGTTAGAGCGTTTATTTTGTGTTCTGTAGTAAGTTATTTTTTACCAAGACTTTGAAAATCACAACCCCAACCCTGACCCTCATTGGTCATATGGAGAGCAATTTTAGGGTCAATGGAAAATATCTTATGCATGTAATGGTAAGAGCTGTTAGGTGTTGTAGGTTGGTGTTAGGGGTTAGTGTTAGGTTAGGGGTTCGTTAGTGGGTTGTGTTAGGTTAGGTTAGTGTTAGGGTTGGTGTTAGGGTTAGGGGTTGGTGTTAGGGTTAGGTTAGTGTTAGGTTAGTGTTATAGGGTTAGGGTTAGGTTGGGTTAGGTGTTAGGTAAGTGTTAGGGTGTTAGGTTTAGTGTAAGGTTAGGTGTTAGGGGGTTAGTGTTAGGGTTAGGTTAGGTATTAGGGGTTAGGTGTTAGGGTTAGGTGTTAGGGGGTTAGGGTTAGGGTAGGGTTAGTTTATGTATTAGGGGTTAGGTGTTAGGGTTAGGGTTAAGTTAGGGTGTTAGTATTTTTGTTATGGTTAGGGAATCAGTATTTTTGCCCGAGTGGAAGTGGTCGGAAGGATATGTGTATGTAATTGGGTTGGGGTTAAGTAAGGGTTAGCCACTTCACTGACCCTGGCGTAGGAAAGTGTTACTATTTTCAGTAAGTGTTACCGAACTTCTTTTTTCAAGGGAGACAACTTAACATTCTCAAGGGAGACAATAAGCATGATCAATATACGTAATATGGACGTTACATGATGTTATTACAAGAAATAGAAAATGCTACAATTGTGTTAGTGCTAGGGTGTTAGGTTAGGTTAGGTGTTAGGGGCTAGGTTAGGGGTTAGTTAGGGTTAGGTTAGGTGTGAGGGTTAGGGTTAGGGTTAGTTTAGAGTTTAACTTAAACCCCCACCCTAGTGGAAGCATGCAAACATACAATTGTAAATAGTTGGGAGAGGGTTAGGGTTAGAGCGTTTATTTTGTGTTCTGTAGTAAGTTATTTTTTACCAAGACTTTGAAAATCACAACCCCAACCCTGACCCTCATTGGTCATATGGAGAGCAATTTTAGGGTCAATGGAAAATATCTTATGCATGTAATGGTAAGAGCTGTTAGGTGTTGTAGGTTGGTGTTAGGGGTTAGTGTTAGGTTAGGGGTTCGTTAGTGGGTTGTGTTAGGTTAGGTTAGTGTTAGGGTTGGTGTTAGGGTTAGGGGTTGGTGTTAGGGTTAGGTTAGTGTTAGGTTAGTGTTATAGGGTTAGGGTTAGGTTGGGTTAGGTGTTAGGTTAGTGTTAGGGTGTTAGGTTTAGTGTAAGGTTAGGTGTTAGGGGGTTAGTGTTAGGGTTAGGTTAGGTATTAGGGGTTAGGTGTTAGGGTTAGGTGTTAGGGGGTTAGGGTTAGGGTAGGGTTAGTTTATGTATTAGGGGTTAGGTGTTAGGGTTAGGGTTAAGTTAGGGTGTTAGTATTTTTGTTATGGTTAGGGAATCAGTATTTTTGCCCGAGTGGAAGTGGTCGGAAGGATATGTGTATGTAATTGGGTTGGGGTTAAGTAAGGGTTAGCCACTTCACTGACCCTGGCGTAGGAAAGTGTTACTATTTTCAGTAAGTGTTACCGAACTTCTTTTTTCAAGGGAGACAACTTAACATTCTCAAGGGAGACAATAAGCATGATCAATATACGTATTATGGACGTTACATGATGTTATTACAAGAAATAGAAAATGCTACAATTGTGTTAGTGCTAGGGTGTTAGGTTAGGTTAGGTGTTAGGGGCTAGGTTAGGGGTTAGTTAGGGTTAGGTTAGGTGTGAGGGTTAGGGTTAGGGTTAGTTTAGAGTTTAACTTAAACCCCCACCCTAGTGGAAGCATGCAAACATACAATTGTAAATAGTTGGGAGAGGGTTAGGGTTAGAGCGTTTATTTTGTGTTCTGTAGTAAGTTATTTTTTACCAAGACTTTGAAAATCACAACCCCAACCCTGACCCTCATTGGTCATATGGAGAGCAATTTTAGGGTCAATGGAAAATATCTTATGCATGTAATGGTAAGAGCTGTTAGGTGTTGTAGGTTGGTGTTAGGGGTTAGTGTTAGGTTAGGGGTTCGTTAGTGGGTTGTGTTAGGTTAGGTTAGTGTTAGGGTTGGTGTTAGGGTTAGGGGTTGGTGTTAGGGTTAGGTTAGTGTTAGGTTAGTGTTATAGGGTTAGGGTTAGGTTGGGTTAGGTGTTAGGTTAGTGTTAGGGTGTTAGGTTTAGTGTAAGGTTAGGTGTTAGGGGGTTAGTGTTAGGGTTAGGTTAGGTATTAGGGGTTAGGTGTTAGGGTTAGGTGTTAGGGGGTTAGGGTTAGGGTAGGGTTAGTTTATGTATTAGGGGTTAGGTGTTAGGGTTAGGGTTAAGTTAGGGTGTTAGTATTTTTGTTATGGTTAGGGAATCAGTATTTTTGCCCGAGTGGAAGTGGTCGGAAGGATATGTGTATGTAATTGGGTTGGGGTTAAGTAAGGGTTAGCCACTTCACTGACCCTGGCGTAGGAAAGTGTTACTATTTTCAGTAAGTGTTACCGAACTTCTTTTTTCAAGGGAGACAACTTAACATTCTCAAGGGAGACAATAAGCATGATCAATATACGTATTATGGACGTTACATGATGTTATTACAAGAAATAGAAAATGCTACAATTGTGTTAGTGCTAGGGTGTTAGGTTAGGTTAGGTGTTAGGGGCTAGGTTAGGGGTTAGTTAGGGTTAGGTTAGGTGTGAGGGTTAGGGTTAGGGTTAGTTTAGAGTTTAACTTAAACCCCCACCCTAGTGGAAGCATGCAAACATACAATTGTAAATAGTTGGGAGAGGGTTAGGGTTAGAGCGTTTATTTTGTGTTCTGTAGTAAGTTATTTTTTACCAAGACTTTGAAAATCACAACCCCAACCCTGACCCTCATTGGTCATATGGAGAGCAATTTTAGGGTCAATGGAAAATATCTTATGCATGTAATGGTAAGAGCTGTTAGGTGTTGTAGGTTGGTGTTAGGGGTTAGTGTTAGGTTAGGGGTTCGTTAGTGGGTTGTGTTAGGTTAGGTTAGTGTTAGGGTTGGTGTTAGGGTTAGGGGTTGGTGTTAGGGTTAGGTTAGTGTTAGGTTAGTGTTATAGGGTTAGGGTTAGGTTGGGTTAGGTGTTAGGTTAGTGTTAGGGTGTTAGGTTTAGTGTAAGGTTAGGTGTTAGGGGGTTAGTGTTAGGGTTAGGTTAGGTATTAGGGGTTAGGTGTTAGGGTTAGGTGTTAGGGGGTTAGGGTTAGGGTAGGGTTAGTTTATGTATTAGGGGTTAGGTGTTAGGGTTAGGGTTAAGTTAGGGTGTTAGTATTTTTGTTATGGTTAGGGAATCAGTATTTTTGCCCGAGTGGAAGTGGTCGGAAGGATATGTGTATGTAATTGGGTTGGGGTTAAGTAAGGGTTAGCCACTTCACTGACCCTGGCGTAGGAAAGTGTTACTATTTTCAGTAAGTGTTACCGAACTTCTTTTTTCAAGGGAGACAACTTAACATTCTCAAGGGAGACAATAAGCATGATCAATATACGTATTATGGACGTTACATGATGTTATTACAAGAAATAGAAAATGCTACAATTGTGCTAGGGTGTTAGGTTAGGTTAGGTGTTAGGGGCTAGGTTAGGGGTTAGTTAGGGTTAGGTTAGGTGTGAGGGTTAGGGTTAGGGTTAGTTTAGAGTTTAACTTAAACCCCCACCCTAGTGGAAGCATGCAAACATACAATTGTAAATAGTTGGGAGAGGGTTAGGGTTAGAGCGTTTATTTTGTGTTCTGTAGTAAGTTATTTTTTACCAAGACTTTGAAAATCACAACCCCAACCCTGACCCTCATTGGTCATATGGAGAGCAATTTTAGGGTCAATGGAAAATATCTTATGCATGTAATGGTAAGAGCTGTTAGGTGTTGTAGGTTGGTGTTAGGGGTTAGTGTTAGGTTAGGGGTTCGTTAGTGGGTTGTGTTAGGTTAGGTTAGTGTTAGGGTTGGTGTTAGGGTTAGGGGTTGGTGTTAGGGTTAGGTTAGTGTTAGGTTAGTGTTATAGGGTTAGGGTTAGGTTGGGTTAGGTGTTAGGTTAGTGTTAGGGTGTTAGGTTTAGTGTAAGGTTAGGTGTTAGGGGGTTAGTGTTAGGGTTAGGTTAGGTATTAGGGGTTAGGTGTTAGGGTTAGGTGTTAGGGGGTTAGGGTTAGGGTAGGGTTAGTTTATGTATTAGGGGTTAGGTGTTAGGGTTAGGGTTAAGTTAGGGTGTTAGTATTTTTGTTATGGTTAGGGAATCAGTATTTTTGCCCAAGTGGAAGTGGTCGGAAGGATATGTGTATGTAATTGGGTTGGGGTTAAGTAAGGGTTAGCCACTTCACTGACCCTGGCGTAGGAAAGTGTTACTATTTTCAGTAAGTGTTACCGAACTTCTTTTTTCAAGGGAGACAACTTAACATTCTCAAGGGAGACAATAAGCATGATCAATATACGTATTATGGACGTTACATGATGTTATTACAAGAAATAGAAAATGCTACAATTGTGTTAGTGCTAGGGTGTTAGGTTAGGTTAGGTGTTAGGGGCTAGGTTAGGGGTTAGTTAGGGTTAGGTTAGGTGTGAGGGTTAGGGTTAGGGTTAGTTTAGAGTTTAACTTAAACCCCCACCCTAGTGGAAGCATGCAAACATACAATTGTAAATAGTTGGGAGAGGGTTAGGGTTAGAGCGTTTATTTTGTGTTCTGTAGTAAGTTATTTTTTACCAAGACTTTGAAAATCACAACCCCAACCCTGACCCTCATTGGTCATATGGAGAGCAATTTTAGGGTCAATGGAAAATATCTTATGCATGTAATGGTAAGAGCTGTTAGGTGTTGTAGGTTGGTGTTAGGGGTTAGTGTTAGGTTAGGGGTTCGTTAGTGGGTTGTGTTAGGTTAGGTTAGTGTTAGGGTTGGTGTTAGGGTTAGGGGTTGGTGTTAGGGTTAGGTTAGTGTTAGGTTAGTGTTATAGGGTTAGGGTTAGGTTGGGTTAGGTGTTAGGTTAGTGTTAGGGTGTTAGGTTTAGTGTAAGGTTAGGTGTTAGGGGGTTAGTGTTCGGGTTAGGTTAGGTATTAGGGGTTAGGTGTTAGGGTTAGGTGTTAGGGGGTTAGGGTTAGGGTAGGGTTAGTTTATGTAT
Organism: Loripinus fragilis; assembly: GCA_964019695.1. Lineage (NCBI taxonomy): Eukaryota > Metazoa > Mollusca > Bivalvia > Lucinida > Lucinidae > Loripinus > Loripinus fragilis. Next base: position 8,321,379 of record OZ026529.1, read on the forward strand.
TAGGGGTTAGGTGTTAGGGTTAGGGTTAAGTTAGGGTGTTAGTATTTTTGTTATGGTTAGGGAATCAGTATTTTTGCCCGAGTGGAAGTGGTCGGAAGGATATGTGTATGTAATTGGGTTGGGGTTAAGTAAGGGTTAGCCACTTCACTGACCCTGGCGTAGGAAAGTGTTACTATTTTCAGTAAGTGTTACCGAACTTCTTTTTTCAAGGGAGACAACTTAACATTCTCAAGGGAGACAATAAGCATGATCAATATACGTATTATGGACGTTACATGATGTTATTACAAGAAATAGAAAATGCTACAATTGTGTTAGTGCTAGGGTGTTAGGTTAGGTTAGGTGTTAGGGGCTAGGTTAGGGGTTAGTTAGGGTTAGGTTAGGTGTGAGGGTTAGGGTTAGGGTTAGTTTAGAGTTTAACTTAAACCCCCACCCTAGTGGAAGCATGCAAACATACAATTGTAAATAGTTGGGAGAGGGTTAGGGTTAGAGCGTTTATTTTGTGTTCTGTAGTAAGTTATTTTTTACCAAGACTTTGAAAATCACAACCCCAACCCTGACCCTCATTGGTCATATGGAGAGCAATTTTAGGGTCAATGGAAAATATCTTATGCATGTAATGGTAAGAGCTGTTAGGTGTTGTAGGTTGGTGTTAGGGGTTAGTGTTAGGTTAGGGGTTCGTTAGTGGGTTGTGTTAGGTTAGGTTAGTGTTAGGGTTGGTGTTAGGGTTAGGGGTTGGTGTTAGGGTTAGGTTAGTGTTAGGTTAGTGTTATAGGGTTAGGGTTAGGTTGGGTTAGGTGTTAGGTTAGTGTTAGGGTGTTAGGTTTAGTGTAAGGTTAGGTGTTAGGGGGTTAGTGTTAGGGTTAGGTTAGGTATTAGGGGTTAGGTGTTAGGGTTAGGTGTTAGGGGGTTAGGGTTAGGGTAGGGTTAGTTTATGTATTAGGGGTTAGGTGTTAGGGTTAGGGTTAAGTTAGGGTGTTAGTATTTTTGTTATGGTTAGGGAATCAGTATTTTTGCCCGAGTGGAAGTGGTCGGAAGGATATGTGTATGTAATTGGGTTGGGGTTAAGTAAGGGTTAGCCACTTCACTGACCCTGGCGTAGGAAAGTGTTACTATTTTCAGTAAGTGTTACCGAACTTCTTTTTTCAAGGGAGACAACTTAACATTCTCAAGGGAGACAATAAGCATGATCAATATACGTATTATGGACGTTACATGATGTTATTACAAGAAATAGAAAATGCTACAATTGTGTTAGTGCTAGGGTGTTAGGTTAGGTTAGGTGTTAGGGGCTAGGTTAGGGGTTAGTTAGGGTTAGGTTAGGTGTGAGGGTTAGGGTTAGGGTTAGTTTAGAGTTTAACTTAAACCCCCACCCTAGTGGAAGCATGCAAACATACAATTGTAAATAGTTGGGAGAGGGTTAGGGTTAGAGCGTTTATTTTGTGTTCTGTAGTAAGTTATTTTTTACCAAGACTTTGAAAATCACAACCCCAACCCTGACCCTCATTGGTCATATGGAGAGCAATTTTAGGGTCAATGGAAAATATCTTATGCATGTAATGGTAAGAGCTGTTAGGTGTTGTAGGTTGGTGTTAGGGGTTAGTGTTAGGTTAGGGGTTCGTTAGTGGGTTGTGTTAGGTTAGGTTAGTGTTAGGGTTGGTGTTAGGGTTAGGGGTTGGTGTTAGGGTTAGGTTAGTGTTAGGTTAGTGTTATAGGGTTAGGGTTAGGTTGGGTTAGGTGTTAGGTTAGTGTTAGGGTGTTAGGTTTAGTGTAAGGTTAGGTGTTAGGGGGTTAGTGTTAGGGTTAGGTTAGGTATTAGGGGCTAGGTGTTAGGGTTAGGTGTTAGGGGGTTAGGGTTAGGGTAGGGTTAGTTTATGTATTAGGGGTTAGGTGTTAGGGTTAGGGTTAAGTTAGGGTGTTAGTATTTTTGTTATGGTTAGGGAATCAGTATTTTTGCCCGAGTGGAAGTGGTCGGAAGGATATGTGTATGTAATTGGGTTGGGGTTAAGTAAGGGTTAGCCACTTCACTGACCCTGGCGTAGGAAAGTGTTACTATTTTCAGTAAGTGTTACCGAACTTCTTTTTTCAAGGGAGACAACTTAACATTCTCAAGGGAGACAATAAGCATGATCAATATACGTATTATGGACGTTACATGATGTTATTACAAGAAATAGAAAATGCTACAATTGTGTTAGTGCTAGGGTGTTAGGTTAGGTTAGGTGTTAGGGGCTAGGTTAGGGGTTAGTTAGGGTTAGGTTAGGTGTGAGGGTTAGGGTTAGGGTTAGTTTAGAGTTTAACTTAAACCCCCACCCTAGTGGAAGCATGCAAACATACAATTGTAAATAGTTGGGAGAGGGTTAGGGTTAGAGCGTTTATTTTGTGTTCTGTAGTAAGTTATTTTTTACCAAGACTTTGAAAATCACAACCCCAACCCTGACCCTCATTGGTCATATGGAGAGCAATTTTAGGGTCAATGGAAAATATCTTATGCATGTAATGGTAAGAGCTGTTAGGTGTTGTAGGTTGGTGTTAGGGGTTAGTGTTAGGTTAGGGGTTCGTTAGTGGGTTGTGTTAGGTTAGGTTAGTGTTAGGGTTGGTGTTAGGGTTAGGGGTTGGTGTTAGGGTTAGGTTAGTGTTAGGTTAGTGTTATAGGGTTAGGGTTAGGTTGGGTTAGGTGTTAGGTTAGTGTTAGGGTGTTAGGTTTAGTGTAAGGTTAGGTGTTAGGGGGTTAGTGTTAGGGTTAGGTTAGGTATTAGGGGTTAGGTGTTAGGGTTAGGTGTTAGGGGGTTAGGGTTAGGGTAGGGTTAGTTTATGTATTAGGGGTTAGGTGTTAGGGTTGGGGTTAAGTTAGGGTGTTAGTATTTTTGTTATGGTTAGGGAATCAGTATTTTTGCCCGAGTGGAAGTGGTCGGAAGGATATGTGTATGTAATTGGGTTGGGGTTAAGTAAGGGTTAGCCACTTCACTGACCCTGGCGTAGGAAAGTGTTACTATTTTCAGTAAGTGTTACCGAACTTCTTTTTTCAAGGGAGACAACTTAACATTCTCAAGGGAGACAATAAGCATGATCAATATACGTATTATGGACGTTACATGATGTTATTACAAGAAATAGAAAATGCTACAATTGTGTTATGCTAGGGTGTTAGGTTAGGTTAGGTGTTAGGGGCTAGGTTAGGGGTTAGTTAGGGTTAGGTTAGGTGTGAGGGTTAGGGTTAGGGTTAGTTTAGAGTTTAACTTAAACCCCCACCCTAGTGGAAGCATGAAAACATACAATTGTAAATAGTTGGGAGAGGGTTAGGGTTAGAGCGTTTATTTTGTGTTCTGTAGTAAGTTATTTTTTACCAAGACTTTGAAAATCACAACCCCAACCCTGACCCTCATTGGTCATATGGAGAGCAATTTTAGGGTCAATGGAAAATATCTTATGCATGTAATGGTAAGAGCTGTTAGGTGTTGTAGGTTGGTGTTAGGGGTTAGTGTTAGGTTAGGGGTTCGTTAGTGGGTTGTGTTAGGTTAGGTTAGTGTTAGGGTTGGTGTTAGGGTTAGGGGTTGGTGTTAGGGTTAGGTTAGTGTTAGGTTAGTGTTATAGGGTTAGGGTTAGGTTGGGTTAGGTGTTAGGTTAGTGTTAGGGTGTTAGGTTTAGTGTAAGGTTAGGTGTTAGGGGGTTAGTGTTAGGGTTAGGTTAGGTATTAGGGGTTAGGTGTTAGGGTTAGGTGTTAGGGGGTTAGGGTTAGGGTAGGGTTAGTTTATGTATTAGGGGTTAGGTGTTAGGGTTGGGGTTAAGTTAGGGTGTTAGTATTTTTGTTATGGTTAGGGAATCAGTATTTTTGCCCGAGTGGAAGTGGTCGGAAGGATATGTGTATGTAATTGGGTTGGGGTTAAGTAAGGGTTAGCCACTTCACTGACCCTGGCGTAGGAAAGTGTTACTATTTTCAGTAAGTGTTACCGAACTTCTTTTTTCAAGGGAGACAACTTAACATTCTCAAGGGAGACAATAAGCATGATCAATATACGTATTATGGACGTTACATGATGTTATTACAAGAAATAGAAAATGCTACAATTGTGTTAGTGCTAGGGTGTTAGGTTAGGTTAGGTGTTAGGGGCTAGGTTAGGGGTTAGTTAGGGTTAGGTTAGGTGTGAGGGTTAGGGTTAGGGTTAGTTTAGAGTTTAACTTAAACCCCCACCCTAGTGGAAGCATGCAAACATACAATTGTAAATAGTTGGGAGAGGGTTAGGGTTAGAGCGTTTATTTTGTGTTCTGTAGTAAGTTATTTTTTACCAAGACTTTGAAAATCACAACCCCAACCCTGACCCTCATTGGTCATATGGAGAGCAATTTTAGGGTCAATGGAAAATATCTTATGCATGTAATGGTAAGAGCTGTTAGGTGTTGTAGGTTGGTGTTAGGGGTTAGTGTTAGGTTAGGGGTTCGTTAGTGGGTTGTGTTAGGTTAGGTTAGTGTTAGGGTTGGTGTTAGGGTTAGGGGTTGGTGTTAGGGTTAGGTTAGTGTTAGGTTAGTGTTATAGGGTTAGGGTTAGGTTGGGTTAGGTGTTAGGTTAGTGTTAGGGTGTTAGGTTTAGTGTAAGGTTAGGTGTTAGGGGGTTAGTGTTAGGGTTAGGTTAGGTATTAGGGGTTAGGTGTTAGGGTTAGGTGTTAGGGGGTTAGGGTTAGGGTAGGGTTAGTTTATGTATTAGGGGTTAGGTGTTAGGGTTAGGGTTAAGTTAGGGTGTTAGTATTTTTGTTATGGTTAGGGAATCAGTATTTTTGCCCGAGTGGAAGTGGTCGGAAGGATATGTGTATGTAATTGGGTTGGGGTTAAGTAAGGGTTAGCCACTTCACTGACCCTGGCGTAGGAAAGTGTTACTATTTTCAGTAAGTGTTACCGAACTTCTTTTTTCAAGGGAGACAACTTAACATTCTCAAGGGAGACAATAAGCATGATCAATATACGTATTATGGACGTTACATGATGTTATTACAAGAAATAGAAAATGCTACAATTGTGTTAGTGCTAGGGTGTTAGGTTAGGTTAGGTGTTAGGGGCTAGGTTAGGGGTTAGTTAGGGTTAGGTTAGGTGTGAGGGTTAGGGTTAGGGTTAGTTTAGAGTTTAACTTAAACCCCCACCCTAGTGGAAGCATGCAAACATACAATTGTAAATAGTTGGGAGAGGGTTAGGGTTAGAGCGTTTATTTTGTGTTCTGTAGTAAGTTATTTTTTACCAAGACTTTGAAAATCACAACCCCAACCCTGACCCTCATTGGTCATATGGAGAGCAATTTTAGGGTCAATGGAAAATATCTTATGCATGTAATGGTAAGAGCTGTTAGGTGTTGTAGGTTGGTGTTAGGGGTTAGTGTTAGGTTAGGGGTTCGTTAGTGGGTTGTGTTAGGTTAGGTTAGTGTTAGGGTTGGTGTTAGGGTTAGGGGTTGGTGTTAGGGTTAGGTTAGTGTTAGGTTAGTGTTATAGGGTTAGGGTTAGGTTGGGTTAGGTGTTAGGTTAGTGTTAGGGTGTTAGGTTTAGTGTAAGGTTAGGTGTTAGGGGGTTAGTGTTAGGGTTAGGTTAGGTATTAGGGGTTAGGTGTTAGGGTTAGGTGTTAGGGGGTTAGGGTTAGGGTAGGGTTAGTTTATGTATTAGGGGTTAGGTGTTAGGGTTAGGGTTAAGTTAGGGTGTTAGTATTTTTGTTATGGTTAGGGAATCAGTATTTTTGCCCGAGTGGAAGTGGTCGGAAGGATATGTGTATGTAATTGGGTTGGGGTTAAGTAAGGGTTAGCCACTTCACTGACCCTGGCGTAGGAAAGTGTTACTATTTTCAGTAAGTGTTACCGAACTTCTTTTTTCAAGGGAGACAACTTAACATTCTCAAGGGAGACAATAAGCATGATCAATATACGTATTATGGACGTTACATGATGTTATTACAAGAAATAGAAAATGCTACAATTGTGTTAGTGCTAGGGTGTTAGGTTAGGTTAGGTGTTAGGGGCTAGGTTAGGGGTTAGTTAGGGTTAGGTTAGGTGTGAGGGTTAGGGTTAGGGTTAGTTTAGAGTTTAACTTAAACCCCCACCCTAGTGGAAGCATGCAAACATACAATTGTAAATAGTTGGGAGAGGGTTAGGGTTAGAGCGTTTATTTTGTGTTCTGTAGTAAGTTATTTTTTACCAAGACTTTGAAAATCACAACCCCAACCCTGACCCTCATTGGTCATATGGAGAGCAATTTTAGGGTCAATGGAAAATATCTTATGCATGTAATGGTAAGAGCTGTTAGGTGTTGTAGGTTGGTGTTAGGGGTTAGTGTTAGGTTAGGGGTTCGTTAGTGGGTTGTGTTAGGTTAGGTTAGTGTTAGGGTTGGTGTTAGGGTTAGGGGTTGGTGTTAGGGTTAGGTTAGTGTTAGGTTAGTGTTATAGGGTTAGGGTTAGGTTGGGTTAGGTGTTAGGTTAGTGTTAGGGTGTTAGGTTTAGTGTAAGGTTAGGTGTTAGGGGGTTAGTGTTAGGGTTAGGTTAGGTATTAGGGGTTAGGTGTTAGGGTTAGGTGTTAGGGGGTTAGGGTTAGGGTAGGGTTAGTTTATGTATTAGGGGTTAGGTGTTAGGGTTAGGGTTAAGTTAGGGTGTTAGTATTTTTGTTATGGTTAGGGAATCAGTATTTTTGCCCGAGTGGAAGTGGTCGGAAGGATATGTGTATGTAATTGGGTTGGGGTTAAGTAAGGGTTAGCCACTTCACTGACCCTGGCGTAGGAAAGTGTTACTATTTTCAGTAAGTGTTACCGAACTTCTTTTTTCAAGGGAGACAACTTAACATTCTCAAGGGAGACAATAAGCATGATCAATATACGTATTATGGACGTTACATGATGTTATTACAAGAAATAGAAAATGCTACAATTGTGTTAGTGCTAGGGTGTTAGGTTAGGTTAGGTGTTAGGGGCTAGGTTAGGGGTTAGTTAGGGTTAGGTTAGGTGTGAGGGTTAGGGTTAGGGTTAGTTTAGAGTTTAACTTAAACCCCCACCCTAGTGGAAGCATGCAAACATACAATTGTAAATAGTTGGGAGAGGGTTAGGGTTAGAGCGTTTATTTTGTGTTCTGTAGTAAGTTATTTTTTACCAAGACTTTGAAAATCACAACCCCAACCCTGACCCTCATTGGTCATATGGAGAGAAATTTTAGGGTCAATGGAAAATATCTTATGCATGTAATGGTAAGAGCTGTTAGGTGTTGTAGGTTGGTGTTAGGGGTTAGTGTTAGGTTAGGGGTTCGTTAGTGGGTTGTGTTAGGTTAGGTTAGTGTTAGGGTTGGTGTTAGGGTTAGGGGTTGGTGTTAGGGTTAGGTTAGTGTTAGGTTAGTGTTATAGGGTTAGGGTTAGGTTGGGTTAGGTGTTAGGTTAGTGTTAGGGTGTTAGGTTTAGTGTAAGGTTAGGTGTTAGGGGGTTAGTGTTAGGGTTAGGTTAGGTATTAGGGGTTAGGTGTTAGGGTTAGGTGTTAGGGGGTTAGGGTTAGGGTAGGGTTAGTTTATGTATTAGGGGTTAGGTGTTAGGGTTAGGGTTAAGTTAGGGTGTTAGTATTTTTGTTATGGTTAGGGAATCAGTATTTTTGCCCGAGTGGAAGTGGTCGGAAGGATATGTGTATGTAATTGGGTTGGGGTTAAGTAAGGGTTAGCCACTTCACTGACCCTGGCGTAGGAAAGTGTTACTATTTTCAGTAAGTGTTACCGAACTTCTTTTTTCAAGGGAGACAACTTAACATTCTCAAGGGAGACAATAAGCATAACCTAACACCTAACCCAACCTAACCCTAACCCTATAACACTAACCTAACACTAACCTAACCCTAACACCAACCCCTAACCCTAACACCAACCCTAACACTAACCTAACCTAACACAACCCACTAACGAACCCCTAACCTAACACTAACCCCTAACACCAACCTACAACACCTAACAGCTCTTACCATTACATGCATAAGATATTTTCCATTGACCCTAAAATTGCTCTCCATATGACCAATGAGGGTCAGGGTTGGGGTTGTGATTTTCAAAGTCTTGGTAAAAAATAACTTACTACAGAACACAAAATAAACGCTCTAACCCTAACCCTCTCCCAACTATTTACAATTGTATGTTTGCATGCTTCCACTAGGGTGGGGGTTTAAGTTAAACTCTAAACTAACCCTAACCCTAACCCTCACACCTAACCTAACCCTAACTAACCCCTAACCTAGCCCCTAACACCTAACCTAACCTAACACCCTAGCACTAACACAATTGTAGCATTTTCTATTTCTTGTAATAACATCATGTAACGTCCATAATACGTATATTGATCATGCTTATTGTCTCCCTTGAGAATGTTAAGTTGTCTCCCTTGAAAAAAGAAGTTCGGTAACACTTACTGAAAATAGTAACACTTTCCTACGCCAGGGTCAGTGAAGTGGCTAACCCTTACTTAACCCCAACCCAATTACATACACATATCCTTCCGACCACTTCCACTTGGGCAAAAATACTGATTCCCTAACCATAACAAAAATACTAACACCCTAACTTAACCCTAACCCTAACACCTAACCCCTAATACATAAACTAACCCTACCCTAACCCTAACCCCCTAACACCTAACCCTAACACCTAACCCCTAATACCTAACCTAACCCTAACACTAACCCCCTAACACCTAACCTTACACTAAACCTAACACCCTAACACTAACCTAACACCTAACCCAACCTAACCCTAACCCTATAACACTAACCTAACACTAACCTAACCCTAACACCAACCCCTAACCCTAACACCAACCCTAACACTAACCTAACCTAACACAACCCACTAACGAACCCCTAACCTAACACTAACCCCTAACACCAACCTACAACACCTAACAGCTCTTACCATTACATGCATAAGATATTTTCCATTGACCCTAAAATTGCTCTCCATATGACCAATGAGGGTCAGGGTTGGGGTTGTGATTTTCAAAGTCTTGGTAAAAAATAACTTACTACAGAACACAAAATAAACGCTCTAACCCTAACCCTCTCCCAACTATTTACAATTGTATGTTTGCATGCTTCCACTAGGGTGGGGGTTTAAGTTAAACTCTAAACTAACCCTAACCCTAACCCTCACACCTAACCTAACCCTAACTAACCCCTAACCTAGCCCCTAACACCTAACCTAACCTAACACCCTAGCACTAACACAATTGTAGCATTTTCTATTTCTTGTAATAACATCATGTAACGTCCATAATACGTATATTGATCATGCTTATTGTCTCCCTTGAGAATGTTAAGTTGTCTCCCTTGAAAAAAGAAGTTCGGTAACACTTACTGAAAATAGTAACACTTTCCTACGCCAGGGTCAGTGAAGTGGCTAACCCTTACTTAACCCCAACCCAATTACATACACATATCCTTCCGACCACTTCCACTCGGGCAAAAATACTGATTCCCTAACCATAACAAAAATACTAACACCCTAACTTAACCCTAACCCTAACACCTAACCCCTAATACATAAACTAACCCTACCCTAACCCTAACCCCCTAACACCTAACCCTAACACCTAACCCCTAATACCTAACCTAACCCTAACACTAACCCCCTAACACCTAACCTTACACTAAACCTAACACCCTAACACTAACCTAACACCTAACCCAACCTAACCCTAACCCTATAACACTAACCTAACACTAACCTAACCCTAACACCAACCCCTAACCCTAACACCAACCCTAACACTAACCTAACCTAACACAACCCACTAACGAACCCCTAACCTAACACTAACCCCTAACACCAACCTACAACACCTAACAGCTCTTACCATTACATGCATAAGATATTTTCCATTGACCCTAAAATTGCTCTCCATATGACCAATGAGGGTCAGGGTTGGGGTTGTGATTTTCAAAGTCTTGGTAAAAAATAACTTACTACAGAACACAAAATAAACGCTCTAACCCTAACCCTCTCCCAACTATTTACAATTGTATGTTTGCATGCTTCCACTAGGGTGGGGGTTTAAGTTAAACTCTAAACTAACCCTAACCCTAACCCTCACACCTAACCTAACCCTAACTAACCCCTAACCTAGCCCCTAACACCTAACCTAACCTAACACCCTAGCACTAACACAATTGTAGCATTTTCTATTTCTTGTAATAACATCATGTAACGTCCATAATACGTATATTGATCATGCTTATTGTCTCCCTTGAGAATGTTAAGTTGTCTCCCTTGAAAAAAGAAGTTCGGTAACACTTACTGAAAATAGTAACACTTTCCTACGCCAGGGTCAGTGAAGTGGCTAACCCTTACTTAACCCCAACCCAATTACATACACATATCCTTCCGACCACTTCCACTCGGGCAAAAATACTGATTCCCTAACCATAACAAAAATACTAACACCCTAACTTAACCCTAACCCTAACACCTAACCCCTAATACATAAACTAACCCTACCCTAACCCTAACCCCCTAACACCTAACCCTAACACCTAACCCCTAATACCTAACCTAACCCTAACACTAACCCCCTAACACCTAACCTTACACTAAACCTAACACCCTAACACTAACCTAACACCTAACCCAACCTAACCCTAACCCTATAACACTAACCTAACACTAACCTAACCCTAACACCAACCCCTAACCCTAACACCAACCCTAACACTAACCTAACCTAACACAACCCACTAACGAACCCCTAACCTAACACTAACCCCTAACACCAACCTACAACACCTAACAGCTCTTACCATTACATGCATAAGATATTTTCCATTGACCCTAAAATTGCTCTCCATATGACCAATGAGGGTCAGGGTTGGGGTTGTGATTTTCAAAGTCTTGGTAAAAAATAACTTACTACAGAACACAAAATAAACGCTCTAACCCTAACCCTCTCCCAACTATTTACAATTGTATGTTTGCATGCTTCCACTAGGGTGGGGGTTTAAGTTAAACTCTAAACTAACCCTAACCCTAACCCTCACACCTAACCTAACCCTAACTAACCCCTAACCTAGCCCCTAACACCTAACCTAACCTAACACCCTAGCACTAACACAATTGTAGCATTTTCTATTTCTTGTAATAACATCATGTAACGTCCATAATACGTATATTGATCATGCTTATTGTCTCCCTTGAGAATGTTAAGTTGTCTCCCTTGAAAAAAGAAGTTCGGTAACACTTACTGAAAATAGTAACACTTTCCTACGCCAGGGTCAGTGAAGTGGCTAACCCTTACTTAACCCCAACCCAATTACATACACATATCCTTCCGACCACTTCCACTCGGGCAAAAATACTGATTCCCTAACCATAACAAAAATACTAACACCCTAACTTAACCCTAACCCTAACACCTAACCCCTAATACATAAACTAACCCTACCCTAACCCTAACCCCCTAACACCTAACCCTAACACCTAACCCCTAATACCTAACCTAACCCTAACACTAACCCCCTAACACCTAACCTTACACTAAACCTAACACCCTAACACTAACCTAACACCTAACCCAACCTAACCCTAACCCTATAACACTAACCTAACACTAACCTAACCCTAACACCAACCCCTAACCCTAACACCAACCCTAACACTAACCTAACCTAACACAACCCACTAACGAACCCCTAACCTAACACTAACCCCTAACACCAACCTACAACACCTAACAGCTCTTACCATTACATGCATAAGATATTTTCCATTGACCCTAAAATTGCTCTCCATATGACCAATGAGGGTCAGGGTTGGGGTTGTGATTTTCAAAGTCTTGGTAAAAAATAACTTACTACAGAACACAAAATAAACGCTCTAACCCTAACCCTCTCCCAACTATTTACAATTGTATGTTTGCATGCTTCCACTAGGGTGGGGGTTTAAGTTAAACTCTAAACTAACCCTAACCCTAACCCTCACACCTAACCTAACCCTAACTAACCCCTAACCTAGCCCCTAACACCTAACCTAACCTAACACCCTAGCACTAACACAATTGTAGCATTTTCTATTTCTTGTAATAACATCATGTAACGTCCATAATACGTATATTGATCATGCTTATTGTCTCCCTTGAGAATGTTAAGTTGTCTCCCTTGAAAAAAGAAGTTCGGTAACACTTACTGAAAATAGTAACACTTTCCTACGCCAGGGTCAGTGAAGTGGCTAACCCTTACTTAACCCCAACCCAATTACATACACATATCCTTCCGACCACTTCCACTCGGGCAAAAATACTGATTCCCTAACCATAACAAAAATACTAACACCCTAACTTAACCCTAACCCTAACACCTAACCCCTAATACATAAACTAACCCTACCCTAACCCTAACCCCCTAACACCTAACCCTAACACCTAACCCCTAATACCTAACCTAACCCTAACACTAACCCCCTAACACCTAACCTTACACTAAACCTAACACCCTAACACTAACCTAACACCTAACCCAACCTAACCCTAACCCTATAACACTAACCTAACACTAACCTAACCCTAACACCAACCCCTAACCCTAACACCAACCCTAACACTAACCTAACCTAACACAACCCACTAACGAACCCCTAACCTAACACTAACCCCTAACACCAACCTACAACACCTAACAGCTCTTACCATTACATGCATAAGATATTTTCCATTGACCCTAAAATTGCTCTCCATATGACCAATGAGGGTCAGGGTTGGGGTTGTGATTTTCAAAGTCTTGGTAAAAAATAACTTACTACAGAACACAAAATAAACGCTCTAACCCTAACCCTCTCCCAACTATTTACAATTGTATGTTTGCATGCTTCCACTAGGGTGGGGGTTTAAGTTAAACTCTAAACTAACCCTAACCCTAACCCTCACACCTAACCTAACCCTAACTAACCCCTAACCTAGCCCCTAACACCTAACCTAACCTAACACCCTAGCACTAACACAATTGTAGCATTTTCTATTTCTTGTAATAACATCATGTAACGTCCATAATACGTATATTGATCATGCTTATTGTCTCCCTTGAGAATGTTAAGTTGTCTCCCTTGAAAAAAGAAGTTCGGTAACACTTACTGAAAATAGTAACACTTTCCTACGCCAGGGTCAGTGAAGTGGCTAACCCTTACTTAACCCCAACCCAATTACATACACATATCCTTCCGACCACTTCCACTCGGGCAAAAATACTGATTCCCTAACCATAACAAAAATACTAACACCCTAACTTAACCCTAACCCTAACACCTAACCCCTAATACATAAACTAACCCTACCCTAACCCTAACCCCCTAACACCTAACCCTAACACCTAACCCCTAATACCTAACCTAACCCTAACACTAACCCCCTAACACCTAACCTTACACTAAACCTAACACCCTAACACTAACCTAACACCTAACCCAACCTAACCCTAACCCTATAACACTAACCTAACACTAACCTAACCCTAACACCAACCCCTAACCCTAACACCAACCCTAACACTAACCTAACCTAACACAACCCACTAACGAACCCCTAACCTAACACTAACCCCTAACACCAACCTACAACACCTAACAGCTCTTACCATTACATGCATAAGATATTTTCCATTGACCCTAAAATTGCTCTCCATATGACCAATGAGGGTCAGGGTTGGGGTTGTGATTTTCAAAGTCTTGGTAAAAAATAACTTACTACAGAACACAAAATAAACGCTCTAACCCTAACCCTCTCCCAACTATTTACAATTGTATGTTTGCATGCTTCCACTAGGGTGGGGGTTTAAGTTAAACTCTAAACTAACCCTAACCCTAACCCTCACACCTAACCTAACCCTAACTAACCCCTAACCTAGCCCCTAACACCTAACCTAACCTAACACCCTAGCACTAACACAATTGTAGCATTTTCTATTTCTTGTAATAACATCATGTAACGTCCATAATACGTATATTGATCATGCTTATTGTCTCCCTTGAGAATGTTAAGTTGTCTCCCTTGAAAAAAGAAGTTCGGTAACACTTACTGAAAATAGTAACACTTTCCTACGCCAGGGTCAGTGAAGTGGCTAACCCTTACTTAACCCCAACCCAATTACATACACATATCCTTCCGACCACTTCCACTCGGGCAAAAATACTGATTCCCTAACCATAACAAAAATACTAACACCCTAACTTAACCCCAACCCTAACACCTAACCCCTAATACATAAACTAACCCTACCCTAACCCTAACCCCCTAACACCTAACCCTAACACCTAACCCCTAATACCTAACCTAACCCTAACACTAACCCCCTAACACCTAACCTTACACTAAACCTAACACCCTAACACTAACCTAACACCTAACCCAACCTAACCCTAACCCTATAACACTAACCTAACACTAACCTAACCCTAACACCAACCCCTAACCCTAACACCAACCCTAACACTAACCTAACCTAACACAACCCACTAACGAACCCCTAACCTAACACTAACCCCTAACACCAACCTACAACACCTAACAGCTCTTACCATTACATGCATAAGATATTTTCCATTGACCCTAAAATTGCTCTCCATATGACCAATGAGGGTCAGGGTTGGGGTTGTGATTTTCAAAGTCTTGGTAAAAAATAACTTACTACAGAACACAAAATAAACGCTCTAACCCTAACCCTCTCCCAACTATTTACAATTGTATGTTTGCATGCTTCCACTAGGGTGGGGGTTTAAGTTAAACTCTAAACTAACCCTAACCCTAACCCTCACACCTAACCTAACCCTAACTAACCCCTAACCTAGCCCCTAACACCTAACCTAACCTAACACCCTAGCACTAACACAATTGTAGCATTTTCTATTTCTTGTAATAACATCATGTAACGTCCATAATACGTATATTGATCATGCTTATTGTCTCCCTTGAGAATGTTAAGTTGTCTCCCTTGAAAAAAGAAGTTCGGTAACACTTACTGAAAATAGTAACACTTTCCTACGCCAGGGTCAGTGAAGTGGCTAACCCTTACTTAACCCCAACCCAATTACATACACATATCCTTCCGACCACTTCCACTCGGGCAAAAATACTGATTCCCTAACCATAACAAAAATACTAACACCCTAACTTAACCCCAACCCTAACACCTAACCCCTAATACATAAACTAACCCTACCCTAACCCTAACCCCCTAACACCTAACCCTAACACCTAACCCCTAATACCTAACCTAACCCTAACACTAACCCCCTAACACCTAACCTTACACTAAACCTAACACCCTAACACTAACCTAACACCTAACCCAACCTAACCCTAACCCTATAACACTAACCTAACACTAACCTAACCCTAACACCAACCCCTAACCCTAACACCAACCCTAACACTAACCTAACCTAACACAACCCACTAACGAACCCCTAACCTAACACTAACCCCTAACACCAACCTACAACACCTAACAGCTCTTACCATTACATGCATAAGATATTTTCCATTGACCCTAAAATTGCTCTCCATATGACCAATGAGGGTCAGGGTTGGGGTTGTGATTTTCAAAGTCTTGGTAAAAAATAACTTACTACAGAACACAAAATAAACGCTCTAACCCTAACCCTCTCCCAACTATTTACAATTGTATGTTTGCATGCTTCCACTAGGGTGGGGGTTTAAGTTAAACTCTAAACTAACCCTAACCCTAACCCTCACACCTAACCTAACCCTAACTAACCCCTAACCTAGCCCCTAACACCTAACCTAACCTAACACCCTAGCACTAACACAATTGTAGCATTTTCTATTTCTTGTAATAACATCATGTAACGTCCATAATACGTATATTGATCATGCTTATTGTCTCCCTTGAGAATGTTAAGTTGTCTCCCTTGAAAAAAGAAGTTCGGTAACACTTACTGAAAATAGTAACACTTTCCTACGCCAGGGTCAGTGAAGTGGCTAACCCTTACTTAACCCCAACCCAATTACATACACATATCCTTCCGACCACTTCCACTCGGGCAAAAATACTGATTCCCTAACCATAACAAAAATACTAACACCCTAACTTAACCCTAACCCTAACACCTAACCCCTAATACATAAACTAACCCTACCCTAACCCTAACCCCCTAACACCTAACCCTAACACCTAACCCCTAATACCTAACCTAACCCTAACACTAACCCCCTAACACCTAACCTTACACTAAACCTAACACCCTAACACTAACCTAACACCTAACCCAACCTAACCCTAACCCTATAACACTAACCTAACACTAACCTAACCCTAACACCAACCCCTAACCCTAACACCAACCCTAACACTAACCTAACCTAACACAACCCACTAACGAACCCCTAACCTAACACTAACCCCTAACACCAACCTACAACACCTAACAGCTCTTACCATTACATGCATAAGATATTTTCCATTGACCCTAAAATTGCTCTCCATATGACCAATGAGGGTCAGGGTTGGGGTTGTGATTTTCAAAGTCTTGGTAAAAAATAACTTACTACAGAACACAAAATAAACGCTCTAACCCTAACCCTCTCCCAACTATTTACAATTGTATGTTTGCATGCTTCCACTAGGGTGGGGGTTTAAGTTAAACTCTAAACTAACCCTAACCCTAACCCTCACACCTAACCTAACCCTAACTAACCCCTAACCTAGCCCCTAACACCTAACCTAACCTAACACCCTAGCACTAACACAATTGTAGCATTTTCTATTTCTTGTAATAACATCATGTAACGTCCATAATACGTATATTGATCATGCTTATTGTCTCCCTTGAGAATGTTAAGTTGTCTCCCTTGAAAAAAGAAGTTCGGTAACACTTACTGAAAATAGTAACACTTTCCTACGCCAGGGTCAGTGAAGTGGCTAACCCTTACTTAACCCCAACCCAATTACATACACATATCCTTCCGACCACTTCCACTCGGGCAAAAATACTGATTCCCTAACCATAACAAAAATACTAACACCCTAACTTAACCCTAACCCTAACACCTAACCCCTAATACATAAACTAACCCTACCCTAACACTAACCCCCTAACACCTAACCCTAACACCTAACCCCTAATACCTAACCTAACCCGAACACTAACCCCCTAACACCTAACCTTACACTAAACCTAACACCCTAACACTAACCTAACACCTAACCCAACCTAACCCTAACCCTATAACACTAACCTAACACTAACCTAACCCTAACACCAACCCCTAACCCTAACACCAACCCTAACACTAACCTAACCTAACACAACCCACTAACGAACCCCTAACCTAACACTAACCCCTAACACCAACCTACAACACCTAACAGCTCTTACCATTACATGCATAAGATATTTTCCATTGACCCTAAAATTGCTCTCCATATGACCAATGAGGGTCAGGGTTGGGGTTGTGATTTTCAAAGTCTTGGTAAAAAATAACTTACTACAGAACACAAAATAAACGCTCTAACCCTAACCCTCTCCCAACTATTTACAATTGTATGTTTGCATGCTTCCACTAGGGTGGGGGTTTAAGTTAAACTCTAAACTAACCCTAACCCTAACCCTCACACCTAACCTAACCCTAACTAACCCCTAACCTAGCCCCTAACACCTAACCTAACCTAACACCCTAGCACTAACACAATTGTAGCATTTTCTATTTCTTGTAATAACATCATGTAACGTCCATAATACGTATATTGATCATGCTTATTGTCTCCCTTGAGAATGTTAAGTTGTCTCCCTTGAAAAAAGAAGTTCGGTAACACTTACTGAAAATAGTAACACTTTCCTACGCCAGGGTCAGTGAAGTGGCTAACCCTTACTTAACCCCAACCCAATTACATACACATATCCTTCCGACCACTTCCACTCGGGCAAAAATACTGATTCCCTAACCATAACAAAAATACTAACACCCTAACTTAACCCTAACCCTAACACCTAACCCCTAATACATAAACTAACCCTACCCTAACCCTAACCCCCTAACACCTAACCCTAACACCTAACCCCTAATACCTAACCTAACCCGAACACTAACCCCCTAACACCTAACCTTACACTAAACCTAACACCCTAACACTAACCTAACACCTAACCCAACCTAACCCTAACCCTATAACACTAACCTAACACTAACCTAACCCTAACACCAACCCCTAACCCTAACACCAACCCTAACACTAACCTAACCTAACACAACCCACTAACGAACCCCTAACCTAACACTAACCCCTAACACCAACCTACAACACCTAACAGCTCTTACCATTACATGCATAAGATATTTTCCATTGACCCTAAAATTGCTCTCCATATGACCAATGAGGGTCAGGGTTGGGGTTGTGATTTTCAAAGTCTTGGTAAAAAATAACTTACTACAGAACACAAAATAAACGCTCTAACCCTAACCCTCTCCCAACTATTTACAATTGTATGTTTGCATGCTTCCACTAGGGTGGGGGTTTAAGTTAAACTCTAAACTAACCCTAACCCTAACCCTCACACCTAACCTAACCCTAACTAACCCCTAACCTAGCCCCTAACACCTAACCTAACCTAACACCCTAGCACTAACACAATTGTAGCATTTTCTATTTCTTGTAATAACATCATGTAACGTCCATAATACGTATATTGATCATGCTTATTGTCTCCCTTGAGAATGTTAAGTTGTCTCCCTTGAAAAAAGAAGTTCGGTAACACTTACTGAAAATAGTAACACTTTCCTACGCCAGGGTCAGTGAAGTGGCTAACCCTTACTTAACCCCAACCCAATTACATACACATATCCTTCCGACCACTTCCACTCGGGCAAAAATACTGATTCCCTAACCATAACAAAAATACTAACACCCTAACTTAACCCTAACCCTAACACCTAACCCCTAATACATAAACTAACCCTACCCTAACCCTAACCCCCTAACACCTAACCCTAACACCTAACCCCTAATACCTAACCTAACCCGAACACTAACCCCCTAACACCTAACCTTACACTAAACCTAACACCCTAACACTAACCTAACACCTAACCCAACCTAACCCTAACCCTATAACACTAACCTAACACTAACCTAACCCTAACACCAACCCCTAACCCTAACACCAACCCTAACACTAACCTAACCTAACACAACCCACTAACGAACCCCTAACCTAACACTAACCCCTAACACCAACCTACAACACCTAACAGCTCTTACCATTACATGCATAAGATATTTTCCATTGACCCTAAAATTGCTCTCCATATGACCAATGAGGGTCAGGGTTGGGGTTGTGATTTTCAAAGTCTTGGTAAAAAATAACTTACTACAGAACACAAAATAAACGCTCTAACCCTAACCCTCTCCCAACTATTTACAATTGTATGTTTGCATGCTTCCACTAGGGTGGGGGTTTAAGTTAAACTCTAAACTAACCCTAACCCTAACCCTCACACCTAACCTAACCCTAACTAACCCCTAACCTAGCCCCTAACACCTAACCTAACCTAACACCCTAGCACTAACACAATTGTAGCATTTTCTATTTCTTGTAATAACATCATGTAACGTCCATAATACGTATATTGATCATGCTTATTGTCTCCCTTGAGAATGTTAAGTTGTCTCCCTTGAAAAAAGAAGTTCGGTAACACTTACTGAAAATAGTAACACTTTCCTACGCCAGGGTCAGTGAAGTGGCTAACCCTTACTTAACCCCAACCCAATTACATACACATATCCTTCCGACCACTTCCACTCGGGCAAAAATACTGATTCCCTAACCATAACAAAAATACTAACACCCTAACTTAACCCTAACCCTAACACCTAACCCCTAATACATAAACTAACCCTACCCTAACCCTAACCCCCTAACACCTAACCCTAACACCTAACCCCTAATACCTAACCTAACCCTAACACTAACCCCCTAACACCTAACCTTACACTAAACCTAACACCCTAACACTAACCTAACACCTAACCCAACCTAACCCTAACCCTATAACACTAACCTAACACTAACCTAACCCTAACACCAACCCCTAACCCTAACACCAACCCTAACACTAACCTAACCTAACACAACCCACTAACGAACCCCTAACCTAACACTAACCCCTAACACCAACCTACAACACCTAACAGCTCTTACCATTACATGCATAAGATATTTTCCATTGACCCTAAAATTGCTCTCCATATGACCAATGAGGGTCAGGGTTGGGGTTGTGATTTTCAAAGTCTTGGTAAAAAATAACTTACTACAGAACACAAAATAAACGCTCTAACCCTAACCCTCTCCCAACTATTTACAATTGTATGTTTGCATGCTTCCACTAGGGTGGGGGTTTAAGTTAAACTCTAAACTAACCCTAACCCTAACCCTCACACCTAACCTAACCCTAACTAACCCCTAACCTAGCCCCTAACACCTAACCTAACCTAACACCCTAGCACTAACACAATTGTAGCATTTTCTATTTCTTGTAATAACATCATGTAACGTCCATAATACGTATATTGATCATGCTTATTGTCTCCCTTGAGAATGTTAAGTTGTCTCCCTTGAAAAAAGAAGTTCGGTAACACTTACTGAAAATAGTAACACTTTCCTACGCCAGGGTCAGTGAAGTGGCTAACCCTTACTTAACCCCAACCCAATTACATACACATATCCTTCCGACCACTTCCACTCGGGCAAAAATACTGATTCCCTAACCATAACAAAAATACTAACACCCTAACTTAACCCTAACCCTAACACCTAACCCCTAATACATAAACTAACCCTACCCTAACCCTAACCCCCTAACACCTA
Organism: Loripinus fragilis; assembly: GCA_964019695.1. Lineage (NCBI taxonomy): Eukaryota > Metazoa > Mollusca > Bivalvia > Lucinida > Lucinidae > Loripinus > Loripinus fragilis. The sequence continues at coordinate 8,342,217 of OZ026529.1, forward strand.
ACCCTAACACCTAACCCCTAATACCTAACCTAACCCTAACACTAACCCCCTAACACCTAACCTTACACTAAACCTAACACCCTAACACTAACCTAACACCTAACCCAACCTAACCCTAACCCTATAACACTAACCTAACACTAACCTAACCCTAACACCAACCCCTAACCCTAACACCAACCCTAACACTAACCTAACCTAACACAACCCACTAACGAACCCCTAACCTAACACTAACCCCTAACACCAACCTACAACACCTAACAGCTCTTACCATTACATGCATAAGATATTTTCCATTGACCCTAAAATTGCTCTCCATATGACCAATGAGGGTCAGGGTTGGGGTTGTGATTTTCAAAGTCTTGGTAAAAAATAACTTACTACAGAACACAAAATAAACGCTCTAACCCTAACCCTCTCCCAACTATTTACAATTGTATGTTTGCATGCTTCCACTAGGGTGGGGGTTTAAGTTAAACTCTAAACTAACCCTAACCCTAACCCTCACACCTAACCTAACCCTAACTAACCCCTAACCTAGCCCCTAACACCTAACCTAACCTAACACCCTAGCACTAACACAATTGTAGCATTTTCTATTTCTTGTAATAACATCATGTAACGTCCATAATACGTATATTGATCATGCTTATTGTCTCCCTTGAGAATGTTAAGTTGTCTCCCTTGAAAAAAGAAGTTCGGTAACACTTACTGAAAATAGTAACACTTTCCTACGCCAGGGTCAGTGAAGTGGCTAACCCTTACTTAACCCCAACCCAATTACATACACATATCCTTCCGACCACTTCCACTCGGACAAAAATACTGATTCCCTAACCATAACAAAAATACTAACACCCTAACTTAACCCTAACCCTAACACCTAACCCCTAATACATAAACTAACCCTACCCTAACCCTAACCCCCTAACACCTAACCCTAACACCTAACCCCTAATACCTAACCTAACCCTAACACTAATCCCCTAACACCTAACCTTACACTAAACCTAACACCCTAACACTAACCTAACACCTAACCCAACCTAACCCTAACCCTATAACACTAACCTAACACTAACCTAACCCTAACACCAACCCCTAACCCTAACACCAACCCTAACACTAACCTAACCTAACACAACCCACTAACGAACCCCTAACCTAACACTAACCCCTAACACCAACCTACAACACCTAACAGCTCTTACCATTACATGCATAAGATATTTTCCATTGACCCTAAAATTGCTCTCCATATGACCAATGAGGGTCAGGGTTGGGGTTGTGATTTTCAAAGTCTTGGTAAAAAATAACTTACTACAGAACACAAAATAAACGCTCTAACCCTAACCCTCTCCCAACTATTTACAATTGTATGTTTGCATGCTTCCACTAGGGTGGGGGTTTAAGTTAAACTCTAAACTAACCCTAACCCTAACCCTCACACCTAACCTAACCCTAACTAACCCCTAACCTAGCCCCTAACACCTAACCTAACCTAACACCCTAGCACTAACACAATTGTAGCATTTTCTATTTCTTGTAATAACATCATGTAACGTCCATAATACGTATATTGATCATGCTTATTGTCTCCCTTGAGAATGTTAAGTTGTCTCCCTTGAAAAAAGAAGTTCGGTAACACTTACTGAAAATAGTAACACTTTCCTACGCCAGGGTCAGTGAAGTGGCTAACCCTTACTTAACCCCAACCCAATTACATACACATATCCTTCCGACCACTTCCACTCGGGCAAAAATACTGATTCCCTAACCATAACAAAAATACTAACACCCTAACTTAACCCTAACCCTAACACCTAACCCCTAATACATAAACTAACCCTACCCTAACCCTAACCCCCTAACACCTAACCCTAACACCTAACCCCTAATACCTAACCTAACCCTAACACTAACCCCCTAACACCTAACCTTACACTAAACCTAACACCCTAACACTAACCTAACACCTAACCCAACCTAACCCTAACCCTATAACACTAACCTAACACTAACCTAACCCTAACACCAACCCCTAACCCTAACACCAACCCTAACACTAACCTAACCTAACACAACCCACTAACGAACCCCTAACCTAACACTAACCCCTAACACCAACCTACAACACCTAACAGCTCTTACCATTACATGCATAAGATATTTTCCATTGACCCTAAAATTGCTCTCCATATGACCAATGAGGGTCAGGGTTGGGGTTGTGATTTTCAAAGTCTTGGTAAAAAATAACTTACTACAGAACACAAAATAAACGCTCTAACCCTAACCCTCTCCCAACTATTTACAATTGTATGTTTGCATGCTTCCACTAGGGTGGGGGTTTAAGTTAAACTCTAAACTAACCCTAACCCTAACCCTCACACCTAACCTAACCCTAACTAACCCCTAACCTAGCCCCTAACACCTAACCTAACCTAACACCCTAGCACTAACACAATTGTAGCATTTTCTATTTCTTGTAATAACATCATGTAACGTCCATAATACGTATATTGATCATGCTTATTGTCTCCCTTGAGAATGTTAAGTTGTCTCCCTTGAAAAAAGAAGTTCGGTAACACTTACTGAAAATAGTAACACTTTCCTACGCCAGGGTCAGTGAAGTGGCTAACCCTTACTTAACCCCAACCCAATTACATACACATATCCTTCCGACCACTTCCACTCGGGCAAAAATACTGATTCCCTAACCATAACAAAAATACTAACACCCTAACTTAACCCTAACCCTAACACCTAACCCCTAATACATAAACTAACCCTACCCTAACCCTAACCCCCTAACACCTAACCCTAACACCTAACCCCTAATACCTAACCTAACCCTAACACTAACCCCCTAACACCTAACCTTACACTAAACCTAACACCCTAACACTAACCTAACACCTAACCCAACCTAACCCTAACCCTATAACACTAACCTAACACTAACCTAACCCTAACACCAACCCCTAACCCTAACACCAACCCTAACACTAACCTAACCTAACACAACCCACTAACGAACCCCTAACCTAACACTAACCCCTAACACCAACCTACAACACCTAACAGCTCTTACCATTACATGCATAAGATATTTTCCATTGACCCTAAAATTGCTCTCCATATGACCAATGAGGGTCAGGGTTGGGGTTGTGATTTTCAAAGTCTTGGTAAAAAATAACTTACTACAGAACACAAAATAAACGCTCTAACCCTAACCCTCTCCCAACTATTTACAATTGTATGTTTGCATGCTTCCACTAGGGTGGGGGTTTAAGTTAAACTCTAAACTAACCCTAACCCTAACCCTCACACCTAACCTAACCCTAACTAACCCCTAACCTAGCCCCTAACACCTAACCTAACCTAACACCCTAGCACTAACACAATTGTAGCATTTTCTATTTCTTGTAATAACATCATGTAACGTCCATAATACGTATATTGATCATGCTTATTGTCTCCCTTGAGAATGTTAAGTTGTCTCCCTTGAAAAAAGAAGTTCGGTAACACTTACTGAAAATAGTAACACTTTCCTACGCCAGGGTCAGTGAAGTGGCTAACCCTTACTTAACCCCAACCCAATTACATACACATATCCTTCCGACCACTTCCACTCGGGCAAAAATACTGATTCCCTAACCATAACAAAAATACTAACACCCTAACTTAACCCTAACCCTAACACCTAACCCCTAATACATAAACTAACCCTACCCTAACCCTAACCCCCTAACACCTAACCCTAACACCTAACCCCTAATACCTAACCTAACCCTAACACTAACCCCCTAACACCTAACCTTACACTAAACCTAACACCCTAACACTAACCTAACACCTAACCCAACCTAACCCTAACCCTATAACACTAACCTAACACTAACCTAACCCTAACACCAACCCCTAACCCTAACACCAACCCTAACACTAACCTAACCTAACACAACCCACTAACGAACCCCTAACCTAACACTAACCCCTAACACCAACCTACAACACCTAACAGCTCTTACCATTACATGCATAAGATATTTTCCATTGACCCTAAAATTGCTCTCCATATGACCAATGAGGGTCAGGGTTGGGGTTGTGATTTTCAAAGTCTTGGTAAAAAATAACTTACTACAGAACACAAAATAAACGCTCTAACCCTAACCCTCTCCCAACTATTTACAATTGTATGTTTGCATGCTTCCACTAGGGTGGGGGTTTAAGTTAAACTCTAAACTAACCCTAACCCTAACCCTCACACCTAACCTAACCCTAACTAACCCCTAACCTAGCCCCTAACACCTAACCTAACCTAACACCCTAGCACTAACACAATTGTAGCATTTTCTATTTCTTGTAATAACATCATGTAACGTCCATAATACGTATATTGATCATGCTTATTGTCTCCCTTGAGAATGTTAAGTTGTCTCCCTTGAAAAAAGAAGTTCGGTAACACTTACTGAAAATAGTAACACTTTCCTACGCCAGGGTCAGTGAAGTGGCTAACCCTTACTTAACCCCAACCCAATTACATACACATATCCTTCCGACCACTTCCACTCGGGCAAAAATACTGATTCCCTAACCATAACAAAAATACTAACACCCTAACTTAACCCTAACCCTAACACCTAACCCCTAATACATAAACTAACCCTACCCTAACCCTAACCCCCTAACACCTAACCCTAACACCTAACCCCTAATACCTAACCTAACCCTAACACTAACCCCCTAACACCTAACCTTACACTAAACCTAACACCCTAACACTAACCTAACACCTAACCCAACCTAACCCTAACCCTATAACACTAACCTAACACTAACCTAACCCTAACACCAACCCCTAACCCTAACACCAACCCTAACACTAACCTAACCTAACACAACCCACTAACGAACCCCTAACCTAACACTAACCCCTAACACCAACCTACAACACCTAACAGCTCTTACCATTACATGCATAAGATATTTTCCATTGACCCTAAAATTGCTCTCCATATGACCAATGAGGGTCAGGGTTGGGGTTGTGATTTTCAAAGTCTTGGTAAAAAATAACTTACTACAGAACACAAAATAAACGCTCTAACCCTAACCCTCTCCCAACTATTTACAATTGTATGTTTGCATGCTTCCACTAGGGTGGGGGTTTAAGTTAAACTCTAAACTAACCCTAACCCTAACCCTCACACCTAACCTAACCCTAACTAACCCCTAACCTAGCCCCTAACACCTAACCTAACCTAACACCCTAGCACTAACACAATTGTAGCATTTTCTATTTCTTGTAATAACATCATGTAACGTCCATAATACGTATATTGATCATGCTTATTGTCTCCCTTGAGAATGTTAAGTTGTCTCCCTTGAAAAAAGAAGTTCGGTAACACTTACTGAAAATAGTAACACTTTCCTACGCCAGGGTCAGTGAAGTGGCTAACCCTTACTTAACCCCAACCCAATTACATACACATATCCTTCCGACCACTTCCACTCGGGCAAAAATACTGATTCCCTAACCATAACAAAAATACTAACACCCTAACTTAACCCTAACCCTAACACCTAACCCCTAATACATAAACTAACCCTACCCTAACCCTAACCCCCTAACACCTAACCCTAACACCTAACCCCTAATACCTAACCTAACCCTAACACTAACCCCCTAACACCTAACCTTACACTAAACCTAACACCCTAACACTAACCTAACACCTAACCCAACCTAACCCTAACCCTATAACACTAACCTAACACTAACCTAACCCTAACACCAACCCCTAACCCTAACACCAACCCTAACACTAACCTAACCTAACACAACCCACTAACGAACCCCTAACCTAACACTAACCCCTAACACCAACCTACAACACCTAACAGCTCTTACCATTACATGCATAAGATATTTTCCATTGACCCTAAAATTGCTCTCCATATGACCAATGAGGGTCAGGGTTGGGGTTGTGATTTTCAAAGTCTTGGTAAAAAATAACTTACTACAGAACACAAAATAAACGCTCTAACCCTAACCCTCTCCCAACTATTTACAATTGTATGTTTGCATGCTTCCACTAGGGTGGGGGTTTAAGTTAAACTCTAAACTAACCCTAACCCTAACCCTCACACCTAACCTAACCCTAACTAACCCCTAACCTAGCCCCTAACACCTAACCTAACCTAACACCCTAGCACTAACACAATTGTAGCATTTTCTATTTCTTGTAATAACATCATGTAACGTCCATAATACGTATATTGATCATGCTTATTGTCTCCCTTGAGAATGTTAAGTTGTCTCCCTTGAAAAAAGAAGTTCGGTAACACTTACTGAAAATAGTAACACTTTCCTACGCCAGGGTCAGTGAAGTGGCTAACCCTTACTTAACCCCAACCCAATTACATACACATATCCTTCCGACCACTTCCACTCGGACAAAAATACTGATTCCCTAACCATAACAAAAATACTAACACCCTAACTTAACCCTAACCCTAACACCTAACCCCTAATACATAAACTAACCCTACCCTAACCCTAACCCCCTAACACCTAACCCTAACACCTAACCCCTAATACCTAACCTAACCCTAACACTAACCCCCTAACACCTAACCTTACACTAAACTTAACACCCTAACACTAACCTAACACCTAACCCAACCTAACCCTAACCCTATAACACTAACCTAACACTAACCTAACCCTAACACCAACCCCTAACCCTAACACCAACCCTAACACTAACCTAACCTAACACAACCCACTAACGAACCCCTAACCTAACACTAACCCCTAACACCAACCTACAACACCTAACAGCTCTTACCATTACATGCATAAGATATTTTCCATTGACCCTAAAATTGCTCTCCATATGACCAATGAGGGTCAGGGTTGGGGTTGTGATTTTCAAAGTCTTGGTAAAAAATAACTTACTACAGAACACAAAATAAACGCTCTAACCCTAACCCTCTCCCAACTATTTACAATTGTATGTTTGCATGCTTCCACTAGGGTGGGGGTTTAAGTTAAACTCTAAACTAACCCTAACCCTAACCCTCACACCTAACCTAACCCTAACTAACCCCTAACCTAGCCCCTAACACCTAACCTAACCTAACACCCTAGCACTAACACAATTGTAGCATTTTCTATTTCTTGTAATAACATCATGTAACGTCCATAATACGTATATTGATCATGCTTATTGTCTCCCTTGAGAATGTTAAGTTGTCTCCCTTGAAAAAAGAAGTTCGGTAACACTTACTGAAAATAGTAACACTTTCCTACGCCAGGGTCAGTGAAGTGGCTAACCCTTACTTAACCCCAACCCAATTACATACACATATCCTTCCGACCACTTCCACTCGGGCAAAAATACTGATTCCCTAACCATAACAAAAATACTAACACCCTAACTTAACCCTAACCCTAACACCTAACCCCTAATACATAAACTAACCCTACCCTAACCCTAACCCCCTAACACCTAACCCTAACACCTAACCCCTAATACCTAACCTAACCCTAACACTAACCCCCTAACACCTAACCTTACACTAAACCTAACACCCTAACACTAACCTAACACCTAACCCAACCTAACCCTAACCCTATAACACTAACCTAACACTAACCTAACCCTAACACCAACCCCTAACCCTAACACCAACCCTAACACTAACCTAACCTAACACAACCCACTAACGAACCCCTAACCTAACACTAACCCCTAACACCAACCTACAACACCTAACAGCTCTTACCATTACATGCATAAGATATTTTCCATTGACCCTAAAATTGCTCTCCATATGACCAATGAGGGTCAGGGTTGGGGTTGTGATTTTCAAAGTCTTGGTAAAAAATAACTTACTACAGAACACAAAATAAACGCTCTAACCCTAACCCTCTCCCAACTATTTACAATTGTATGTTTGCATGCTTCCACTAGGGTGGGGGTTTAAGTTAAACTCTAAACTAACCCTAACCCTAACCCTCACACCTAACCTAACCCTAACTAACCCCTAACCTAGCCCCTAACACCTAACCTAACCTAACACCCTAGCACTAACACAATTGTAGCATTTTCTATTTCTTGTAATAACATCATGTAACGTCCATAATACGTATATTGATCATGCTTATTGTCTCCCTTGAGAATGTTAAGTTGTCTCCCTTGAAAAAAGAAGTTCGGTAACACTTACTGAAAATAGTAACACTTTCCTACGCCAGGGTCAGTGAAGTGGCTAACCCTTACTTAACCCCAACCCAATTACATACACATATCCTTCCGACCACTTCCACTCGGGCAAAAATACTGATTCCCTAACCATAACAAAAATACTAACACCCTAACTTAACCCTAACCCTAACACCTAACCCCTAATACATAAACTAACCCTACCCTAACCCTAACCCCCTAACACCTAACCCTAACACCTAACCCCTAATACCTAACCTAACCCTAACACTAACCCCCTAACACCTAACCTTACACTAAACCTAACACCCTAACACTAACCTAACACCTAACCCAACCTAACCCTAACCCTATAACACTAACCTAACACTAACCTAACCCTAACACCAACCCCTAACCCTAACACCAACCCTAACACTAACCTAACCTAACACAACCCACTAACGAACCCCTAACCTAACACTAACCCCTAACACCAACCTACAACACCTAACAGCTCTTACCATTACATGCATAAGATATTTTCCATTGACCCTAAAATTGCTCTCCATATGACCAATGAGGGTCAGGGTTGGGGTTGTGATTTTCAAAGTCTTGGTAAAAAATAACTTACTACAGAACACAAAATAAACGCTCTAACCCTAACCCTCTCCCAACTATTTACAATTGTATGTTTGCATGCTTCCACTAGGGTGGGGGTTTAAGTTAAACTCTAAACTAACCCTAACCCTAACCCTCACACCTAACCTAACCCTAACTAACCCCTAACCTAGCCCCTAACACCTAACCTAACCTAACACCCTAGCACTAACACAATTGTAGCATTTTCTATTTCTTGTAATAACATCATGTAACGTCCATAATACGTATATTGATCATGCTTATTGTCTCCCTTGAGAATGTTAAGTTGTCTCCCTTGAAAAAAGAAGTTCGGTAACACTTACTGAAAATAGTAACACTTTCCTACGCCAGGGTCAGTGAAGTGGCTAACCCTTACTTAACCCCAACCCAATTACATACACATATCCTTCCGACCACTTCCACTCGGGCAAAAATACTGATTCCCTAACCATAACAAAAATACTAACACCCTAACTTAACCCTAACCCTAACACCTAACCCCTAATACATAAACTAACCCTACCCTAACCCTAACCCCCTAACACCTAACCCTAACACCTAACCCCTAATACCTAACCTAACCCTAACACTAACCCCCTAACACCTAACCTTACACTAAACCTAACACCCTAACACTAACCTAACACCTAACCCAACCTAACCCTAACCCTATAACACTAACCTAACACTAACCTAACCCTAACACCAACCCCTAACCCTAACACCAACCCTAACACTAACCTAACCTAACACAACCCACTAACGAACCCCTAACCTAACACTAACCCCTAACACCAACCTACAACACCTAACAGCTCTTACCATTACATGCATAAGATATTTTCCATTGACCCTAAAATTGCTCTCCATATGACCAATGAGGGTCAGGGTTGAAGTTGTGATTTTCAAAGTCTTGGTAAAAAATAACTTACTACAGAACACAAAATAAACGCTCTAACCCTAACCCTCTCCCAACTATTTACAATTGTATGTTTGCATGCTTCCACTAGGGTGGGGGTTTAAGTTAAACTCTAAACTAACCCTAACCCTAACCCTCACACCTAACCTAACCCTAACTAACCCCTAACCTAGCCCCTAACACCTAACCTAACCTAACACCCTAGCACTAACACAATTGTAGCATTTTCTATTTCTTGTAATAACATCATGTAACGTCCATAATACGTATATTGATCATGCTTATTGTCTCCCTTGAGAATGTTAAGTTGTCTCCCTTGAAAAAAGAAGTTCGGTAACACTTACTGAAAATAGTAACACTTTCCTACGCCAGGGTCAGTGAAGTGGCTAACCCTTACTTAACCCCAACCCAATTACATACACATATCCTTCCGACCACTTCCACTCGGGCAAAAATACTGATTCCCTAACCATAACAAAAATACTAACACCCTAACTTAACCCTAACCCTAACACCTAACCCCTAATACATAAACTAACCCTACCCTAACCCTAACCTCCTAACACCTAACCCTAACACCTAACCCCTAATACCTAACCTAACCCTAACACTAACCCCCTAACACCTAACCTTACACTAAACCTAACACCCTAACACTAACCTAACACCTAACCCAACCTAACCCTAACCCTATAACACTAACCTAACACTAACCTAACCCTAACACCAACCCCTAACCCTAACACCAACCCTAACACTAACCTAACCTAACACAACCCACTAACGAACCCCTAACCTAACACTAACCCCTAACACCAACCTACAACACCTAACAGCTCTTACCATTACATGCATAAGATATTTTCCATTGACCCTAAAATTGCTCTCCATATGACCAATGAGGGTCAGGGTTGGGGTTGTGATTTTCAAAGTCTTGGTAAAAAATAACTTACTACAGAACACAAAATAAACGCTCTAACCCTAACCCTCTCCCAACTATTTACAATTGTATGTTTGCATGCTTCCACTAGGGTGGGGGTTTAAGTTAAACTCTAAACTAACCCTAACCCTAACCCTCACACCTAACCTAACCCTAACTAACCCCTAACCTAGCCCCTAACACCTAACCTAACCTAACACCCTAGCACTAACACAATTGTAGCATTTTCTATTTCTTGTAATAACATCATGTAACGTCCATAATACGTATATTGATCATGCTTATTGTCTCCCTTGAGAATGTTAAGTTGTCTCCCTTGAAAAAAGAAGTTCGGTAACACTTACTGAAAATAGTAACACTTTCCTACGCCAGGGTCAGTGAAGTGGCTAACCCTTACTTAACCCCAACCCAATTACATACACATATCCTTCCGACCACTTCCACTCGGGCAAAAATACTGATTCCCTAACCATAACAAAAATACTAACACCCTAACTTAACCCTAACCCTAACACCTAACCCCTAATACATAAACTAACCCTACCCTAACCCTAACCCCCTAACACCTAACCCTAACACCTAACCCCTAATACCTAACCTAACCCTAACACTAACCCCCTAACACCTAACCTTACACTAAACCTAACACCCTAACACTAACCTAACACCTAACCCAACCTAACCCTAACCCTATAACACTAACCTAACACTAACCTAACCCTAACACCAACCCCTAACCCTAACACCAACCCTAACACTAACCTAACCTAACACAACCCACTAACGAACCCCTAACCTAACACTAACCCCTAACACCAACCTACAACACCTAACAGCTCTTACCATTACATGCATAAGATATTTTCCATTGACCCTAAAATTGCTCTCCATATGACCAATGAGGGTCAGGGTTGGGGTTGTGATTTTCAAAGTCTTGGTAAAAAATAACTTACTACAGAACACAAAATAAACGCTCTAACCCTAACCCTCTCCCAACTATTTACAATTGTATGTTTGCATGCTTCCACTAGGGTGGGGGTTTAAGTTAAACTCTAAACTAACCCTAACCCTAACCCTCACACCTAACCTAACCCTAACTAACCCCTAACCTAGCCCCTAACACCTAACCTAACCTAACACCCTAGCACTAACACAATTGTAGCATTTTCTATTTCTTGTAATAACATCATGTAACGTCCATAATACGTATATTGATCATGCTTATTGTCTCCCTTGAGAATGTTAAGTTGTCTCCCTTGAAAAAAGAAGTTCGGTAACACTTACTGAAAATAGTAACACTTTCCTACGCCAGGGTCAGTGAAGTGGCTAACCCTTACTTAACCCCAACCCAATTACATACACATATCCTTCCGACCACTTCCACTCGGACAAAAATACTGATTCCCTAACCATAACAAAAATACTAACACCCTAACTTAACCCTAACCCTAACACCTAACCCCTAATACATAAACTAACCCTACCCTAACCCTAACCCCCTAACACCTAACCCTAACACCTAACCCCTAATACCTAACCTAACCCTAACACTAACCCCCTAACACCTAACCTTACACTAAACTTAACACCCTAACACTAACCTAACACCTAACCCAACCTAACCCTAACCCTATAACACTAACCTAACACTAACCTAACCCTAACACCAACCCCTAACCCTAACACCAACCCTAACACTAACCTAACCTAACACAACCCACTAACGAACCCCTAACCTAACACTAACCCCTAACACCAACCTACAACACCTAACAGCTCTTACCATTACATGCATAAGATATTTTCCATTGACCCTAAAATTGCTCTCCATATGACCAATGAGGGTCAGGGTTGGGGTTGTGATTTTCAAAGTCTTGGTAAAAAATAACTTACTACAGAACACAAAATAAACGCTCTAACCCTAACCCTCTCCCAACTATTTACAATTGTATGTTTGCATGCTTCCACTAGGGTGGGGGTTTAAGTTAAACTCTAAACTAACCCTAACCCTAACCCTCACACCTAACCTAACCCTAACTAACCCCTAACCTAGCCCCTAACACCTAACCTAACCTAACACCCTAGCACTAACACAATTGTAGCATTTTCTATTTCTTGTAATAACATCATGTAACGTCCATAATACGTATATTGATCATGCTTATTGTCTCCCTTGAGAATGTTAAGTTGTCTCCCTTGAAAAAAGAAGTTCGGTAACACTTACTGAAAATAGTAACACTTTCCTACGCCAGGGTCAGTGAAGTGGCTAACCCTTACTTAACCCCAACCCAATTACATACACATATCCTTCCGACCACTTCCACTCGGGCAAAAATACTGATTCCCTAACCATAACAAAAATACTAACACCCTAACTTAACCCTAACCCTAACACCTAACCCCTAATACATAAACTAACCCTACCCTAACCCTAACCCCCTAACACCTAACCCTAACACCTAACCCCTAATACCTAACCTAACCCTAACACTAACCCCCTAACACCTAACCTTACACTAAACCTAACACCCTAACACTAACCTAACACCTAACCCAACCTAACCCTAACCCTATAACACTAACCTAACACTAACCTAACCCTAACACCAACCCCTAACCCTAACACCAACCCTAACACTAACCTAACCTAACACAACCCACTAACGAACCCCTAACCTAACACTAACCCCTAACACCAACCTACAACACCTAACAGCTCTTACCATTACATGCATAAGATATTTTCCATTGACCCTAAAATTGCTCTCCATATGACCAATGAGGGTCAGGGTTGGGGTTGTGATTTTCAAAGTCTTGGTAAAAAATAACTTACTACAGAACACAAAATAAACGCTCTAACCCTAACCCTCTCCCAACTATTTACAATTGTATGTTTGCATGCTTCCACTAGGGTGGGGGTTTAAGTTAAACTCTAAACTAACCCTAACCCTAACCCTCACACCTAACCTAACCCTAACTAACCCCTAACCTAGCCCCTAACACCTAACCTAACCTAACACCCTAGCACTAACACAATTGTAGCATTTTCTATTTCTTGTAATAACATCATGTAACGTCCATAATACGTATATTGATCATGCTTATTGTCTCCCTTGAGAATGTTAAGTTGTCTCCCTTGAAAAAAGAAGTTCGGTAACACTTACTGAAAATAGTAACACTTTCCTACGCCAGGGTCAGTGAAGTGGCTAACCCTTACTTAACCCCAACCCAATTACATACACATATCCTTCCGACCACTTCCACTCGGGCAAAAATACTGATTCCCTAACCATAACAAAAATACTAACACCCTAACTTAACCCTAACCCTAACACCTAACCCCTAATACATAAACTAACCCTACCCTAACCCTAACCCCCTAACACCTAACCCTAACACCTAACCCCTAATACCTAACCTAACCCTAACACTAACCCCCTAACACCTAACCTTACACTAAACCTAACACCCTAACACTAACCTAACACCTAACCCAACCTAACCCTAACCCTATAACACTAACCTAACACTAACCTAACCCTAACACCAACCCCTAACCCTAACACCAACCCTAACACTAACCTAACCTAACACAACCCACTAACGAACCCCTAACCTAACACTAACCCCTAACACCAACCTACAACACCTAACAGCTCTTACCATTACATGCATAAGATATTTTCCATTGACCCTAAAATTGCTCTCCATATGACCAATGAGGGTCAGGGTTGGGGTTGTGATTTTCAAAGTCTTGGTAAAAAATAACTTACTACAGAACACAAAATAAACGCTCTAACCCTAACCCTCTCCCAACTATTTACAATTGTATGTTTGCATGCTTCCACTAGGGTGGGGGTTTAAGTTAAACTCTAAACTAACCCTAACCCTAACCCTCACACCTAACCTAACCCTAACTAACCCCTAACCTAGCCCCTAACACCTAACCTAACCTAACACCCTAGCACTAACACAATTGTAGCATTTTCTATTTCTTGTAATAACATCATGTAACGTCCATAATACGTATATTGATCATGCTTATTGTCTCCCTTGAGAATGTTAAGTTGTCTCCCTTGAAAAAAGAAGTTCGGTAACACTTACTGAAAATAGTAACACTTTCCTACGCCAGGGTCAGTGAAGTGGCTAACCCTTACTTAACCCCAACCCAATTACATACACATATCCTTCCGACCACTTCCACTCGGGCAAAAATACTGATTCCCTAACCATAACAAAAATACTAACACCCTAACTTAACCCTAACCCTAACACCTAACCCCTAATACATAAACTAACCCTACCCTAACCCTAACCCCCTAACACCTAACCCTAACACCTAACCCCTAATACCTAACCTAACCCTAACACTAACCCCCTAACACCTAACCTTACACTAAACCTAACACCCTAACACTAACCTAACACCTAACCCAACCTAACCCTAACCCTATAACACTAACCTAACACTAACCTAACCCTAACACCAACCCCTAACCCTAACACCAACCCTAACACTAACCTAACCTAACACAACCCACTAACGAACCCCTAACCTAACACTAACCCCTAACACCAACCTACAACACCTAACAGCTCTTACCATTACATGCATAAGATATTTTCCATTGACCCTAAAATTGCTCTCCATATGACCAATGAGGGTCAGGGTTGGGGTTGTGATTTTCAAAGTCTTGGTAAAAAATAACTTACTACAGAACACAAAATAAACGCTCTAACCCTAACCCTCTCCCAACTATTTACAATTGTATGTTTGCATGCTTCCACTAGGGTGGGGGTTTAAGTTAAACTCTAAACTAACCCTAACCCTAACCCTCACACCTAACCTAACCCTAACTAACCCCTAACCTAGCCCCTAACACCTAACCTAACCTAACACCCTAGCACTAACACAATTGTAGCATTTTCTATTTCTTGTAATAACATCATGTAACGTCCATAATACGTATATTGATCATGCTTATTGTCTCCCTTGAGAATGTTAAGTTGTCTCCCTTGAAAAAAGAAGTTCGGTAACACTTACTGAAAATAGTAACACTTTCCTACGCCAGGGTCAGTGAAGTGGCTAACCCTTACTTAACCCCAACCCAATTACATACACATATCCTTCCGACCACTTCCACTCGGGCAAAAATACTGATTCCCTAACCATAACAAAAATACTAGCACCCTAACTTAACCCTAACCCTAACACCTAACCCCTAATACATAAACTAACCCTACCCTAACCCTAACCCCCTAACACCTAACCCTAACACCTAACCCCTAATACCTAACCTAACCCTAACACTAACCCCCTAACACCTAACCTTACACTAAACCTAACACCCTAACACTAACCTAACACCTAACCCAACCTAACCCTAACCCTATAACACTAACCTAACACTAACCTAACCCTAACACCAACCCCTAACCCTAACACCAACCCTAACACTAACCTAACCTAACACAACCCACTAACGAACCCCTAACCTAACACTAACCCCTAACACCAACCTACAACACCTAACAGCTCTTACCATTACATGCATAAGATATTTTCCATTGACCCTAAAATTGCTCTCCATATGACCAATGAGGGTCAGGGTTGGGGTTGTGATTTTCAAAGTCTTGGTAAAAAATAACTTACTACAGAACACAAAATAAACGCTCTAACCCTAACCCTCTCCCAACTATTTACAATTGTATGTTTGCATGCTTCCACTAGGGTGGGGGTTTAAGTTAAACTCTAAACTAACCCTAACCCTAACCCTCACACCTAACCTAACCCTAACTAACCCCTAACCTAGCCCCTAACACCTAACCTAACCTAACACCCTAGCACTAACACAATTGTAGCATTTTCTATTTCTTGTAATAACATCATGTAACGTCCATAATACGTATATTGATCATGCTTATTGTCTCCCTTGAGAATGTTAAGTTGTCTCCCTTGAAAAAAGAAGTTCGGTAACACTTACTGAAAATAGTAACACTTTCCTACGCCAGGGTCAGTGAAGTGGCTAACCCTTACTTAACCCCAACCCAATTACATACACATATCCTTCCGACCACTTCCACTCGGGCAAAAATACTGATTCCCTAACCATAACAAAAATACTAACACCCTAACTTAACCCTAACCCTAACACCTAACCCCTAATACATAAACTAACCCTACCCTAACCCTAACCCCCTAACACCTAACCCTAACACCTAACCCCTAATACCTAACCTAACCCTAACACTAACCCCCTAACACCTAACCTTACACTAAACCTAACACCCTAACACTAACCTAACACCTAACCCAACCTAACCCTAACCCTATAACACTAACCTAACACTAACCTAACCCTAACACCAACCCCTAACCCTAACACCAACCCTAACACTAACCTAACCTAACACAACCCACTAACGAACCCCTAACCTAACACTAACCCCTAACACCAACCTACAACACCTAACAGCTCTTACCATTACATGCATAAGATATTTTCCATTGACCCTAAAATTGCTCTCCATATGACCAATGAGGGTCAGGGTTGGGGTTGTGATTTTCAAAGTCTTGGTAAAAAATAACTTACTACAGAACACAAAATAAACGCTCTAACCCTAACCCTCTCCCAACTATTTACAATTGTATGTTTGCATGCTTCCACTAGGGTGGGGGTTTAAGTTAAACTCTAAACTAACCCTAACCCTAACCCTCACACCTAACCTAACCCTAACTAACCCCTAACCTAGCCCCTAACACCTAACCTAACCTAACACCCTAGCACTAACACAATTGTAGCATTTTCTATTTCTTGTAATAACATCATGTAACGTCCATAATACGTATATTGATCATGCTTATTGTCTCCCTTGAGAATGTTAAGTTGTCTCCCTTGAAAAAAGAAGTTCGGTAACACTTACTGAAAATAGTAACACTTTCCTACGCCAGGGTCAGTGAAGTGGCTAACCCTTACTTAACCCCAACCCAATTACATACACATATCCTTCCGACCACTTCCACTCGGGCAAAAATACTGATTCCCTAACCATAACAAAAATACTAGCACCCTAACTTAACCCTAACCCTAACACCTAACCCCTAATACATAAACTAACCCTACCCTAACCCTAACCCCCTAACACCTAACCCTAACACCTAACCCCTAATACCTAACCTAACCCTAACACTAACCCCCTAACACCTAACCTTACACTAAACCTAACACCCTAACACTAACCTAACACCTAACCCAACCTAACCCTAACCCTATAACACTAACCTAACACTAACCTAACCCTAACACCAACCCCTAACCCTAACACCAACCCTAACACTAACCTAACCTAACACAACCCACTAACGAACCCCTAACCTAACACTAACCCCTAACACCAACCTACAACACCTAACAGCTCTTACCATTACATGCATAAGATATTTTCCATTGACCCTAAAATTGCTCTCCATATGACCAATGAGGGTCAGGGTTGGGGTTGTGATTTTCAAAGTCTTGGTAAAAAATAACTTACTACAGAACACAAAATAAACGCTCTAACCCTAACCCTCTCCCAACTATTTACAATTGTATGTTTGCATGCTTCCACTAGGGTGGGGGTTTAAGTTAAACTCTAAACTAACCCTAACCCTAACCCTCACACCTAACCTAACCCTAACTAACCCCTAACCTAGCCCCTAACACCTAACCTAACCTAACACCCTAGCACTAACACAATTGTAGCATTTTCTATTTCTTGTAATAACATCATGTAACGTCCATAATACGTATATTGATCATGCTTATTGTCTCCCTTGAGAATGTTAAGTTGTCTCCCTTGAAAAAAGAAGTTCGGTAACACTTACTGAAAATAGTAACACTTTCCTACGCCAGGGTCAGTGAAGTGGCTAACCCTTACTTAACCCCAACCCAATTACATACACATATCCTTCCGACCACTTCCACTCGGGCAAAAATACTGATTCCCTAACCATAACAAAAATACTAACACCCTAACTTAACCCTAACCCTAACACCTAACCCCTAATACATAAACTAACCCTACCCTAACCCTAACCCCCTAACACCTAACCCTAACACCTAACCCCTAATACCTAACCTAACCCTAACACTAACCCCCTAACACCTAACCTTACACTAAACCTAACACCCTAACACTAACCTAACACCTAACCCAACCTAACCCTAACCCTATAACACTAACCTAACACTAACCTAACCCTAACACCAACCCCTAACCCTAACACCAACCCTAACACTAACCTAACCTAACACAACCCACTAACGAACCCCTAACCTAACACTAACCCCTAACACCAACCTACAACACCTAACAGCTCTTACCATTACATGCATAAGATATTTTCCATTGACCCTAAAATTGCTCTCCATATGACCAATGAGGGTCAGGGTTGGGGTTGTGATTTTCAAAGTCTTGGTAAAAAATAACTTACTACAGAACACAAAATAAACGCTCTAACCCTAACCCTCTCCCAACTATTTACAATTGTATGTTTGCATGCTTCCACTAGGGTGGGGGTTTAAGTTAAACTCTAAACTAACCCTAACCCTAACCCTCACACCTAACCTAACCCTAACTAACCCCTAACCTAGCCCCTAACACCTAACCTAACCTAACACCCTAGCACTAACACAATTGTAGCATTTTCTATTTCTTGTAATAACATCATGTAACGTCCATAATACGTATATTGATCATGCTTATTGTCTCCCTTGAGAATGTTAAGTTGTCTCCCTTGAAAAAAGAAGTTCGGTAACACTTACTGAAAATAGTAACACTTTCCTACGCCAGGGTCAGTGAAGTGGCTAACCCTTACTTAACCCCAACCCAATTACATACACATATCCTTCCGACCACTTCCACTCGGGCAAAAATACTGATTCCCTAACCATAACAAAAATACTAACACCCTAACTTAACCCTAACCCTAACACCTAACCCCTAATACATAAACTAACCCTACCCTAACCCTAACCCCCTAACACCTAACCCTAACACCTAGCCCCTAATACCTAACCTAACCCTAACACTAACCCCCTAACACCTAACCTTACACTAAACCTAACACCCTAACACTAACCTAACACCTAACCCAACCTAACCCTAACCCTATAACACTAACCTAACACTAACCTAACCCTAACACCAACCCCTAACCCTAACACCAACCCTAACACTAACCTAACCTAACACAACCCACTAACGAACCCCTAACCTAACACTAACCCCTAACACCAACCTACAACACCTAACAGCTCTTACCATTACATGCATAAGATATTTTCCATTGACCCTAAAATTGCTCTCCATATGACCAATGAGGGTCAGGGTTGGGGTTGTGATTTTCAAAGTCTTGGTAAAAAATAACTTACTACAGAACACAAAATAAACGCTCTAACCCTAACCCTCTCCCAACTATTTACAATTGTATGTTTGCATGCTTCCACTAGGGTGGGGGTTTAAGTTAAACTCTAAACTAACCCTAACCCTAACCCTCACACCTAACCTAACCCTAACTAACCCCTAACCTAGCCCCTAACACCTAACCTAACCTAACACCCTAGCACTAACACAATTGTAGCATTTTCTATTTCTTGTAATAACATCATGTAACGTCCATAATACGTATATTGATCATGCTTATTGTCTCCCTTGAGAATGTTAAGTTGTCTCCCTTGAAAAAAGAAGTTCGGTAACACTTACTGAAAATAGTAACACTTTCCTACGCCAGGGTCAGTGAAGTGGCTAACCCTTACTTAACCCCAACCCAATTACATACACATATCCTTCCGACCACTTCCACTCGGGCAAAAATACTGATTCCCTAACCATAACAAAAATACTAACACCCTAACTTAACCCTAACCCTAACACCTAACCCCTAATACATAAACTAACCCTACCCTAACCCTAACCCCCTAACACCTAACCCTAACACCTAACCCCTAATACCTAACCTAACCCTAACACTAACCCCCTAACACCTAACCTTACACTAAACCTAACACCCTAACACTAACCTAACACCTAACCCAACCTAACCCTAACCCTATAACACTAACCTAACACTAACCTAACCCTAACACCAACCCCTAACCCTAACACCAACCCTAACACTAACCTAACCTAACACAACCCACTAACGAACCCCTAACCTAACACTAACCCCTAACACCAACCTACAACACCTAACAGCTCTTACCATTACATGCATAAGATATTTTCCATTGACCCTAAAATTGCTCTCCATATGACCAATGAGGGTCAGGGTTGGGGTTGTGATTTTCAAAGTCTTGGTAAAAAATAACTTACTACAGAACACAAAATAAACGCTCTAACCCTAACCCTCTCCCAACTATTTACAATTGTATGTTTGCATGCTTCCACTAGGGTGGGGGTTTAAGTTAAACTCTAAACTAACCCTTACCCTAACCCTCACACCTAACCTAACCCTAACTAACCCCTAACCTAGCCCCTAACACCTAACCTAACCTAACACCCTAGCACTAACACAATTGTAGCATTTTCTATTTCTTGTAATAACATCATGTAACGTCCATAATACGTATATTGATCATGCTTATTGTCTCCCTTGAGAATGTTAAGTTGTCTCCCTTGAAAAAAGAAGTTCGGTAACACTTACTGAAAATAGTAACACTTTCCTACGCCAGGGTCAGTGAAGTGGCTAACCCTTACTTAACCCCAACCCAATTACATACACATATCCTTCCGACCACTTCCACTCGGGCAAAAATACTGATTCCCTAACCATAACAAAAATACTAACACCCTAACTTAACCCTAACCCTAACACCTAACCCCTAATACATAAACTAACCCTACCCTAACCCTAACCCCCTAACACCTAACCCTAACACCTAACCCCTAATACCTAACCTAACCCTAACACTAACCCCCTAACACCTAACCTTACACTAAACCTAACACCCTAACACTAACCTAACACCTAACCCAACCTAACCCTAACCCTATAACACTAACCTAACACTAACCTAACCCTAACACCAACCCCTAACCCTAACACCAACCCTAACACTAACCTAACCTAACACAACCCACTAACGAACCCCTAACCTAACACTAACCCCTAACACCAACCTACAACACCTAACAGCTCTTACCATTACATGCATAAGATATTTTCCATTGACCCTAAAATTGCTCTCCATATGACCAATGAGGGTCAGGGTTGGGGTTGTGATTTTCAAAGTCTTGGTAAAAAATAACTTACTACAGAACACAAAATAAACGCTCTAACCCTAACCCTCTCCCAACTATTTACAATTGTATGTTTGCATGCTTCCACTAGGGTGGGGGTTTAAGTTAAACTCTAAACTAACCCTAACCCTAACCCTCACACCTAACCTAACCCTAACTAACCCCTAACCTAGCCCCTAACACCTAACCTAACCTAACACCCTAGCACTAACACAATTGTAGCATTTTCTATTTCTTGTAATAACATCATGTAACGTCCATAATACGTATATTGATCATGCTTATTGTCTCCCTTGAGAATGTTAAGTTGTCTCCCTTGAAAAAAGAAGTTTGGTAACACTTACTGAAAATAGTAACACTTTCCTACGCCAGGGTCAGTGAAGTGGCTAACCCTTACTTAACCCCAACCCAATTTCATACACATATCCTTCCGACCACTTCCACTCGGACAAAAATACTGATTCCCTAACCATAACAAAAATACTAACACCCTAACTTAACCCTAACCCTAACACCTAACCCCTAATACATAAACTAACCCTACCCTAACCCTAACCCCCTAACACCTAACCCTAACACCTAACCCCTAATACCTAACCTAACCCTAACACTAACCCCCTAACACCTAACCTTACACTTAACTTAACACCCTAACACTAACCTAACACCTAACCCAACCTAACCCTAACCCTATAACACTAACCTAACACTAACCTAACCCTAACACCAACCCCTAACCCTAACACCAACCCTAACACTAACCTAACCTAACACAACCCACTAACGAACCCCTAACCTAACACTAACCCCTAACACCAACCTACAACACCTAACAGCTCTTACCATTACATGCATAAGATATTTTCCATTGACCCTAAAATTGCTCTCCATATGACCAATGAGGGTCAGGGTTGGGGTTGTGATTTTCAAAGTCTTGGTAAAAAATAACTTACTACAGAACACAAAATAAACGCTCTAACCCTAACCCTCTCCCAACTATTTACAATTGTATGTTTGCATGCTTCCACTAGGGTGGGGGTTTAAGTTAAACTCTAAACTAACCCTAACCCTAACCCTCACACCTAACCTAACCCTAACTAACCCCTAACCTAGCCCCTAACACCTAACCTAACCTAACACCCTAGCACTAACACAATTGTAGCATTTTCTATTTCTTGTAATAACATCATGTAACGTCCATAATACGTATATTGATCATGCTTATTGTCTCCCTTGAGAATGTTAAGTTGTCTCCCTTGAAAAAAGAAGTTCGGTAACACTTACTGAAAATAGTAACACTTTCCTACGCCAGGGTCAGTGAAGTGGCTAACCCTTACTTAACCCCAACCCAATTACATACACATATCCTTCCGACCACTTCCACTCGGGCAAAAATACTGATTCCCTAACCATAACAAAAATACTAACACCCTAACTTAACCCTAACCCTAACACCTAACCCCTAATACATAAACTAACCCTACCCTAACCCTAACCCCCTAACACCTAACCCTAACACCTAACCCCTAATACCTAACCTAACCCTAACACTAACCCCCTAACACCTAACCTTACACTAAACCTAACACCCTAACACTAACCTAACACCTAACCCAACCTAACCCTAACCCTATAACACTAACCTAACACTA
Organism: Loripinus fragilis; assembly: GCA_964019695.1. Taxonomy (NCBI): domain Eukaryota; kingdom Metazoa; phylum Mollusca; class Bivalvia; order Lucinida; family Lucinidae; genus Loripinus; species Loripinus fragilis. Next base: position 8,365,860 of record OZ026529.1, read on the forward strand.
ACCTAACCCTAACACCAACCCCTAACCCTAACACCAACCCTAACACTAACCTAACCTAACACAACCCACTAACGAACCCCTAACCTAACACTAACCCCTAACACCAACCTACAACACCTAACAGCTCTTACCATTACATGCATAAGATATTTTCCATTGACCCTAAAATTGCTCTCCATATGACCAATGAGGGTCAGGGTTGGGGTTGTGATTTTCAAAGTCTTGGTAAAAAATAACTTACTACAGAACACAAAATAAACGCTCTAACCCTAACCCTCTCCCAACTATTTACAATTGTATGTTTGCATGCTTCCACTAGGGTGGGGGTTTAAGTTAAACTCTAAACTAACCCTAACCCTAACCCTCACACCTAACCTAACCCTAACTAACCCCTAACCTAGCCCCTAACACCTAACCTAACCTAACACCCTAGCACTAACACAATTGTAGCATTTTCTATTTCTTGTAATAACATCATGTAACGTCCATAATACGTATATTGATCATGCTTATTGTCTCCCTTGAGAATGTTAAGTTGTCTCCCTTGAAAAAAGAAGTTCGGTAACACTTACTGAAAATAGTAACACTTTCCTACGCCAGGGTCAGTGAAGTGGCTAACCCTTACTTAACCCCAACCCAATTACATACACATATCCTTCCGACCACTTCCACTCGGGCAAAAATACTGATTCCCTAACCATAACAAAAATACTAACACCCTAACTTAACCCTAACCCTAACACCTAACCCCTAATACATAAACTAACCCTACCCTAACCCTAACCCCCTAACACCTAACCCTAACACCTAACCCCTAATACCTAACCTAACCCTAACACTAACCCCCTAACACCTAACCTTACACTAAACCTAACACCCTAACACTAACCTAACACCTAACCCAACCTAACCCTAACCCTATAACACTAACCTAACACTAACCTAACCCTAACACCAACCCCTAACCCTAACACCAACCCTAACACTAACCTAACCTAACACAACCCACTAACGAACCCCTAACCTAACACTAACCCCTAACACCAACCTACAACACCTAACAGCTCTTACCATTACATGCATAAGATATTTTCCATTGACCCTAAAATTGCTCTCCATATGACCAATGAGGGTCAGGGTTGGGGTTGTGATTTTCAAAGTCTTGGTAAAAAATAACTTACTACAGAACACAAAATAAACGCTCTAACCCTAACCCTCTCCCAACTATTTACAATTGTATGTTTGCATGCTTCCACTAGGGTGGGGGTTTAAGTTAAACTCTAAACTAACCCTAACCCTAACCCTCACACCTAACCTAACCCTAACTAACCCCTAACCTAGCCCCTAACACCTAACCTAACCTAACACCCTAGCACTAACACAATTGTAGCATTTTCTATTTCTTGTAATAACATCATGTAACGTCCATAATACGTATATTGATCATGCTTATTGTCTCCCTTGAGAATGTTAAGTTGTCTCCCTTGAAAAAAGAAGTTCGGTAACACTTACTGAAAATAGTAACACTTTCCTACGCCAGGGTCAGTGAAGTGGCTAACCCTTACTTAACCCCAACCCAATTACATACACATATCCTTCCGACCACTTCCACTCGGGCAAAAATACTGATTCCCTAACCATAACAAAAATACTAACACCCTAACTTAACCCTAACCCTAACACCTAACCCCTAATACATAAACTAACCCTACCCTAACCCTAACCCCCTAACACCTAACCCTAACACCTAACCCCTAATACCTAACCTAACCCTAACACTAACCCCCTAACACCTAACCTTACACTAAACCTAACACCCTAACACTAACCTAACACCTAACCCAACCTAACCCTAACCCTATAACACTAACCTAACACTAACCTAACCCTAACACCAACCCCTAACCCTAACACCAACCCTAACACTAACCTAACCTAACACAACCCACTAACGAACCCCTAACCTAACACTAACCCCTAACACCAACCTACAACACCTAACAGCTCTTACCATTACATGCATAAGATATTTTCCATTGACCCTAAAATTGCTCTCCATATGACCAATGAGGGTCAGGGTTGGGGTTGTGATTTTCAAAGTCTTGGTAAAAAATAACTTACTACAGAACACAAAATAAACGCTCTAACCCTAACCCTCTCCCAACTATTTACAATTGTATGTTTGCATGCTTCCACTAGGGTGGGGGTTTAAGTTAAACTCTAAACTAACCCTAACCCTAACCCTCACACCTAACCTAACCCTAACTAACCCCTAACCTAGCCCCTAACACCTAACCTTACCTAACACCCTAGCACTAACACAATTGTAGCATTTTCTATTTCTTGTAATAACATCATGTAACGTCCATAATACGTATATTGATCATGCTTATTGTCTCCCTTGAGAATGTTAAGTTGTCTCCCTTGAAAAAAGAAGTTCGGTAACACTTACTGAAAATAGTAACACTTTCCTACGCCAGGGTCAGTGAAGTGGCTAACCCTTACTTAACCCCAACCCAATTACATACACATATCCTTCCGACCACTTCCACTCGGGCAAAAATACTGATTCCCTAACCATAACAAAAATACTAACACCCTAACTTAACCCTAACCCTAACACCTAACCCCTAATACATAAACTAACCCTACCCTAACCCTAACCCCCTAACACCTAACCCTAACACCTAACCCCTAATACCTAACCTAACCCTAACACTAACCCCCTAACACCTAACCTTACACTAAACCTAACACCCTAACACTAACCTAACACCTAACCCAACCTAACCCTAACCCTATAACACTAACCTAACACTAACCTAACCCTAACACCAACCCCTAACCCTAACACCAACCCTAACACTAACCTAACCTAACACAACCCACTAACGAACCCCTAACCTAACACTAACCCCTAACACCAACCTACAACACCTAACAGCTCTTACCATTACATGCATAAGATATTTTCCATTGACCCTAAAATTGCTCTCCATATGACCAATGAGGGTCAGGGTTGGGGTTGTGATTTTCAAAGTCTTGGTAAAAAATAACTTACTACAGAACACAAAATAAACGCTCTAACCCTAACCCTCTCCCAACTATTTACAATTGTATGTTTGCATGCTTCCACTAGGGTGGGGGTTTAAGTTAAACTCTAAACTAACCCTAACCCTAACCCTCACACCTAACCTAACCCTAACTAACCCCTAACCTAGCCCCTAACACCTAACCTAACCTAACACCCTAGCACTAACACAATTGTAGCATTTTCTATTTCTTGTAATAACATCATGTAACGTCCATAATACGTATATTGATCATGCTTATTGTCTCCCTTGAGAATGTTAAGTTGTCTCCCTTGAAAAAAGAAGTTCGGTAACACTTACTGAAAATAGTAACACTTTCCTACGCCAGGGTCAGTGAAGTGGCTAACCCTTACTTAACCCCAACCCAATTACATACACATATCCTTCCGACCACTTCCACTCGGGCAAAAATACTGATTCCCTAACCATAACAAAAATACTAACACCCTAACTTAACCCTAACCCTAACACCTAACCCCTAATACATAAACTAACCCTACCCTAACCCTAACCCCCTAACACCTAACCCTAACACCTAACCCCTAATACCTAACCTAACCCTAACACTAACCCCCTAACACCTAACCTTACACTAAACCTAACACCCTAACACTAACCTAACACCTAACCCAACCTAACCCTAACCCTATAACACTAACCTAACACTAACCTAACCCTAACACCAACCCCTAACCCTAACACCAACCCTAACACTAACCTAACCTAACACAACCCACTAACGAACCCCTAACCTAACACTAACCCCTAACACCAACCTACAACACCTAACAGCTCTTACCATTACATGCATAAGATATTTTCCATTGACCCTAAAATTGCTCTCCATATGACCAATGAGGGTCAGGGTTGGGGTTGTGATTTTCAAAGTCTTGGTAAAAAATAACTTACTACAGAACACAAAATAAACGCTCTAACCCTAACCCTCTCCCAACTATTTACAATTGTATGTTTGCATGCTTCCACTAGGGTGGGGGTTTAAGTTAAACTCTAAACTAACCCTAACCCTAACCCTCACACCTAACCTAACCCTAACTAACCCCTAACCTAGCCCCTAACACCTAACCTAACCTAACACCCTAGCACTAACACAATTGTAGCATTTTCTATTTCTTGTAATAACATCATGTAACGTCCATAATACGTATATTGATCATGCTTATTGTCTCCCTTGAGAATGTTAAGTTGTCTCCCTTGAAAAAAGAAGTTCGGTAACACTTACTGAAAATAGTAACACTTTCCTACGCCAGGGTCAGTGAAGTGGCTAACCCTTACTTAACCCCAACCCAATTACATACACATATCCTTCCGACCACTTCCACTCGGGCAAAAATACTGATTCCCTAACCATAACAAAAATACTAACACCCTAACTTAACCCTAACCCTAACACCTAACCCCTAATACATAAACTAACCCTACCCTAACCCTAACCCCCTAACACCTAACCCTAACACCTAACCCCTAATACCTAACCTAACCCTAACACTAACCCCCTAACACCTAACCTTACACTAAACCTAACACCCTAACACTAACCTAACACCTAACCCAACCTAACCCTAACCCTATAACACTAACCTAACACTAACCTAACCCTAACACCAACCCCTAACCCTAACACCAACCCTAACACTAACCTAACCTAACACAACCCACTAACGAACCCCTAACCTAACACTAACCCCTAACACCAACCTACAACACCTAACAGCTCTTACCATTACATGCATAAGATATTTTCCATTGACCCTAAAATTGCTCTCCATATGACCAATGAGGGTCAGGGTTGGGGTTGTGATTTTCAAAGTCTTGGTAAAAAATAACTTACTACAGAACACAAAATAAACGCTCTAACCCTAACCCTCTCCCAACTATTTACAATTGTATGTTTGCATGCTTCCACTAGGGTGGGGGTTTAAGTTAAACTCTAAACTAACCCTAACCCTAACCCTCACACCTAACCTAACCCTAACTAACCCCTAACCTAGCCCCTAACACCTAACCTAACCTAACACCCTAGCACTAACACAATTGTAGCATTTTCTATTTCTTGTAATAACATCATGTAACGTCCATAATACGTATATTGATCATGCTTATTGTCTCCCTTGAGAATGTTAAGTTGTCTCCCTTGAAAAAAGAAGTTCGGTAACACTTACTGAAAATAGTAACACTTTCCTACGCCAGGGTCAGTGAAGTGGCTAACCCTTACTTAACCCCAACCCAATTACATACACATATCCTTCCGACCACTTCCACTCGGGCAAAAATACTGATTCCCTAACCATAACAAAAATACTAACACCCTAACTTAACCCTAACCCTAACACCTAACCCCTAATACATAAACTAACCCTACCCTAACCCTAACCCCCTAACACCTAACCCTAACACCTAACCCCTAATACCTAACCTAACCCTAACACTAACCCCCTAACACCTAACCTTACACTAAACCTAACACCCTAACACTAACCTAACACCTAACCCAACCTAACCCTAACCCTATAACACTAACCTAACACTAACCTAACCCTAACACCAACCCCTAACCCTAACACCAACCCTAACACTAACCTAACCTAACACAACCCACTAACGAACCCCTAACCTAACACTAACCCCTAACACCAACCTACAACACCTAACAGCTCTTACCATTACATGCATAAGATATTTTCCATTGACCCTAAAATTGCTCTCCATATGACCAATGAGGGTCAGGGTTGGGGTTGTGATTTTCAAAGTCTTGGTAAAAAATAACTTACTACAGAACACAAAATAAACGCTCTAACCCTAACCCTCTCCCAACTATTTACAATTGTATGTTTGCATGCTTCCACTAGGGTGGGGGTTTAAGTTAAACTCTAAACTAACCCTAACCCTAACCCTCACACCTAACCTAACCCTAACTAACCCCTAACCTAGCCCCTAACACCTAACCTAACCTAACACCCTAGCACTAACACAATTGTAGCATTTTCTATTTCTTGTAATAACATCATGTAACGTCCATATTACGTATATTGATCATGCTTATTGTCTCCCTTGAGAATGTTAAGTTGTCTCCCTTGAAAAAAGAAGTTCGGTAACACTTACTGAAAATAGTAACACTTTCCTACGCCAGGGTCAGTGAAGTGGCTAACCCTTACTTAACCCCAACCCAATTACATACACATATCCTTCCGACCACTTCCACTCGGGCAAAAATACTGATTCCCTAACCATAACAAAAATACTAACACCCTAACTTAACCCTAACCCTAACACCTAACCCCTAATACATAAACTAACCCTACCCTAACCCTAACCCCCTAACACCTAACCCTAACACCTAACCCCTAATACCTAACCTAACCCTAACACTAACCCCCTAACACCTAACCTTACACTAAACCTAACACCCTAACACTTACCTAACACCTAACCCAACCTAACCCTAACCCTATAACACTAACCTAACACTAACCTAACCCTAACACCAACCCCTAACCCTAACACCAACCCTAACACTAACCTAACCTAACACAACCCACTAACGAACCCCTAACCTAACACTAACCCCTAACACCAACCTACAACACCTAACAGCTCTTACCATTACATGCATAAGATATTTTCCATTGACCCTAAAATTGCTCTCCATATGACCAATGAGGGTCAGGGTTGGGGTTGTGATTTTCAAAGTCTTGGTAAAAAATAACTTACTACAGAACACAAAATAAACGCTCTAACCCTAACCCTCTCCCAACTATTTACAATTGTATGTTTGCATGCTTCCACTAGGGTGGGGGTTTAAGTTAAACTCTAAACTAACCCTAACCCTAACCCTCACACCTAACCTAACCCTAACTAACCCCTAACCTAGCCCCTAACACCTAACCTAACCTAACACCCTAGCACTAACACAATTGTAGCATTTTCTATTTCTTGTAATAACATCATGTAACGTCCATAATACGTATATTGATCATGCTTATTGTCTCCCTTGAGAATGTTAAGTTGTCTCCCTTGAAAAAAGAAGTTCGGTAACACTTACTGAAAATAGTAACACTTTCCTACGCCAGGGTCAGTGAAGTGGCTAACCCTTACTTAACCCCAACCCAATTACATACACATATCCTTCCGACCACTTCCACTCGGGCAAAAATACTGATTCCCTAACCATAACAAAAATACTAACACCCTAACTTAACCCTAACCCTAACACCTAACCCCTAATACATAAACTAACCCTACCCTAACCCTAACCCCCTAACACCTAACCCTAACACCTAACCCCTAATACCTAACCTAACCCTAACACTAACCCCCTAACACCTAACCTTACACTAAACCTAACACCCTAACACTAACCTAACACCTAACCCAACCTAACCCTAACCCTATAACACTAACCTAACACTAACCTAACCCTAACACCAACCCCTAACCCTAACACCAACCCTAACACTAACCTAACCTAACACAACCCACTAACGAACCCCTAACCTAACACTAACCCCTAACACCAACCTACAACACCTAACAGCTCTTACCATTACATGCATAAGATATTTTCCATTGACCCTAAAATTGCTCTCCATATGACCAATGAGGGTCAGGGTTGGGGTTGTGATTTTCAAAGTCTTGGTAAAAAATAACTTACTACAGAACACAAAATAAACGCTCTAACCCTAACCCTCTCCCAACTATTTACAATTGTATGTTTGCATGCTTCCACTAGGGTGGGGGTTTAAGTTAAACTCTAAACTAACCCTAACCCTAACCCTAACCCTCACACCTAACCTAACCCTAACTAACCCCTAACCTAGCCCCTAACACCTAACCTAACCTAACACCCTAGCACTAACACAATTGTAGCATTTTCTATTTCTTGTAATAACATCATGTAACGTCCATAATACGTATATTGATCATGCTTATTGTCTCCCTTGAGAATGTTAAGTTGTCTCCCTTGAAAAAAGAAGTTCGGTAACACTTACTGAAAATAGTAACACTTTCCTACGCCAGGGTCAGTGAAGTGGCTAACCCTTACTTAACCCCAACCCAATTACATACACATATCCTTCCGACCACTTCCACTCGGGCAAAAATACTGATTCCCTAACCATAACAAAAATACTAACACCCTAACTTAACCCTAACCCTAACACCTAACCCCTAATACATAAACTAACCCTACCCTAACCCTAACCCCCTAACACCTAACCCTAACACCTAACCCCTAATACCTAACCTAACCCTAACACTAACCCCCTAACACCTAACCTTACACTAAACCTAACACCCTAACACTAACCTAACACCTAACCCAACCTAACCCTAACCCTATAACACTAACCTAACACTAACCTAACCCTAACACCAACCCCTAACCCTAACACCAACCCTAACACTAACCTAACCTAACACAACCCACTAACGAACCCCTAACCTAACACTAACCCCTAACACCAACCTACAACACCTAACAGCTCTTACCATTACATGCATAAGATATTTTCCATTGACCCTAAAATTGCTCTCCATATGACCAATGAGGGTCAGGGTTGGGGTTGTGATTTTCAAAGTCTTGGTAAAAAATAACTTACTACAGAACACAAAATAAACGCTCTAACCCTAACCCTCTCCCAACTATTTACAATTGTATGTTTGCATGCTTCCACTAGGGTGGGGGTTTAAGTTAAACTCTAAACTAACCCTAACCCTAACCCTCACACCTAACCTAACCCTAACTAACCCCTAACCTAGCCCCTAACACCTAACCTAACCTAACACCCTAGCACTAACACAATTGTAGCATTTTCTATTTCTTGTAATAACATCATGTAACGTCCATAATACGTATATTGATCATGCTTATTGTCTCCCTTGAGAATGTTAAGTTGTCTCCCTTGAAAAAAGAAGTTCGGTAACACTTACTGAAAATAGTAACACTTTCCTACGCCAGGGTCAGTGAAGTGGCTAACCCTTACTTAACCCCAACCCAATTACATACACATATCCTTCCGACCACTTCCACTCGGACAAAAATACTGATTCCCTAACCATAACAAAAATACTAACACCCTAACTTAACCCTAACCCTAACACCTAACCCCTAATACATAAACTAACCCTACCCTAACCCTAACCCCCTAACACCTAACCCTAACACCTAACCCCTAATACCTAACCTAACCCTAACACTAACCCCCTAACACCTAACCTTACACTAAACCTAACACCCTAACACTAACCTAACACCTAACCCAACCTAACCCTAACCCTATAACACTAACCTAACACTAACCTAACCCTAACACCAACCCCTAACCCTAACACCAACCCTAACACTAACCTAACCTAACACAACCCACTAACGAACCCCTAACCTAACACTAACCCCTAACACCAACCTACAACACCTAACAGCTCTTACCATTACATGCATAAGATATTTTCCATTGACCCTAAAATTGCTCTCCATATGACCAATGAGGGTCAGGGTTGGGGTTGTGATTTTCAAAGTCTTGGTAAAAAATAACTTACTACAGAACACAAAATAAACGCTCTAACCCTAACCCTCTCCCAACTATTTACAATTGTATGTTTGCATGCTTCCACTAGGGTGGGGGTTTAAGTTAAACTCTAAACTAACCCTAACCCTAACCCTCACACCTAACCTAACCCTAACTAACCCCTAACCTAGCCCCTAACACCTAACCTAACCTAACACCCTAGCACTAACACAATTGTAGCATTTTCTATTTCTTGTAATAACATCATGTAACGTCCATAATACGTATATTGATCATGCTTATTGTCTCCCTTGAGAATGTTAAGTTGTCTCCCTTGAAAAAAGAAGTTCGGTAACACTTACTGAAAATAGTAACACTTTCCTACGCCAGGGTCAGTGAAGTGGCTAACCCTTACTTAACCCCAACCCAATTACATACACATATCCTTCCGACCACTTCCACTCGGGCAAAAATACTGATTCCCTAACCATAACAAAAATACTAACACCCTAACTTAACCCTAACCCTAACACCTAACCCCTAATACATAAACTAACCCTACCCTAACCCTAACCCCCTAACACCTAACCCTAACACCTAACCCCTAATACCTAACCTAACCCTAACACTAACCCCCTAACACCTAACCTTACACTAAACCTAACACCCTAACACTAACCTAACACCTAACCCAACCTAACCCTAACCCTATAACACTAACCTAACACTAACCTAACCCTAACACCAACCCCTAACCCTAACACCAACCCTAACACTAACCTAACCTAACACAACCCACTAACGAACCCCTAACCTAACACTAACCCCTAACACCAACCTACAACACCTAACAGCTCTTACCATTACATGCATAAGATATTTTCCATTGACCCTAAAATTGCTCTCCATATGACCAATGAGGGTCAGGGTTGGGGTTGTGATTTTCAAAGTCTTGGTAAAAAATAACTTACTACAGAACACAAAATAAACGCTCTAACCCTAACCCTCTCCCAACTATTTACAATTGTATGTTTGCATGCTTCCACTAGGGTGGGGGTTTAAGTTAAACTCTAAACTAACCCTAACCCTAACCCTCACACCTAACCTAACCCTAACTAACCCCTAACCTAGCCCCTAACACCTAACCTAACCTAACACCCTAGCACTAACACAATTGTAGCATTTTCTATTTCTTGTAATAACATCATGTAACGTCCATAATACGTATATTGATCATGCTTATTGTCTCCCTTGAGAATGTTAAGTTGTCTCCCTTGAAAAAAGAAGTTCGGTAACACTTACTGAAAATAGTAACACTTTCCTACGCCAGGGTCAGTGAAGTGGCTAACCCTTACTTAACCCCAACCCAATTACATACACATATCCTTCCGACCACTTCCACTCGGGCAAAAATACTGATTCCCTAACCATAACAAAAATACTAACACCCTAACTTAACCCTAACCCTAACACCTAACCCCTAATACATAAACTAACCCTACCCTAACCCTAACCCCCTAACACCTAACCCTAACACCTAACCCCTAATACCTAACCTAACCCTAACACTAACCCCCTAACACCTAACCTTACACTAAACCTAACACCCTAACACTAACCTAACACCTAACCCAACCTAACCCTAACCCTATAACACTAACCTAACACTAACCTAACCCTAACACCAACCCCTAACCCTAACACCAACCCTAACACTAACCTAACCTAACACAACCCACTAACGAACCCCTAACCTAACACTAACCCCTAACACCAACCTACAACACCTAACAGCTCTTACCATTACATGCATAAGATATTTTCCATTGACCCTAAAATTGCTCTCCATATGACCAATGAGGGTCAGGGTTGGGGTTGTGATTTTCAAAGTCTTGGTAAAAAATAACTTACTACAGAACACAAAATAAACGCTCTAACCCTAACCCTCTCCCAACTATTTACAATTGTATGTTTGCATGCTTCCACTAGGGTGGGGGTTTAAGTTAAACTCTAAACTAACCCTAACCCTAACCCTCACACCTAACCTAACCCTAACTAACCCCTAACCTAGCCCCTAACACCTAACCTAACCTAACACCCTAGCACTAACACAATTGTAGCATTTTCTATTTCTTGTAATAACATCATGTAACGTCCATAATACGTATATTGATCATGCTTATTGTCTCCCTTGAGAATGTTAAGTTGTCTCCCTTGAAAAAAGAAGTTGGGTAACACTTACTGAAAATAGTAACACTTTCCTACGCCAGGGTCAGTGAAGTGGCTAACCCTTACTTAACCCCAACCCAATTACATACACATATCCTTCCGACCACTTCCACTCGGGCAAAAATACTGATTCCCTAACCATAACAAAAATACTAACACCCTAACTTAACCCTAACCCTAACACCTAACCCCTAATACATAAACTAACCCTACCCTAACCCTAACCCCCTAACACCTAACCCTAACACCTAACCCCTAATACCTAACCTAACCCTAACACTAACCCCCTAACACCTAACCTTACACTAAACCTAACACCCTAACACTAACCTAACACCTAACCCAACCTAACCCTAACCCTATAACACTAACCTAACACTAACCTAACCCTAACACCAACCCCTAACCCTAACCCTAACCCTAACCCTAACCCTAACCCTAACCCTAACCCTAAAAATAGATTTTCAAGATGAAAAATTTAAAAATGTTCTTGTCTGAAACCACAAGCCATATAGATTTGATATTTGGTATGTGCATCATCTAAGGGACCTCTACCAAGCTTGTTCAAATTATGCCCATTATGCCCATGGGTCATAAATGGGCCTGTCCCTGGGGTTACATGTGATACATAGGCTTATATAGGGAAAACATAAAAAAATCTTCTTGTCTAAAACCACAAGGCATAGAGCTTTGATATTTGGTATGTAGCATCACAAAGACTAGTGGACCTCTACCAAGTTTGTTCAAACTATGATCCAGGTCCACCAAGTTTGTTCAAATTATGACCCTGGGGCCAAAAATGGTCCTGTCCCAAGGGGCCACATGTTTTACACAGGCTTATGGAAAACATGAAAAAATCTTCTTGTATGAAACCACAAATCATAGAGCCTTGATATTTGATATGAAGTATAACCTAGTAGACCTCTACCAGCTTTGTTCAAGTTATACTCCTGGGGCCAAAAATGTTCCCGCCTCAGTGGTCACATGATTTACTATTTTACATAGGCTTTAATAAGGAAAACTTGAAAAAATCTTCTTGTCTGAAACTACCAGGCTTAGAGCCTTGATATTTGGTATGTAGCATCACCTCACATTATGTCATAGGCTTATAAATATAAAATCATTTTTTTTTCAGAATATAGTCATGTTGCATATTAAATTTAAGGGAATGAAGCATACAATAACATGCTAGCTAATATTTTGTGCCAACACACACCCTTGACCCCTGGAGTGTGGTCAAAAGATCATTTTTTTCTTTTCTGAAATTACACACTGGGTAGGCGCAACAAGAATACAACCGAGGAACTGTGATCAATATTTATATTTTACAGCCGCCGTTTTGGGTAAGTTTAATATTTAATTTTTTTTCATTGGAATGCTCAGGTTTCAGCAAAAGTAAGCATGATATCAGTTTTAGGTAAGATCAAAGAAATGTGCTTGGTGTTATATTTGTCCAAAAAATGTGTGAGAGTTGGCTGAAAAATAACATTTTATTTCTGATCATTACTTATTTCAAATTAAAACTGAAAAATATGTATATTTTTTCGCATTCATTGTCGTATTTCGATCTTTCAGAAACAGAAGGGTAAAATTAAATTATTGGTGGATATCCTGTGTGTATTCAATAATTTCTATCTGATAAGTGAAAAGCGCAGTATCTGTTTTAAAGGATGATGGTAATGATACTAAGGCAATCGAAAACTTCATTAATGGCAATCGGTTATCGATAGCAATCAATGTTTTTGGCAATCAATGAGCAATTTTTTGTTTGCTTTTGTCCGATATATATATATCCGAGCTTTATAAGTATGTTTTCTGTTTTATATTGATCCATAAACTCAAATCGGACCTGGAAGGCTCAGGATCAAACCCTATGTCACATGCCTACTGTGTGGCCCGACAGTTCAGTGGTAAACATACACCCACATTCTGAGAGGGTCCTGGGTTCAAGTTCAGGACGGGTCATGGGGGGGGGGGTGTGTAGATGACACATGTGAAGAAAAAGCATATGACCAGATGGGGACTCGAACCGGGGACTTATCACAGACCGTGCAAATACTCTGACCACTTAGCTAACGGGCCACACGATGAGCCTGCCAGTTCTACAATATATACGGCAGGGTAGATGTACTCCTTTCAAGGTCTGTTTGGACATCACCAGACACATCGAAAAAAAAGGTTTTCTTGTGACGGAGCTCATATGAAAGAAAGCTAAGAACCCATTGTCTGCGATTGGTCGACTGTAAGTTCATTTTACTTGTTTATCAGAAACAACACCTGCATAGAACAAATCACGATTCATTTCAGAATAGATAGGCGAAACCAATTTTATTAAAATACTGCTATAAATTATAAAAAAAACCCAGATAAACTGACTTATTTATAACAGCGGCTGTACATACATGTATTGATCGCAGTTCCTCGATTGTGTTCAGCGTTCGATGTTGCCGCCTACCCGGTGTGAATTAGTTGTGTTGCATATCAAATTAAAGGGAATGAAACAGGGTAGATAATCCTTATGTCTACCGAAGTTGAAGTCAATAACTGTTTTGTTGTATGGCGTTTCAACTAAGAATGAAACTTTTCTACTTTTTGTTTTGTTGTTTAAGTTATGTTCAACCTTCAGCCTAAGGACTTTCTCATAAGTTTTATCAACTGTTATTAAAATATTTAAACATAGTATTTTGCATGTTGAAAAGGATACTAATTCTCTGAGTGTGGAACGTAAAATTTAATTAATATAAAACTTTTTTTTATACTTTTTGTTTTTTCAAAACAAAGATAAATAAACAAACAAGATAATACAAAACTGTTTTCAAAAAGATCATGAAAGTCTGGGATGTGAAACAGCAAATCATGTCAATTTCATGCAGCACATGTTAGTTTTATATTAATCATGCTATTTTTAGCTCTACAGATGGTGATATTAGTGTCAAAATATTAACTTCTGGAAATTAGTTTGAGCTGGTTTTCATGCAATATTAACTTGTAGGCCAGTTTAGACCGGTTTTCAGGTAGACAGAGATTTATGAAGACAAATTGAGCCAATCAGGAGGGTCCGATGATTAACCGAAATCAGCAGAAATCACCAAGAAATCATCAGATAAAAATAAGAAAAAACTACCATTTTATTGTTAGTTTAATGTCATAATATAATAAGAATTAGTATAAAAAGCTTATTTCTACTTTGATTTTAAAAAGAAATGAAAAAAATGTTATGATTTCACTTTCAAATTCAGTGCACAGTGAATTCACCGAAATCACCAGATAAAAATAGGAAATCACAATTTTATTATTAATTTAATGCCATAATTGGATAGTAAGTAAGTAAGTAAGTAAGTAAGTAAGTAAGTAAATAAGTAAGTAAGTAAAGTCTTTATTTAAAGAGGGTGACAACATTTAGTAGTACAACTAATCTTCCATGAGGCCCTCAAAATAAATAATATTTACACACATAAAAAAAACAAAAACAAAAAAACAACAATTCTACACAAACTATCAAATTAAATTGTTTAACCCTGTACTGCTGAGCAAATATAGCTAAATTTTGGCAAGACCGTAAACTGAATGCAAAACTGTGGATCCCTATCAGCTGATCAGTTTCCACACTGTTAGTGTTTCCAAAACAGGATATATCAAGGTTCAGCAGGACAAGGGTTAATTTGATATTTACACAAGTGCATTTATTATAATATAGTAACCCTATTTATCTTGACAAGCATCCGTTTCTATTTTACTCTGCTTGCTGGAAATTTTTTGATATTTTTGTCATCTGCTGTCTTTTTTAAAATTAATTTACTATATAGTTCTCAGAGAGTCAAACAGTTTGGATTTAGATCTGGCCCAATATTTTGTTGGTCCTGATTTGGTTCCAAAACTGTTTGCAAAGGTTATCAGCAGACAACAATTGCAGGCAGAGTAACTTCAGCAGTGCTTATTTAACCAACTTGTAGGGTACCACTTATTTGTATGCCTTTGCAAGCAAAGTAGAAAACAATATACATCCTGATCAGCTGGCTTCAGGACCAGGAAAATGTTTAGGTATTTTGTCATCTGCTGTCTTTTCTGAATTAATTTACTATATAGATTACCATATAGATCACCATCAGAGAGTCAAACAGTTTGGATCCAGATCAGGTCTGACATTTTGTCGGTCCTGATCTGGCTTAAACTGTTTGCAAAGGTTATCAGCAGACAACAATTGCAGGCAAAGAGTAACTTTAGCAGTGTATATCTAACCAACTTGCAGGGTACGGTAAGCGCAATGTTTACCGCCGTCGCCCTGGGCCCTGTTATCTGTTAAACTAACGGTACCGGAGCAAACATTGAAGGCATTATACCACTTATTTGTATGCATTTACAAGCAGAGTAGAAAACAATATACATCCTGATCAGCTGACTTCAGGACCAGGCAAATGTTTAGATATTTTGTCATCTGCTGTCTTTTCTAAATGAATTTACTATATAGTTCCTTAATGATCACCATCAGAGAGTCATACAGTTTAGACCCAGATCAGGTCTGACATTTTGTCGGTCCTGATCTGGCTCTAAAACTGTTTGCAAAGGTTATCAGCAGACAACAATTGCAGGCAAAGAGTAACTTCAGCAGTGTATATCAAACCAACTTGCAGGGTACAGTAAGTGCAATGTTTACCGTTGTCGCCCTGGACCCTGTTACCTGTTAAACTAACGGTACCGGGAGCCAACATTGAAGGCATTATACCACTTATTTGTATGCATTTACAAGCAGAGTAGAAAACAATATACATCCTGATCAGCTGACTTCAGGACCAGGCAAATGTTTAGGTATTTTGTCATCTGCTGTCTTTTCTAAATGAATTTACTATATAGTTCCTTCATGATCACCATCAGAGAGTCATACAGTTTGGACCCAGATCAGGTCTGACATTTTGTCAGTCCTGATCTGGTTCTTAAACTGTTTGCAAAGGTTATCAGCAGACAACAATTTCAGGCAAAGAGTAACTTCAGCAGTGTATATATAACCAACTTGCAGGGTTCCACTTAATAGTATGCATTAACAAGCAGAGTAGAAAACAATATGCATCCTGATCAGCTGGATAACAACTTGAATAATAAGCTTATTTCTACTTTGATTAAAATATGAAAAAAATGTACATTTCAATTTCCAATTCAAGGTATTCCGAAATCACCAGAAAAAAAGGAAATATCCATTTTAATGTTAATTTTATGCCTTTATATGATATAAATGATAGTAGAATAATTGATATGTTTACAAAAGGCTTATATTTTAATGTGCCAGCAAATAAATATTTCAATAAAAAATATAGCAACACATTATAGCAATTTGAAAGTGATTTTTTTTATCAACATATTTTTAAAAACAGACTAGAAATAAGCATATTATACTAATTCTTATCATATTTTTGCATTAAGTAAACTATAAAAAGGTGATTTCTTACTTTTATCTCATGATTTTGGTGATTTTCTGGTGATTTCGGTGATATCTGTTGATTTCGGTTAATCATGGCACCGAATCAGGAGATGGGATTCTCTCCAGTTATATAACAATATGTCATATTGGTTTGTGCAATAATTTTTTCAGGGTGAACAGCATCTCACAGATAAGATAGTTTGGTCTCAGAGAAAGTCCAGTTCTAAGGAGTCCATTGACCACAGTCACCAACTTACAGCAATATCTGATGTGATTCAAGGGAATTATACCTCTTTCATTTTAATGTTTGATAAGAGTACAGATTTGTTACTCACTGAGCCAAATTTTAACTACTCAGTATGGTCTCAGCAAGAGTTGAACATATAACATCTTTCTTGGCCATTAGGACTCTATTCCAATATTGAATCCCTAACCCATGATTTCTGGATGTGATAAATAAGGAACAAGTTCTGACAAACTGATTGGCTTGTCGAATGATGGCCAGTGATGGGCAGCTTCAATGTCAGCAGGAAATCAGGAGTGGTACAAGACACTTTAACCTGAGACTGATTGGTACTGGTTCAACACAGAAGACCCATCCCGACATGACTGAAAAATTATTGACTGGTTGAAGAAACAAATCATCCATAATCAAACACTTTGGATCCAGATTAGGACCGACTTCAGTGTTAAATCCATTAAATTTTCAGTGGTCATTTTCATGTGATTTCAGATGGAAAAACACTGTCTAATATTTGCCCATTTGCATGATGTTGATGATGGCCAACTCTACCTTTAGCAAGGGGCCATTTGATACAAAAGGGGGCCACTTAAAGGGGGCCAGTGGCCGCCTCTAGATTTTGCAGAGGTAATCAGCAGACAACAATAATAGGCAAAAAGTTAACTCATAAAGTGCCACATACAATTTGCAGCAGACGACAATTGCAAATTTTGCTGCTTTTTCAAAGAATAAAAAAACAAATAAGGCACGACGTTTCATGAGAATAGTCTGCTGGCAGACGATTCTCATGAAATATCATACCTTATTTTTTTCAAAAATTAGGAAAGTTGTTGCCATATTTGTCATCTGCTGCAGTCGTGATTGGTGCTTTAAGGGTTAAATAGAAAAGACTGAAGAAATAATCAAATGTCATCTGTTTTAATAAAATGCATAATTTTAAGCTGTATAACTTTTAAATATTGAAATAGATGAGTTTATATGTACATGGAGTTTGGTCCAACATAAGTCCAGATAAGTGAACTTTTATTGACAAAATTGTGAGAACATATGCAATTTTTCAATCATTTGAACATTTGTTTTGGGTGCTCAAAAGAACCGTCTCATTGAGACGGCTCTTTTGAGCATCAAGAAAATTGTTTTTTTATATGATTTTTAAGCACATTCAACTGGATACCTAAAGTGTATTAGCAATTTTCTATAATGGACTTAACTGATAAGAGACTGCCTGCAGCCAAATCAAGGACAGGTGCCATACTGGGAATTTAGTCATATAGTACACAGGTATAGGTTAACCGCTCAATAGCCCTTCAAAAGCCTCTATATCACCAAATGAGAGTTTTTATCTAAACATCCAGAATATCTGTTCTGGTTGTTTTATTTTATGTGATTCTTTACATCCCATGAACAATCTTTCAGCTATAAAGGGATGGGTCTTCCTGGGTTGAACCAGGACTAAGCTAGGATTAATGTGTCCTGCTCAAGGACACAACGCAGTGAAGCCCGTGATGCTCTAACTCGGGGGCCATCTGTCTCGAGTCAAGCACTCTACCACTGAGCCACTGCACTCCTGGATTTGGTTTTGAAATAACAATTTGAAAAATATTTTCTTATAAGCACTTTCATCTGGAGGCCAAATAGTGGATTTGGAATTGGACATATTAAGTCACCTGGCTATTAAGTGCTCAAACTGAGCTATACATTTAATATTGCCTTCAAATATGTCTGCAAGATGTGAATGGTGTGTCTGTCATTTGTGTGTCAAGACAAGAGGCCCTTCTGAACACTAAACTTAGCATATGCATTTTCAATTGACAGCACACCATGAGGTCAGGTCATGAATGTTTGCATGCGGATAGTTTTACAAGCTTTTGTTGTCCTCTGCTGATCAGTGCCTTAACCCTTGTTCTGCTGCATAAATATGAATATGGCACATTCACTTCTGTTTTCCAGTGGAATCTTATGCTGTCTGGAAAGCAGTCAGATCTAGATCTCATGTCCACAGATGTGTTCACTAGATTTAGCAAGCTGATTCTGGATTTACTCTCTTTTCTAAAGATGACATATCCGGTTTCAGCAGGACAAGGGTTTATCCATCATTTTATGGGACATTGGCAAACAGCACATAACCAGATCAGATATGACATAATGTGACCTTTGATCAGGTTCTGCACTCTTTCTTAACATTACATACTTTTAATATTTGAGTGTAATTATAATCCCAACTGGAGATGGATGCATTCAATTGGAAATTCAATTTGTGACTGGGGAGGAATTATTGAAAATTTACAAGCCATTCTTTGTGGAAGTATGTATTAAATGGGTTAGTGCTATTATGTCCCCCAAATTGTTTGTTCCTGAAATGTCTACTGTGCCAAAATGTCTATTCCCATGATGTCTACTATGGCAACTTGCAAGACCGGGCGGATGTCCATGCCCGTTTCAGCATTTTTGATCCCCAGTATGCATCGTATTAACCTTTTTACCTGCTAGTGACAATTTGAAAACAGTTTGGATCTGGATAAAGACTGTCAAAACGGTAGGCCTGATCAGAATCCAAACTGTGTGCCACTCTGATGGTATTCCTGAAAATTCATTAGAGAAAATTATGACAATGGTCATCATGTTAACCCTCTATCTGCTAGTAACAGTTTGTAAACTGGTTGTAACCAGATCAGGAACATCAAAATGACTTTGCTGGGTCTGATCTGGATCCAAAATGGTTTGACAGTCTGGTATTCCTGAAAAAGTCATTAGAGTTACTTCAATCAAGGGTTATGATTGAAGCACTATCATTTAATTTGGACACTTTAATCCTTGCATTAGTACTGGTGCAATCCAGGTAGACCCATCCCGCCATAACTGAAAAATTATTGACTGGGGCGTAAAGAATCAAATCAAATCAAAAAAAAAAAAAAAAATTGGAGAAATCAATTGTAATGATGGAATAGGTCTTTCAGGAGTATATTGGTAAGTAAGCAAGTAAGTAAGTAAAGTCTTTATTTAAAGAGGGTGACAACATTTAGTGGTACAACTTATCTTCCATGAGGCCCTCAAAATAAAGAATATGTACACACACAAAAAAAAAACAATTCTACACAAACTATCAAATTTAAATTGTTTAACCCTGTACTGCTGAGCAAATATAGCTAAATTTTGGCAAGACCGTAAACTGAATGCAAAACTGTGGATCCTGATCAGCTGATCAGTTGTTTCCAAAAACAGGATATCTAGGTTCAGCAGGACAAAGGTTAATTTGATATTTATGCAAGTGCATTTATTATAACATACTGTAACCCTATTTATCTCGACAAGCATCCATTTCTATTTTACTCTGTTTGTTGGAAATTATTTAGGTATTTTGTCATCTGCTGTCTTTTCTAAATTAATTTACTATATAGTTCCTTCATCATCACTATCAGAGAGTCAAACAGTTTGGATTCAGATCAGGTCTTGCATTTTGTCGGTCCTGATCTGGTTCTAAAACTGTTTGCAAAGGTTATCAGCAGACAACAATTGCAGGCAAAGAGAAACTTCAGCAGTGTATATCTAACCAACTTGCAGGGTTCCACTTAGCAGTATGCATTTACAAGCAGAGTAGAAAACAATATGTATCCTGATCCACACTGTAAGGTACAAGAATTGTCATAGGTAAAATAATAAATTGATAGAAGAGAAATGAACAAAATATTCACTAAAAATATATACAAACTACAAACATGGTTTCAGGCCAGCTGATTCAGATCTATACTGTTTTCAAAACAAGTTAAACCCAGGTACAGCATGGTATGGGCCATTTTACATTTTTTACAGGTCATCATATTTCTGTAATTTTATGCGCATAAAATTCGACAAAAACACATCAGAAGAAATTTTGGATACTGCCTAATTATGACTATTCCCTATGAGTGTAGATCCAGATCAGCTAGCTTCTGAGAGGCCAGCTGATCAGGATCCACACTGTAAGGTACAAGAATTGTCATAGGTAAAATAATAAATTGATAGAAGAGAAATGAACAAAATATTCACTAAAAATATATACAAACTACAAACATGTACTTAAAATGAATAGTTTAGCATTTTAAAAGGATTTTTGCTTGGAAGTAGATATTGTGGGAGTATCATTTTGGGAGCAGACATAGACGGCACCTTCAGGTGTGTAAAAACAAAAACCTTACACCCTAGTGCACATTATGTTTACTAAGTTTAGACATAGAGTGCATTAATAGTGAACATCATGCAATTCACATAATTACTTTAGTTATGATTCATTACTCGAATATTAAGCGAATAAAGAAATGTGCTTCATGCAAGATTGTCATTTTGTATCCTGCTTGATAACTTATATCACTTTAACTATCCTTGTTAGCAAAGACTTTTGTCATCTGCTGATAACCTTTGCAAACAGTAAGGACCCAGATCTGGAACGAGAAGAATGTTGATCCTGATCTTGATCCAAAAGGATTGACACTCTAATAGTGTGTTCCTGAAAAAAAATTATTGAAAAAAGTAATTTTTACAAAAAAAAAGTCAGCAGACGACAAAAAAGTTTAAAGAAAAAGATCTTTCTAATTCTATTGTATTGTTATAATACATACCGCGAAAATATTAAGCGAATAAAGAAATGTGCTTCATGCTAGATTGTCATTTTGTATCCTGCTTGATAACTTATGTTATTTTGAATTACATCATTTTAACTATCCTTGTTAACTAGGTTGCAAGGCAGTAGACATTAGATTAAAAACCCGTATTATTAGCTTTTGGATGAATATTGTGAATGGTAAACAAACAAAACTATCAAAATGGTTATACTTACTTCTACTAGGAGAATATGACGGTGGCATCCATCAACATAAATGGATCCATTTTATTAAACATATTCTATTATCTGTTGGGCGTCCCGCTCTTTAAAACAAGGAAGTCATTGAAAACCCAAAATCAATCAAAAATCAAATCTCTAAAACTCTATCAGACCTTTATGTTCAGGAGTGGCATAACAAAGTAACTTCATCCTCTAAAGGAAAGAATTATACTCTTTTCAAGCAAGATTTAAATTTTGAAAATTACCTAATCAAATTAAATAGGAAACACTGTTCTTCATTGTTAAAGTTTAGGTTAAGTAATCATCGGCTTCCAGTTGAAACTGGTCGCTGGCAAAACACACCTTTAGAAGACAGAAAATGCACATTATGTAGCAAACATGATATCGGGTACGAATTTCACTATCTTTTTGTTTGTGATCACTTTATATCTGACAGAAAGAAATATTTAAGTTTATATTTATACAAAAGTTCTAACATTATAAAATTCGAAGAACTATTTTCTTCAGCAAATACCAGGAAGCTTGTAAAGTTATCAAGTTTTGTAGAAATTATAATGAATAAAATTTCATGTGCAGCCTAACCCTAAAAGAGTCAATCATTACGATAATATACTTCTTACTATGTCTTGGCTTAATATTTCATGGGAATTGCCTGATTATAGACAACTCACATGATATGTCATATCATGCGAATTGTCTATAATTAATAATGTGAAGCCTTATTTTGTTTCTTATTGAAGCAACAACAGTCGATTATGTTGCCTACTGTTAGTTATAGAAGGCTCTTTCAGGGTTGATTTTGCTCGCATTTTAATTTTCACCGTTTTCATGCTCTTTGTACACTGTATTTTATGTATATCATGTATATGCTTTGTTTTTGTATCTTATGCTCTTACGCTATCTATGAGTGGCCTGAGTTTTATGTCAATAAAGATATGTTCTGTTCTGTTAACAAAGACTTTTGTCATCTGCTGATAACCTTTGCAAACAGTAAGGGCCCAGATCAGGGCCGAGAAGAATGTTGATCCTTATCTTGATCCAAACCGACTGACACTCTAATAGTGTATTCCTGAAAGAATTTATTGAAAAAAGTTATTTAAAAAAAAAAAGTCAGCAGACGACAAAAAGTTTATAGAAAAAAGATCTTTCTGGTTCTATTGTATTGTATTTGAATTTAAGGTACAACTTGCATTTTATATTGTAGAACTGTGACCTATGTCACTGTACAGAAATGTGTAGAAAGACCCTTGTTACTGTGTATAACATTTTATCAGACAGACAATGTAGTCTGCTGATAACCTTGCAAACAGTTAGGACCAAGATCAGAACCAATTGAAAGTCATTCCTGGTCTGCATCCAAAATGTTTGACATTCTAATTGAGTTCCTGAAAGAATTTTTGCAAAAGACATAAAAAGTATTCAACTAGTTAAAAAAGATCTTTTTGGTTTTAATGGTCAGCCATCTTGTCATACCAAGGGTTACGATCCGCTATCTTAACCCTTGGCCTCACAAGAATCCTTTCTTCTGATTGAGTATGTCATAAGACGAAAATAGTAACAAATAATATGATCAATCACAAAGCGGTGCAAAAAATCGATAAACACCAGGACTCCAGATAAGACGCTGTAATTAATTTACATTCAGTTTTCTTATATAACAACTAAAATATACGTTGAAGGTGCTCAAAAGAACTGTCACATTAAGATAGTTATTTTGAGCACCCATAACATAATTTTGAACCGAAGGATAGAAGAAAAATAAATAATTTTACGACCAAAATCTTTGTTTATTTGGACTTATGGAGACTTAACAGGCGGTTTATATTAGATGCCAATAATCTGCTACGTTTAATCTGATTGTCAGGAAGGGATTATCGAAAAAATCCTTCCTGGCGTTTTCATTTGTCGATTAGCCTGCGCTATTAATAAATTCTGAGGGTCGTGAGGCGAAGGGTTTGTCGAAAGGTAGATACGACGAAACCTTCGCTGGTGAAGATGATGGTCAGCAGACCTCAAAACATCAATGTGGGCATGACTGGATTTGTTCATCTAAATTGAAGTGTTCTTGTTACCCTGGCAACAAATAGCAGGCTTCTGACCACATGGTGAGGCTATTACCTGGTGACTTATCCCAATAAACACCGAAATTTCAGTTTTACACTGTCAATCACATACCAGCTTTAGCAAACAGTGTAGATACAGATGAGAAGCAGCTAATAAGGAAAGAGTTAAATAAAATAGTCTTCTGGAATTACCTTTTAGTGAATAAATTATTTTGTTCAAAGAACAAAAAAAAATAGTCCCTGATCAGACTGCATTGAATTTTTTATATAAATCTTTACATGCGACATACTTAGTGATTCTGTTGTCGTCTGCTGATTCCTTTCAAAATAAATATTTTCAAGAAATTTCAGGAAAAAAATCAAGGTGTCAAAATGTATGGATCCAGATCAGGACCAAACATACTGTTGGTCCTGATCTGACTCCAAACTGTTCATGAATGTTATCAGCAGATGACAAAAGTTTGATGATCAGTTGTTTCCAAAAACGGGATATATCTAGGTTCAGCAGGACAAAGGTTAATTTGATATTTATGCAAGTGCATTTATTATAACATAGTAACCCTATTTGTCTCGACAAGCATCCATTTCTATTTTACTCTGCTTGTTGGAAATTATTTAGGTATTTTGTCATCTGCTGTCTTTTCTAAATTAATTTACTATATAGTTCCTTCATTATCACTATCAGAGAGTCAAACAGTTTGGATTCAGATCAGGTCTGACTTTTTGTCGGTGCTGATCTGGTTCTAAAACTGTTTGCAAAGGTTATCAGCAGACAACAATTGTAGGCAAAGAGAAACTTCAGCAGTGTATATCTAACCAACTTGCAGGGTTCCACTTAGTAGTATGCATTTATAACCAAAGTAGAAAACAATATGTATCCTGATCAGCTGGTTTCAGGCCAGCTGATTCAGATCTATACTGTTTTCAAAACAAGTTATACCCAGTTACAACATGGTATGGGCAATTTTACATTATTTACAGGTCATCATATTTCTTTAATTTTTATTTTTGTTAATTTTCTTCGAATTTTATGCACATAAAATTCGACAAAAACACAGAAGAAATTTAGGATACTGCCTGATTATGACTATTTCCTATGAGTGTAGATCCAGATCAGCTAGCTTCTGAGAGGCCAGCTGATCAGGATCCACACTGTAAGGTGCAAGAATTGTGATAGGTAAAATAATAAATCGATAGAAGAGAAATGAACAAAATATTCACTAAAAATATATATACAAACTACAAACATGTAAGTAAAATGAATAGTTTAGCATTTTAAAAGGATTTTTGCTTGGGAGAATATATTGTGGGAGTATCATTTTGGGAGCAGACATAGACAGCACCTTCAGGTGTGTAAAAACAAAAACCTTACACCCTAGTGCACATTATGTTTACTAAGTTTAGACATAGAGTGCATTAATAGTGAACATCATGCAATTCACAT
This sequence comes from Loripinus fragilis, assembly GCA_964019695.1. Lineage (NCBI taxonomy): Eukaryota > Metazoa > Mollusca > Bivalvia > Lucinida > Lucinidae > Loripinus > Loripinus fragilis. Next base: position 8,391,685 of record OZ026529.1, read on the forward strand.
AACAACTTAAGTTATAATTCATTACTCGAATATTAAGCGAATAAAGAAATGTGCTTCATGCAAGATTGTCATTTTGTATCCTGCTTGATAACTTATATCACTTTAACTATCCTTGTTAGCAAAGACTTTTGTCATCTGCTGATAACCTTTGCAAACAGTAAGGACCTAGATCTGGAACGAGAAGAATGTCGATCCTGATCTTGATCCAAAAGGATTGACACTCTAATAGTGTGTTCCTGAAAGAATTTATTGAAAAAAGTAATTTTAAAAAAAAAGTCAGCAGACGACAAAAAAGTTTATAGATAAAGATCATTCTGGTTCTATTGTATTGTTATAATTCATAACTCGAAAATATTAAGCAAATAAAGAAATGTGCTTCATGCTAGATTGTCATTTTGTATCCTGCTTGATAACTTATGTTATTTTGAATTATATCATTTTAACTATCCTTGTTAACTAGGTTGCAAGGCAGTAGACATTAGAATAAAAACCCATATTATTAGCTTTTGGATGAATATTGTGAATGGTAAACAAACAAAACTATCAAAATGGTTAAACCTTCTTCTACTAGGAGAATATGATGGTGGCATCCATCAACATAAATAGATCCATTTTATTAAACATTTTCTAATATCTGTAGGGCGTCCCGATCTTTTAAACAAGGAAGTCATTGAAGACCCAAAATCAATCAAAAATCAAATCTCTAAAACTCTATCAGACCTTTATGTTCAGGAGTGGCATAACAAAGTAACTTCATCCTCTAAAGGAAAGAATTATACTCTTTTCAAGCAAGATTTAAATTTTGAAAATTACCTAATCAAATTAAATAGGAAACACTGTTCTTCATTGTTAAAGTTTAGGTAAAGTAATCATTGGCTTCCGGTTGAAACTGGTCGCTGGGAAAACACACCTTTAGAAGACAGAAAATGCACATTATGTAGCAAACATGATATCGGTGACGAATTTCACTATCTTTTTGTTGTTGATCACTTTATATCTGACAGAAAGAAATATTTAAGATCATATTTTTACAAAAGTCCTAACATTATAAAATTCAAAGAACTATTTTCTTAAGCAAATACCAGGAAGCTTGTAAAGTTATCAAGATTTGTAGAAATTATAATGAATAAATGTTCATGTGCAGCCTAACCCTAAAAGAGTCAATCATTAGGATAATATACTTCTTACTATGTCTTGGCTTAATATTTCATGGGAATAACCTGATTATAGACAACTCACATGATATGTCAAGTCATGCGAATTGTCTATAATCAATAATGTGAAGCCTTATTTTGTTTCCTAATGAAGCAACAACAGTCGATTATGTTGCCTACTGTAAGTTATAGAAGGCTCTTTCAGGGTTGATTTTGCTCGCATTTTAACTTTCACCTTTTTCATGCTCTTTGTACTCATGTATTTTATGTATATCATGTATATGCTTTGTTTTTGTATCTTATGAATTTACGCTATCTATGAGTGGTCTGAGTTTTATGACAATAAAATATGTTCTGTTCTGTTAACAAAGACTTTTGTCATCTGCTGATAACCTTTGCAAACAGTAAGGGCCAAGATCAGGGCCGAGAAGAATGTTGATCCTTACCTTGATCCAAACCAACTGACACTCTAATAGTGTGTTTTTGAAAGAATTTATTGAAAAAGTTATTTTAAAAAAAAGTCAGCAGACGACAAAAAGTTTATAGAAAAAAGATCTTTCTGGTTCTATTGTATTGTATTTGAATTTATGGTACAACTTGCATTTTATATTGTAGAACTGTGACCTATGTCACTGTACAGAAATGTGTAGAAAGACCCTTGTTACTGTGTATAACATTTTATCAGACAGACAATGTCGTCTGCTGATAACCTTGCAAACAGTTAGGACCAAGATCAGAACCAATTGAAAGTCATTCCTGGTCTGCATCCAAAATGTTTGACATTCTAATTGAGTTCCTGAAAGGATTTTTGCAAAAGACATAAAAAGTATTCAACTAGTTAAAAAAGATCTTTTTGGTTTTAATGGTCAGCAGACCTCAAAACATTTGGATTTGTTCATCTAAATTGAAGTGTTTTTGTTACCCTGGCAACAAATAGCAGGCTTCTGACCACATGGTGAGGCTATTACCTGGTGTCTTAATCCCAATAAACACCGAAATTTCAGTTTTACACTGTCAATCACATACCAGCTTTAGCAAACAGTGTAGATACAGATGAGACGCAGCTAATAAGGAAAGAGTGAAATCATTAAGGTCCTTTAAGATAGTCTTCTGGAATTACCTTTTAGTGAATAAATTATTTTGTTCAAAGAACAAAAAAATAGTCCCTGATCAGACTGTATTGAATTTTTATATAAATCTTTACATGCGACATACTTAGTGATTTTGTTGTCGTCTGCTGACTCCTTTCAAAATAAATATTTTCAAGAAATTTCAGGAAAAAAATCAAGGTGTCAAATTGTATGGATCCAGATCAGGACCAAACATACTGTTGGTCCTGATCTGACTCCAAACTGTTCATGAATGTTATCAGCAGATGACAAAAGTTTGATGATCAGTTGTTTCCAAAAACGGGATATATCTAGGTTCAGCAGGACAAAGGTTAATATTATGCAAGTGCATTTATTATAACATAGTAACCCTATTTGTCTCGACAAGCATCCATTTCTATTTTACTCTGCTTGTTGGAAATTATTTAGGTATTTTGTCATCTGCTGTCTTTTCTAAATTAATTTACTATATAGTTCCTTCATTATCACTATCAGAGAGTCAAACAGTTTGGATTCAGATCAGGTCTGACATTTTGTCGGTGCTGATCTGGTTCTAAAACTGTTTGCAAAGGTTATCAGCAGACAACAGTTGTAGGCAAAGAGAAACTTCAGCAGTGTATATCTAACCAACTTGCAGGGTTCCACTTAGTAGTATGCATTTATAACCAAAGTAGAAAACAATATGTATCCTGATCAGCTGGTTTCAGGCCAGCTGATTCAGATCTATACTGTTTTCAAAACAAGTTATACCCAGTTACAACATGGTATGGGCCATTTTACATTATTTACAGGTCATCATATTTCTTTAATTTTTATTTTTGTTAATTTTCTCCGAATTATATGCACATAAAATTCGACAAAAACACAGAAGAAATTTAGGATACTGCCTGATTATGACTATTTCCTATGAGTGTAGATCCAGATCAGCTAGCTTCTGAGAGGCCAGCTGATCAGGATCCACACTGTAAGGTGCAAGAATTGTGATAGGTAAAATAATAAATCGATAGAAGAGAAATGAACAAAATATTCACTAAAAATATATACAAACTACAAACATGTACTTAAAATGAATAGTTTAGCATTTTAAAAGGATTTTTGCTTGGGAGTATATATTGTGGGAGTAGCATTTTGGGAGCAGACATAGACGGCACCTTTAGGTGTGTAAAAACAAAAACCTTACACCCTAGTGCACATTATGTTTACTAAATTTAGACATAGAGTGCATTAATAGTGAACATCATGCAATTCACATAACAACTTAAGTTATAATTCATTACTTGAATATTAAGCGAATAAAGAAATGTGCTTCATGCAAGATTGTCATTTTGTATCCTGCTTGATAACTTATATCACTTTAACTATCCTTGTTAGCAAAGACTTTTGTCATCTGCTGATAACCTTTGCAAACAGTAAGGACCCAGATCTGGAACGAGAAGAATGTCGATCCTGATCTTGATCCAAAAGGATTGACACTCTAATAGTGCGTTCCTGAAAGAATTTATTGAAAAAAGTAATTTAAAAAAAAAGTCAGCAGACGACAAAAATGTTTATAGATAAAGATCTTTCTGGTTCTATTGTATTGTTATAATTCATAACTCGAAAATATTAAGCGAATAAAGAAATGTGCTTTATGCTAGATTGTCATTTTGTATCCTGCTTGATAACTTATGTTATTTTAATTATATCATTTTTACTATCCTTGTTAACTAGGTTGCTAGGCAGTAGACATTAGAATAAAAACCCGTATTATTAGCTTTTGGAAGAATATTGTGAATGGTAAACAAACAAAACTATCAAAATGGTTATACTTACTTCTACTAGGAGAATATGATGGTGGCATCCATCAACATAAATGGATCCATTTTATTAAACATATTCTAATATCTATTGGGTGTCCCGATCTTTTAAACAAGGAAGTCATTGAAAACCAAAATCAATCAAAAATCAAATCTCTAAAACTCTATCAGACCTTTATGTTCAGGAGTGGCATAACAAAGTAACTTCATCCTCTAAAGGAAAGAATTATACTCTTTTCAAGCAAGATTTAAATTTTGAAAATTACCTAATCAAATTAAATAGGAAACACTGTTCTTCATTGTTAAAGTTTAGGTTAAGTAAGCATCGGCTTCCGGTTGGAAGTGGTCGCTGGGAAAACACACCTTTAGAAGACAGAAAATGCATATTATGTAGCAAATATGATATCGGTGACGAATTTCACTATCTTTTTGTTTGTGATCACTTTATATCTGACAGAAAAAAATATTTAAGATCATATTTTTACAAAAGTCCTAACATTATAAAATTCAAAGAACTATTTTCTTCAGCAAATACCAGGAAGCTTGTAAAGTTATCAAGTTTTGTAGAAATTATAATGAATAAATTTTCATGTGCAGCCTAACCCTAAAAGAGTCAATCAGTACGATAATATACTTCTTACTATGTTTTGGCTTAATATTTCATGGGAATAACCTGATTATAGACAGTTCACATGATATGTCAAATCATGCGAATTGTCTATAATCAATAATGTGAAGCCTTATTTTGTTTCTTAATGAAGCAACAACAGTCGATTATGTTGCCTACTGTAAGTTATAGAAGGCTCTTTCAGGGTTGATTTTGCTCGCATTTTAATTTTCACCTTTTTCATGCTCTTTGTACTCATGTATTTTATGTATATCATGTATATGCTTTGTTTTTGTATCTTATGCCTTTACGCTATCTATGAGTGACCTGAGTTTTATGTCAATAAAGATATGTTCTGTTCTGTTAACAAAGACTTTTGTCATCTGTTGATAACCTTTGCAAACAGTAAGGACCCAGATCAGGGCCGAGAAGAATGTTATAATCCCAAATAATTGGTATGTTCTAGAATGTTCTAGAAAGTCTCAGTCCAGTTCCAATTCTGCTTGAATAGAACTTCCTGGGATTTTGTGGTACTTCACTTTACATGGTATTTAATGGAATTCCATTAAATCCCAAAAGTCGGAACAATTGGTATTTTCTGTCACTATCTGGAACTGGAAAATCTCAGAAAGTCTCAAACAATTCTGCTTAAAATATAAGTGGGATTTTATGTTACTTTCTGGGATAAATATTCCATTTAATCCCAGGAAGTCCCAGTAGGTACTTTAAATGGGATTATTAAGATTTTCTGGGACTTCATCAATTCAACACATCCATATAATTTGGGATTAAATGGAATCTTTTGGTACTGCTAGTAAATAATTTGGTTCCATTTAATACCAAATAATCCCAACCTAGATTTGCATAGGACCATTATATTCTGAACTCAGTCTGACCTTGAAATATGATATAACTGTGTTAACCTGGTTCTCTCATTTCAATGACTCAAGCTGAAATTCTTTAATATTGCAGGAAACCAGAAAAAGATTCAAATAAACCTCATGGTTTGCAAGGCTCTAACTATTTGATAAATCCTGTGTTAATTTTGGATATATACTGCATAAACTGCACAAAATAAATCCTACAACAGACAATGTGATTAAATAGAACATATTTCTATGCTTATAAATTATACTTGCATGAGACTTTTCATCATATAATTAAGTTTCTCAGAAACAAAGCCATTTTTAGTTGTTTCTTTCTTTAAATGCTGATGAAAGACGCTTAATACTGAATTGTGTTCATTATGGTTATACAATTTTACCATTATCATTATTATTTACAGCAGCATTTATGGCAGTACAACACTTAGTGTGGTACATGTAAGCAGGTTAATTACTGAATTTACAGGATAATCAGGCTGATCATTGGGGCTTATTTTTATTTGATTTTTTTTATCCATTCTCTTTTTAAAAGGTGTTGGAGATATTGCGATTGCCTTCGTCTGTATATCAGGTTTTTGTTTGTTATGCTATCTTCTAAACAACTGGACAGATTATCCAACCAAATTTGTTGAGCAACTGGTGTATGCAACTGGTGTATGCAACAGCAAAATTCCAATACCCCAATGATGTGGGATGTAGGTCAAAAGTGTCCTTCGGTCTGCCCATTTGCCTGCAATACTTTCACCTTGCAAACGGTTTGTTTGTTTTGTTGCTTTACGTCCCAAGTCAACAGCTATGGTCATGGTGGGACAGTTAGTTCACCTAACCACACTTTTTCCTGGGCAAGCTTTAACAATCAGTTAACCAGTACTTCGTGCACATACTTTCACTTGTAACTGACAACAACCCTTCTTAAATGATTCAGCGGAAGGGAGGAGAATGACCGTAGAAATTATTTCATGATCAATCTCCACGAAAGTACGGGACCGGGTTGGGATTCAATCTCGCGACCCCTGGATTCAGACTCACATCTGTTGCCAGACACGTTACCGACTGTGCAAACGGTCATACTGAATCCAACCGAATTTGTTTGGTGACTTACTTGCACAAGTGGGTGAGCAGGAGCATTACTGTTTTTTGCTTTTTGGATCCCCTTTGCATGGGCCTCAGAGAGTGTGCATTTTCTGGCTAAATTGCAGTCTCTTTCTAAATTGCTGGGTAGAACTCAACCAAATTTGTGCACAACTTAAACAAATTGTGTATACAAGAGCTTATTTTTGGGTACCCCACTCAGAGGCGCCCTATAATGGGGACAAAAGTGTCTGCCCATTCTTCTTTTATGCTAATCCAAACATGCTGAGCTGAATTCAACCTAATTTGTTGAAAGGTCGACTTTCTCACAAGTGGGGAGTGGTAAAGAACATTTATTTTTTTAACCTTCCAGCCAAATTTTCGATTATCCGAAACTACTGGGTTATTCGAAGACTACGGACAGTCCTGACTTTTTTCTCTATTATCTATTGCAATAAAACTACCTATTATTCAAATTTCGATTATCCGAAAAATTCAATATTTCGAAGTGATTTGTCGGTCCCGATAAAAGAAATGGCTATTAAATTACCTTTCAAGATTCGAAGTCCAAATGTCACGCATGGTGATCATGATTTCTTTGTTTGGTCAAGTTTATTTTTATTATATAGATTAATAATAAGAAAAAAATAGGTGAATGCCATTACAATAATACTTCATCAGTGTTGACGTGGTCTATTGTCATATACAGCATGGATGTTGGTGACCTGATTTTGAATGAAACGATTCAAATCTGAATATCGATATATAAACAAACAGGTTTTAAAATATTAAAACCAAACCAATAATGTATATGATGTATATATGTTCAATGTTTCTATCTTGCTTTTGTAATTGTGCTTTATTTGTATGCTTTTCACATGTGGAGGAAATAAAGAATATTATTATTATCATTATTTTTATTATTATTATTATTATTATTATTATTATTATTATTATTAAGGTCGTCTGCAATGATGGTTTTGTTTGATGTTTTTTAAATGTCTAATTATGGGCAATAAATGAGCTAAACTTGATTTTAATTGGATCTTCTCATCCTTTGATTTATTCTTGACCACTGTGTACATTATATTTAATATAGAATATAAGTATGTCTACAGAATTCCAAAGGGCCCTTACTTAGACTACAGTTATAATTCTGTCTGATTACTCTACTGGTTGTGATGAGATGAGACGAGCAATTATTTTGCCACACAAGCAGATATAATGATAGATATTGTATACGACTTGGATAAGGATAAGTTAAGATATTTTAAAACATTTAACCAATTTAACAAATACTAAATTGTCATGTTAAAATAGAAACTATTATTTTCCACGCCCCTCTATCTACATCGTAGTATTATACATATATGGAAATATTGAAAAAGTTTATATATAACATCTGTAAAAAAGGTCTTGATAATAGAGCAATGAATTGCTTCCTAAGATTAAAGCACCAAAGCCCAGAGATTTATAAGAAACCATGCGAAAAATAATCATTTCTCTTTGAAATATCATCTCTTACACCAAGTCAATGGCCTTGCTAATTTATTATGTTAGGTAACATAAGTTACAACTGTAACACAACCTGTAACAAGTACTCCTATCTTGTTGTTTAACATGCAAAATCTATGATTCTTTATTATATGAGCAAGACTATCAAAATATGGAAGATTTTATATAATTTTTACGTAAATAATACCTACCAAATTGGGCTCCTTAAAACTTGGGGTAGTGTTGTTTAATTGCTTATATAAGGCAATGCATTTAAGATAGATAAACACACTTTGTTTTTTTTTCTATAAGCCAAATAAGTGTGTTAGTACAACTAGATTAAAAGCATTTTAAAAATTCACAAATCAGCTGTAAAATTAAATGCTATTGGTCACAGTTACCGTTTTTAAAGGGTAGTTTTATGTAAGTAACGCACATAACACAATAGGATGCCGTAATTTTGCTTTAAAACTTTTATCTGCAGCTTAGGTATCCAGCAGGCAGACTATATGCGTGATTTAAATAGTTAGTTTAATGCCTTCTTTCTGTAGCACAGCCTTTTTACTTTTCATTTTCTGAATTTTATATGGTAACATATGTAACAGACTGTTAGAGGCAAACACCAAATCGTACACATGCAAACATCTCTTATTCTACGCAGCTTGAAATGTTCTTTTAAGATACGATGTGTCTGCAAAATTCTTTAGCGGGGAGCAAAACATTCTCAGCCATCAGTCTAACAATGATAGATTGCCATTTTGGTAACGTATATTTTAGGATTTCCCACCAAGGGAGAAATTGAAATCTCTCTGTTTTGATATAAAACTCCCACAACTTTGAACACAGAGTGTAAAATGCTTCTTTGAGCTAAAAACTAAAAATATTATTTTTGGATAAAAAACCCCGCAGGGTTTTTCTCCCATTTTATTTTGTGGGGGAAAAACCCCGCGGGGGAAAAACCCTGCGGGGGAATTTTCTTTTTCCTCTAGAGGCACAATATAATGCTGAAAGTTTTTGATATACCTTTTATTATGCATTGTGATGAATAATAATTAAAAAAAGTCAATTTGAATTTTTCAAAAAAACCTGCGGGGTTTTTCCCCCACAATCTGAAATGGGAGAAAAACCCCGCGGGGGAAATCAAAGTTTTGAATTAAGCCATATCAATCATTTTCTGCAATAATTACAATCAAACAAACTTGTTTCTTGAACAAATTTTAATATTTATTTTTTTGAAAAAACCCTGCGGGGTTTTTCCCCCATTTGAAAATGTGGGGGAAAAACCCCGCGCGGGGTTTAAAAAAACCCGCGGGGTTTTCGAAAAACCCCGCGGGGTTTTTAACTTTGACCATTTTTTTCATTATGATGGCATATATTTTTTTAGTCATAATCATATATGTTTTGCTCCCTTATGTCTGTATTTATGTATTTTAGTGGTTTTGAGTCTTTTGCACCACTAGAAAGATGATGTGATTTTGCCAAATTCTGGTGTGGCAAAAAAAAACTGGTGGCTGTTTTACTCGGGTGTGAAAATTATCATTGTGCGCGCGCGCCCCGGACCGCAATCATGATATTTCCTGTTTTCCCATAGGGCCCAAGGCAAATTGGGATCGCGGTTGTACGCGCTTTCTAAGGCTCTGATCGCTTTTAGATTTTGCACGCGGATAGGGCCAACAGAGGCCCAGGTATGGCCATGCGCACCCGCCCGCAACAATGTTTCGATACCGAGTTATCGGGGTGCGGAAGTTCGCGGCGCCCAAACGTTACGTGCTTCCGTCTCGCGAACTACTCTTTTCATCATGCCCACACTGGCATCAGTTTGTAGAACGGGAGGCCGTCTACAAATGGTGAAAATTTCAAAGTGTTCCATCAGAAAATTTAAAAGTTATGAGCATTAGAAGATCTTTCCATTAGGCCACATTAGGCCACAGTGGCCAACCCGGCCTAAAACTTGCGCGGGTCACTTTCACGGACGGGCTCGAAACTGGTGTCAGAAGTTAGGCCCCGACCAGAGCTTCATTGTGAGGCATTGCGTAAAATTTTCCGTCCCCCGAGTGCCGAGCAATAGCCCCTGAAAGGGCTTTCCGCACAATTTTCACGCCCTTATTTGAGCCACTTGTAGCTGAAGGAATTTTGCGCAAATGACTGAGAGGTGCTCCTGAGCACTGCTCATCACTTTGCAATAGGTTCCGGGACTTTTCGCGTCGGTCGCTTTTTCTCAAACTTTGAGGGCATCAGTGGGTGGGGTGTGAAACCTCCGAATGCATGATTCTCAGCTCCTGCTGTGGGCAGCAAGCCAATTTTTTTTTCCAAAATGTTGACCTATAAAAGAGCTTACTCGGGTGTGAAAATTATCATTGTGCGCGCGCGCCCTGGACCGCAATCATGATATTTCCTGTTATTCCCATAGGGCCCAAGTCAAATTGGGATCGCGGTTGTACGCGCTTTCTAAGGCTCTGATCGCTTTTAGATTTTGCACGCGGATAGGGCCAACAGAGGCCCAGGTATTGCCATGCGCACCCGCCCGCAACAATGTTTCGATACCGAGTTATCGGGGTGCGGAAGTTCGCAGCGCCCAAACGTTACGCTTCCGTCTCGCGAACTACTCTTTTCATCATGCCCACACTGGCATCAGTTTGTAGTACAGGAGGCCGTCTACAAATGGTGAAAATTTCAAAGCGTTCCATCAGAAAATTAAAAAGTTATGAGCATTAGAAGATCTTTCCATTAGGCCACATTAGGCCACAGTGGCCGACCCGGCCTAAAACTTGCGCGGGTCACTTTCACGGACGGGCTCGAAACTGGTGTCAGAAGTTAGGCCCCGACCAGAGCTTCATTGTGAGGCATTGCGTAAAATTTTCCGTCCCCCGAGTGCCGAGCAATAGCCCCTGAAAGGGCTTTCCGCACAATTTTCACGCCCTTATTTGAGCCATTTGTAGCTGAAGGAATTTTGCGCAAATGACTGAGAGGTGCTCCTGGGCACTGCTCATCACTTTGCAATAGGTTCCGGGACTTTTCGCGTCGGTCGCGTTTTCTCAAACTTTGAGGGCATCGGTGGGTGGGGTGTGAAACCTCCGAATGCATGATTCTCAGCTCCTGCTGTGGGCAGCAAGCCAATATTTTTTCATGAATGTTGACCTATAAAAGAGCTTACTCGGGAGTGAAAATTATCATTGTGCGCGCGCGCCCCGGACCGCAATCATGATATTTCCTGTTTTCCCATAGGGCCCAAGGCAAATTGGGATTGCGGTTGTACGCGCTTTCTAAGGCTCTGATCGCTTTTAGATTTTGCACGCGGATAGGGCCAACAGAGGCCCAGGTATTGCCATGCGCACCCGCCCGCAACAATGTTTCGATACCGAATTATCAGGGTGCAGAAGTTCGCGGCGCCCAAACGTTACGCGCTTCCGTCTCGCGAACTACTCTTTTCATCATGCCCACACTGGCATCAGTTTGTAGAACGGGAGGCCGTCTACAAATGGTGAAAATTTCAAAGCGTTCCATCAGAAAATTAAAAAGTTATGAGCATTAGAAGATCTTTCCATTAGGCCACATTAGGCCACAGTGGCCGACCCGGCCTAAAACTTGCGCAGGTCACTTTCACGGACGGGCTCGAAACTGGTGTCAGAAGTTAGGCCCCGACCAGAGCTTCATTGTGAGGCATTGCGTAAAATTTTCCGTCCACCGAGTTCCGAGCAATAGCCCCTGAAAGGGCTTTCCGCACAATTTTCACGCCCTTATTTGAGCCACTTGTAGCTGAAGGAATTTTGCGCAAATGACTGAGAGGTCCTCCTGGGCACTGCTCATCACTTTGCAATAGGTTTTGGGACTTTTCGCATCGGTCGTGTTTTCTCAAACTTTGAGGGCATCGGTGGGTGGGGTGTAAAACCTCCGAATGCATGATTCTCAGCTCCTGCTGTGGGCAGCAAGCCAATTTTTTTTTCCAAAATGTTGACCTATAAAAGAGCTTACTTGGGTGTGAAAATTATCATTGTGCGCGCGCGCCCGGGACCGCAATCATGATATTTCCTGTTTTCCCATAGGGCCCAAGGCAAATTGGGATCGCGGTTGTACGCGCTTTCTAAGGCTCTGATCGCTTTTAGATTTTGCACGCGGATAGGGCCAACAGAGGCCCAGGTATTGCCATGCGCACCCGCCCGCAACAATGTTTCGATACCGAGTTATCGGGGTGCGGAAGTTCGAGGCGCCCAAACGTTACGCGCTTCCGTCTCGCGAACTACTCTTTTCATCATGCCCACACTGGCATCAGTTTGTAGTGCGAGAGGCCGTCTACAAATGGTGAAAATTTCAAAGCGTTCCATCAGAAAATTAAAAAGTTATGAGCATTAGAAGATCTTTCCATTAGGCCACATTAGGCCACAGTGGCCGACCCGGCCTAAAACTTGCGCGGGTCACTTTCACGGACGGGCTTGAAACTGGTGTCAGAAGTTAGGCCCCGACGAGAGCTTCATTGTGAGGCATTGCGTAAAATTTTCCGTCCCCGGAGTGCCGAGCAATAGCCCCTGAAAGGGCTTTCCGCACAATTTTCACGCCCTTATTTGAGCCACTTGTAGCTGTAGGAATTTTGCGCAAATGACTGAGAGGTGCTCCTGGGCACTGCTCATCACTTTGCAATAGGTTCCGGGACTTTTCGTGTCGGTCGCGTTTTCTCAAACTTTGAGGGCATCGGTGGGTGGGGTGTGAAACCTCCGAATGCATGATTCTCAGCTCCTGCATAGGGGCAGCAAGCCATTTTTTTTTTCCAAAATGTTGACCTATAAAAGAGCTTACTCGGGTGTGAAAATTATCATTGTGCGCGCGCCCCCGGACCGCAATCATGATATTTCCTGTTTTCCCATAGGGCCCAAGGCAAATTGGGATCGCGGTTGTACGCGCTTTCTAAGGCTCTGATCGCTTTTAGATTTTGCACGCGGATAGGGCCAACAGAGGCCCAGGTATTGCCATGCGCACCCGCCCGCAACAATGTTTCAATACCGCGTTATCGGGGTGCGGGAGTTCGCGGCGCCCAAACGTTACGCGCTTCCGTCTCGCGAACTACTCTTTTCATCATGCCCACACTGGCATCAGTTTGTAGAACGGGAGGCCGTCTACAAATGGTGAAAATTTCAAAGCGTTCCATCAGAAAATTAAAAAGTTATGAGCATTAGAAGATCTTTCCATTAGGCCACATTAGGCCACAGTGGCCGACCCGGCCTAAAACTTGCGCGGGTCACTTTCACGGACGGGCTCGAAACTGGTGTCAGAAGTTAGGCCCCGACCAGAGCTTCATTGTGAGGAATTGCGTAAAATTTTCCGTCCCCCGAGTGCCGAGCAATAGCCCCTGAAAGGGCTTTCCGCACAATTTTCACGCCCTTATTTGAGCCACTTGTAGCTGAAGGAATTTTGCGCAAATGACTGAGAGGTGCTCCTGGGCACTGCTCATCACTTTGCAATAGGTTCCGGGACTTTTCGCGTCGGTCGCGTTTTCTCAAACTTTGAGGGCATCGGTGGGTTGGGTGTGAAACCTCCGAATGCATGATTCTCAGCTCCTGCTGTGGGCAGCAAGCCAATTTTTTTTCCAAAATGTTGACCTATAAAAGAGCTTACTCGGGTGTGAAAATTATCATTGTGCGCGTGGCCCCGAACGGCAATCATGATATTTCCTGTTTTCCCATAGGGCCCAAGGCAAATTGGGATCGCGGTTGTACGCGCTTTCTAAGGCTCTGATCGCTTTTAGATTTTGCACGCGGATAGGGCCAACAGAGGCCCAGGTATTGCCATGCGCACCCGCCCGCAACAATGTTTCAATACCGAGTTATCGGGTTGCGGGAGTTCGCGGCGCCCAAACGTTACGCGCTTCCGTCTCGCGAACTACTCTTCTCATCATGCCCACACTGGCATCAGTTTGTAGTACGGGAGGCCGTCTAAAAATGGTGAAAATTTCAAAGCGTTCCATCAGAAAATTAAAAAGTTATGAGCATTAGAAGATCTTTCCATTAGGCCACATTAGGCCACAGTGGCCGACCCGGCCTAAAACTTGCGGGGGTCACTTTCACGGACGGGCTCGAAACTGGTGTCAGAAGTTGGCCCCGACCAGAGCTTCATTGTGAGGCATTGCGTTAAATTTTCCGTCCCCCGAGTGCCGAGCAATAGCCCCTGAAAGGGCTTTCTGCACAATTTTCACGCCCTTATTTGAGCCACTTGTAGCTGAAGGAATTTTGCGCAAATGACTGAGAGGTGCTCCTGGGCACTGCTCATCACTTTGCAATTGGTTCCGGGACTTTTCGCATCGGTCGCGTTTTCTCAAACTTTGAGGGCATCGGTGGGTGGGGTGTGAAACCTCCGAATGCATGATTCTCAGCTCCTGCTGTGGGCAGCAAGCCAATTTTTTTTCCAAAATGTTGACCTATAAAAGAGCTTACTCGGGTGTGAAAATTATCATTGTGCGCGCGCGCCCCGGACCGCAATCATGATATATTTCCTGTTTTCCCATAGGGCCCAAAGCAAATTGGTATCGCGGTTGTACGCGCTTTCTAAGGCTCTGATCGCTTTTAGATTTTGCATGCGGATAGGGCCAACAGAGGCCCAGGTATTGCCATGCGCACCCGCCCGCAACAATGTTTCGATACCGAGTTATTGGGGTGCAGAAGTTCGCGGCGCCCAAACGTTACGCGCTTCCGTCTCGCGAACTACTCTTTTCATCATGCCCACACTGGCATCAGTTTGTAGTACGGGAGGCCATCTACAAATGGTGAAAATTTCAAAGCGTTCCATCAGAAAATTAAAAAGATATGAGCATTAGAAGATCTTTCCATTAGGCCACATTAGGCCACAGGGGCCGACCCGGCCCAAAACTTGCGCGGGTCACTTTCACGGACGGGCTCAAAACAGGTGTCAGAAGTTAGGCCCCGACCAGAGCTTCATTGTGAGGCATTGCGTAAAATTTTCCGTCCCCCGAGTGCCGAGCAATAGCCCCTGAAAGGGCTTTCCGCACAATTTTCACGCCCTTATTTGAGCCACTTGTAGCTGAAGGAATTTTGCGCAAATGACTGAGAGGTGCTCCTGGGCACTGCTAATCACTTTGCAATAGGTTCCGGGACTTTTCGCGTCGGTCGCGTTTTCTTAAACTTTGAGGGCATCGGTGGGTGGGGTGTGAAACCTCCGAATGCATGATTCTCAGCTCCTGCATAGGGGCAGCAAGCCAATTTTTTTCCAAAATGTTGACCTATAACAGAGCTTACTCGGGTGTGAAAATTATCATTGTGTGCGCGCGCCCCGGACCGCAATCATGATATTTCCTGTTTTCCCATAGGGCCCAAGGCAAATTGGGATCGCGGTTGTACGCGCTTTCTAGACTCTGATCGCTTTTAGATTTTGCACACGGATAGGGCCAACAGAGGCCCAGGTATTGCCATGCGCACCTGCCCGCAACAATGTTTCGATACCCAGTTATCGGGGTGCGGAAGTTCGCGGCGCCCAAACGTTACGCGCTTCCGTCTCGCGAACTACTCTTTTCATCATGCCCACACTGGCATCAGTTTGTAGTACCGGAGGCCGTCTACAAATGGTGAAAATTTTAAAGCGTTCCATCAGAAAATTAAAAAGTTATGAGCATTAGAAGATCTTTCCATTAGGCCACATTAGGCCACAGTGGCCCACCTGCCTAAAACTTGCGCGGGTCACTTTCACGGACAGGCTCGAAACTGGTGTCAGAAGTTAGGCCCCGACCAGAGCTTCATTGTGAGGCATTGCGTAAAACTTTCCGTCCCCCGAGTGCCAAGCAATAGCCCCTGAAAGGGCTTTCCGCACAATTTTCACGCCCTTATTTGAGCCACTTGTAGCTGAAGGAATTTTGCGCAAATGGCTGAGAGGTGCTCCTGGGCACTGCTCATCACTTTGCAATAGGTTCCGGGACTTTTCGAGTCGGTCGCGTTTTCTCAAACTTTGAGGGCATCGGTGGGTGGGGTGTGAAACCTCCGAATGCATGATTCTCAGCTCCTGCTGTGGGCAGCAAGCCAATTTTTTTTCCCAAAATGTTGACCTATAAAAGAGCTTACTCGGGTGTGAAAATTATCATTGTGTGCGCGCGCCCCGGACCGCAATCATGATATTTCCTGTTTTCCCATAGGGCCCAAGGCAAATTGGGATCGCGGTTGTACGCGCTTTCTAAGGCTCTGATCGCTTTTAGATTTTGCACGCGGATAGCGCCAACAGAGGCCCAGGTATTGCCATGCGCACCCGCCCGCAACAATGTTTCGATACCGAGTTATTGGGGTGCGGAAGTTCGCGGCGCCCAAACGTTACGCGCTTCCGTCTCGCGAACTACTCTTTTCATCATGCCCACACTGGCATCAGTTTGTAGTACGGGAGGCCGTCTACAAATGGTGAAAATTTCAAAGCGTTCCATCAGAAAATTAAAAAGTTATGAGCATTAGAAGATCTTTCCATTAGGCCACATTAGGCCACAGTGGCCGACCCAGCCTAAAACTTGCGCGGGTCACTTTCACGGACGGGCTCGAAACTGGTGTCAGAAGTTAGGCCCCGACCAGAGCTTCATTGTGAGGCATTGCGTAAAATTTTCGGTCGACCGAGTGCCGAGCAATAGCCCCTGAAAGGGCTTTCTGCACAATTTTCACGCCCTTATTTGAGCCACTTGTAGCTGAAGGAATTTTGCGCAAATGACTGAGAGGTGCTCCTGGGCACTGCTCATCACTTTGCAATAGGTTCTGGGACTTTTCGCGTCGGTCGCCTTTTCTCAAACTTTGAGGGCATCGGTGGGTGGGGTGTGAAACCTCCGAATGCATGATTCTCAGCTCCTGCTGTGGGCAGCAAGCCAATTTTTTTTTCCAAAATGTTGACCTATAAAAGAGCTTACTCGGGTGTGAAAATTATCATTGTGCCCGCGCGCCCCGGACCGCAATCATGATATTTCCTGTTTTCCCATAGGGCCCAATGCAAATTGGGATCGCGGTTGTACGCGCTTTCTAAGGCTCTGATCGCTTTTAGATTTTGCACGCAGATAGGGCCAACAGAGGCCCAGGTATTGCCATGCGCACCCGCCGACAACAATGTTACGATACCGAGTTATCGGGTTGCGGGCGGGTGCGCATGGCAATACCTGGGCCTCTGTTGGCCCAATCCACGTGCAAAATCTAAAAGCGATCAGAGCCTTAGAAAGCGCGTACAACCGCGATCCCAATTTGCCTTGGGCCCTATGGGAAAACAGGAAATATCATGATTGCGGTCCGGGGTGCGCACGCACAATGATAATTTTCACACCCGAGTAAGCTCTTTTATAGGTCAACATTTTGGAAAAAAATTGGCTTGCTGCCCACAGCAGGAGCTGAGAATCATGCATTCGGAGGTTTCACACCCCACCCACCGATGCCCTCAAAGTTTGAGAAAACGTGACCGACTCGAAAAGTCCCGGAACCTATTGCAAAGTGATGAGCAGTGCCCAGGAGCACCTCTCAGTCATTTGCGCAAAATTCCTTCAGCTACAAGTGGCTCAAATAAGGGCGTGAAAATTGTGCAGAAAGCCCTTTCAGGGGCTATTGCTTGGCACTCGGGGGACGGAAAGTTTTACGCAATGCCTCACAATGAAGCTCTGGTCGGGGCCTAACTTCTGACACCAGTTTCGAGCCTGTCCGTGAAAGTGACCCGCGCAAGTTTTAGGCAGGTGGGCCACTGTGGCCTAATGTGGCCTAATGGAAAGATCTTCTAATGCTCATAACTTTTTAATTTTCTGATGGAACGCTTTGAAATTTTCACCATTTGTAGACGGCCTCCCGTACTACAAACTGATGCCAGTGTGGGCATGATGAAAAGAGTAGTTCGCGAGACGGAAGCGCGTAACGTTTGGGCGCCGCGAACTTCCGCACCCCGATAACTGGGTATCGAAACATTGTTGCGGGCAGGTGCGCATGGCAATACCTGGGCCTCTGTTGGCCCTATCCGTGTGCAAAATCTAAAAGCGATCAGAGTCTAGAAAGCGCGTACAACCGCGATCCCAATTTGCCTTGGGCCCTATGGGAAAACAGGAAATATCATGATTGCGGTCCGGGCGCGCGCACACAATGATAATTTTCACACCCGAGTAAGCTCTTTTATAGGTCAACATTTTGGAAAAAAAATTGGCTTGCTGCCCCTATGCAGGAGCTGAGAATCATGCATTCGGAGGTTTCACACCCCACCCACCGATGCCCTCAAAGTTTAAGAAAACGCGACCGACGCGAAAAGTCCCGGAACCTATTGCAAAGTGATGAGCAGTGCCCAGGAGCACCTCTCAGTCATTTGCGCAAAATTCCTTCAGCTACAAGTGGCACAAATAAGGGCGTGAAAATTGTGCGGAAAGCCCTTTCAGGGGCTATTGCTCGGCACTCGGGGGACGGAAAATTTTACGCAATGCCTCACAATGAAGCTCTGGTCGGGGCCTAACTTCTGACACCAGTTTTGAGCCCGTCCGTGAAAGTGACCCGGGCAAGTTTTGGGCCGGGTCGGCCACTGTGGCCTAATGTGGCCTAATGGAAAGATCTTCTAATGCTCATATCTTTTTAATTTTCTGATGGAACGCTTTGAAATTTTCACCATTTGTAGATGGCCTCCCGTACTACAAACTGATGCCAGTGTGGGCATGATGAAAAGAGTAGTTCGTGAGACGGAAGCGCGTAACGTTTGGGCGCCGCGAACTTCTGCACCCCGATAACTCGGTATCGAAACATTGTTGCGGGCGGGTGCGCATGGCAATACCTGGGCCTCTGTTGGCCCTATCCGCATGCAAAATCTAAAAGCGATCAGAGCCTTAGAAAGCGCGTACAACCGCGATACCAATTTGCCTTGGGCCCTATAGGAAAACAGGAAATATATCATGATTGCGGTCCGGGGCGCGCGCGCACAATGATAATTTTCACACCCGAGTAAGCTCTTTTATAGGTCAACATTTTGGAAAAAAAATTGGCTTGCTGCCCACAGCAGGAGCTGAGAATCATGCATTCGGAGGTTTCACACCCCACCCACCGATGCCCTCAAAGTTTGAGAAAACGCGACCGACGCGAAAAGTCCCGGAACCAATTGCAAAGTGATGAGCAGTGCCCAGGAGCACCTCTCAGTCATTTGCGCAAAATTCCTTCAGCTACAAGTGGCTCAAATAAGGGCGTGAAAATTGTGCAGAAAGCCCTTTCAGGGGCTATTGCTCGGCACTCGGGGGACGGAAAATTTAACGCAATGCCTCACAATGAAGCTCTGGTCGGGGCCAACTTCTGACACCAGTTTCGAGCCCGTCCGTGAAAGTGACCCCCGCAAGTTTTAGGCCGGGTCGGCCACTGTGGCCTAATGTGGCCTAATGGAAAGATCTTCTAATGCTCATAACTTTTTAATTTTCTGATGGAACGCTTTGAAATTTTCACCATTTTTAGACGGCCTCCCGTACTACAAACTGATGCCAGTGTGGGCATGATGAAAAGAGTAGTTCGCGAGACGGAAGCGCGTAACGTTTGGGCGCCGCGAACTCCCGCAACCCGATAACTCGGTATTGAAACATTGTTGCGGGCGGGTGCGCATGGCAATACCTGGGCCTCTGTTGGCCCTATCCGCGTGCAAAATCTAAAAGCCATCAGAGCCTTAGAAAGCGCGTACAACCGCGATCCCAATTTGCCTTGGGCCCTATGGGAAAACAGGAAATATCATGATTGCCGTTCGGGGCCACGCGCACAATGATAATTTTCACACCCGAGTAAGCTCTTTTATAGGTCAACATTTTGGAAAAAAAAGTGGCTTGCTGCCCACAGCAGGAGCTGAGAATCATGCATTCGGAGGTTTCACACCCAACCCACCGATGCCCTCAAAGTTTGAGAAAACGCGACCGACGCGAAAAGTCCTGGAACCTATTGCAAAGTGATGAGCAGTGCCCAGGAGCACCTCTCAGTCATTTGCGCAAAATTCCTTCAGCTACAAGTGGCTCAAATAAGGGCGTGAAAATTGTGCGGAAAGCCCTTTCAGGGGCTATTGCTCGGCACTCGGGGGACGGAAAATTTTACGCAATTCCTCACAATGAAGCTCTGGTCGGGGCCTAACTTCTGACACCAGTTTCGAGCCCGTCCGTGAAAGTGACCCGCGCAAGTTTTAGGCCGGGTCGGCCACTGTGGCCTAATGTGGCCTAATGGAAAGATCTTCTAATGCTCATAACTTTTTAATTTTCTGATGGAACGCTTTGAAATATTCACCATTTGTAGACGGCCTCCCGTTCTACAAACTGATGCCAGTGTGGGCATGATGAAAAGAGTAGTTCGCGAGACGGAAGCGCGTAACGTTTGGGCGCCGCGAACTCCCGCACCCCGATAACGCGGTATTGAAACATTGTTGCGGGCGGGTGCGCATGGCAATACCTGGGCCTCTGTTGGCCCTATCCGCGTGCAAAATCTAAAAGCGATCAGAGCCTTAGAAAGCGCGTACAACCGCGATCCCAATTTGCCTTGGGCCCTATGGGAAAACAGGAAATATCATGATTGCGGTTCGGGGCCACGCGCACAATGATAATTTTCACACCCGAGTAAGCTCTTTTATAGGTCAACATTTTGGAAAAAAAATAGGCTTGCTGCCCACAGCAGGAGCTGAGAATCAAGCATTCGGAGGTTTCACACCCAACCCACCGATGCCCTCAAAGTTTGAGAAAACGCGACCGACGCGAAAAGTCCCGGAACCTATTGCAAAGTGATGAGCAGTGCCCAGGAGCACCTCTCAGTCATTTGCGCAAAATTCCTTCAGCTACAAGTGGCTCAAATAAGGGCGTGAAAATTGTGCGGAAAGCCCTTTCAGGGGCTATTGCTCGGCACTCGGGGGACGGAAAATTTTACGCAATTCCTCACAATGAAGCTCTGGTCGGGGCCTAACTTCTGACACCAGTTTCGAGCCCGTCCGTGAAAGTGACCCGCGCAAGTTTTAGGCCGGGTCGGCCACTGTGGCCTAATGTGGCCTAATGGAAAGATCTTCTAATGCTCATAACTTTTTAATTTTCTGATGGAACGCTTTGAAATTTTCACCATTTGTAGACGGCCTCCCGTTCTACAAACTGATGCCAGTGTGGGCATGATGAAAAGAGTAGTTCGCGAGATGGAAGCGCGTAACGTTTGGGCGCCGCAAACTTCCGCACCCCGATAACTCGGTATCGAAACATTGTTGCGGGCAGGTGCGCATGGCAATACCTGGGCCTCTGTTGGCCCTATCCGCGTGCAAAATCTAAAAGCGATCAGAGCCTTAGAAAGTGCATACAACCGCGATCCCAATTTGCCTTGGGCCCTATGGGAAAACAGGAAATATCATGATTGCGGTCCGGGGCGCGCGCGCACAATGATAATTTTCACACCCGAGTAAGCTCTTTTATAGGTCAACATTTTGGAAAAAAAATTGGCTTGCTGCCCCTATGCAGGAGCTGAGAATCATGCATTCGGAGGTTTCACACCCCGTCCACCGATGCCCTCAAAGTTTGAGAAAATGCGACCGACGCGAAAAGTCCCGGAACCTATTGCAAAGTGATGAGCAGTGCCCAGGAGCACCTCTCAGTCATTTGCGCAAAATTCCTTCAGCTACAAGTGGCTCAAATAAGGGCGTGAAAATTGTGCAGAAAGCCCTTTCAGGGGCTATTGCTCGGCACTCGGGGGACGGAAAATTTAACGCAATGCCTCACAATGAAGCTCTGGTCGGGGCCAACTTCTGACACCAGTTTCGAGCCCGTCCGTGAAAGTGACCCGCGCAAGTTTTAGGCCGGGTCGGCCTCTGTGGCCTAATGTGGCCTAATGGAAAGATCTTCTAATGCTCATAACTTTTTAAATTTCCGATGGAACGCTTTGAAATTTTCACCATTTTTAGACGGCCTCCCGTACTACAAACTGATGCCAGTGTGGGCATGATGAAAAGAGTAGTTTTCGAGACGGAAGCGCGTAACCTTTGGGCGCCTCGAACTTCCGCACCCCGATAACTCGGTATCGAAACATTGTTGCGGGCGGGTGCGCATGGCAATACCTGGGCCTCTGTTGGCCCTATCTGCTTGCAAAATCTAAAAGCGATCAGAGCCTTAGAAAGCGCGTACAACCGCGATCCCAATTTGCCTTGGGCCCTATGGGAAAACAGGAAATATCATGATTGCGATCCCGGGCGCGCGCGCACAATGATAATTTTCACACCCAAGTAAGCTCTTTTATAGGTCAACATTTTGGAAAAAAAAAATTGGCTTGCTGCCCACAGCAGGAGCTGAGAATCATGCATTCGGAGGTTTTACACCCCACCCGACGATGCCCTCAAAGTTTGAGAAAACGCGACCGACACGAAAAGTCCCGGAACCTATTGCAAAGTGATGAGCAGTGCCCAGGAGCACCTCTCAGTCATTTGCGCAAAATTCCTACAGCTACAAGTGGCTCAAATAAGGGCGTGAAAATTGTGCGGAAAGCCCTTTCAGGGGCTATTGCTCGGCACTCCGGGGACGGAAAATTTTACGCAATGCCTCACAATGAAGCTCTCGTCGGGGCCTAACTTCTGACACCAGTTTCGAGCCTGTCTGTGAAAGTGACCCGCGCAAGTTTTAGGCCGGGTCGGCCACTGTTGCCTAATGTGGCCTAATGGAAAGATCTTCTAATGCTCATAACTTTTTAATTTTCTGATGGAACGCTTTGAAATTTTCACCATTTGTAGACGGCCTCCCGCACTACAAACTGATGCCAGTGTGGGCATGATGAAAAGAGTAGTTCCCGAGAAGGAAGCGCGTAACGTTTGGGCGCCGCGAACTTCCGCACCCCGATAACTCGGTATCGAAACATTGTTGCGGGCGGGTGCGCATGGCAATACCTGGGCCTCTGTTGGCCCTATCCGCTTGCAAAATCTAAAAGCGATCAGAGCCTTATAAAGCGCGTACAACCGCGATCCCAATTTGCCTTGGGCCCTATGGGAAAACAGGAAATATCATGATTGCGATCCCGGGCGCGCGCGCACAATGATAATTTTCACACCCAAGTAAGCTCTTTTATAGGTCAACATTTTGGAAAAAAAAATTGGCTTGCTGCCCACAGCAGGAGCTGAGAATCATGCATTCGGAGGTTTTACATCCCACCCGACGATGCCCTCAAAGTTTGAGAAAACGCGACCGATGCGAAAAGTCCCAAAACCTATTGCAAAGTGATGAGCAGTGCCCAGGAGGACCTCTCAGTCATTTGCGCAAAATTCCTTCAGCTACAAGTGGCTCAAATAAGGGCGTGAAAATTGTGCGGAAAGCCCTTTCAGGGGCTATTGCTCTGAACTCGGGGGACGGAAAATTTTACGCAATGCCTCACAATGAAGCTCTGGTCGGGGCCTAACTTCTGACACCAGTTTCGAGCCCGTCCGTGAAAGTGACTCGGGCAAGTTTTAGGCCGGGTCGGCCACTGTGGCCTAATGTGGCCTAATGGAAAGATCTTCTAATGCTCATAACTTTTTAATTTTCTGATGGAACGCTTTGAAATTTTCACCATTTGTAGACGGCCTCCCGTACTACAAACTAATGCCAGTGTGGGCATGATGAAAAGAGTAGTTCGCGAGACGGAAGCGCGTAACGTTTGGGCGCCGCGAACTCCCGCACCCCGATAACTCAGTCTTGAAACATTGTTGCGGGCGGGTGCGCATGGCAATACCTGGGCCTCTGTTGGCCCTATCCGCGTGCAAAATCTAAAAGCGATCAGAGCCTTAGAAAGCGCGTACAACCGCGATCCCAATTTGCCTTGGGCCCTATGGGAAAACAGGAAATATCATGATTGCGGTCCGGGGCGCGCGCGCACAATGATAATTTTCACACCCGAGTAAGCTCTTTTATAGGTCAACATTTTGGAAAAAAAAATTGGCTTGCTGCCCCTATGCAGGAGCTGAGAATCATGCATTCGGAGGTTTCACACCCCACCCACCGATGCCCTCAAAGTTTGAGAAAACGCGACCGACACGAAAAGTCCCGGAACCTATTGCAAAGTGATGAGCAGTGCCCAGGAGCACCTCTCAGTCATTTGCGCAAAATTCCTACAGCTACAAGTGGCTCAAATAAGGGCGTGAAAATTGTGCGGAAAGCCCTTTCAGGGGCTATTGCTCGGCACTCCGGGGACGGAAAATTTTACGCAATGCCTCACAATGAAGCTCTCGTCGGGGCCTAACTTCTGACACCAGTTTCGAGCCTGTCCGTGAAAGTGACCCGCGCAAGTTTTAGGCCGGGTCGGCCACTGTGGCCTAATGTGGCCTAATGGAAAGATCTTCTAATGCTCATAACTTTTTAATTTTCTGATGGAACGCTTTGAAATTTTCACCATTTGTAGACGGCCTCCCGCACTACAAACTGATGCCAGTGTGGGCATGATGAAAAGAGTAGTTCCCGAGAAGGAAGCGCGTAACGTTTGGGCGCCGCGAACTTCCGCACCCCGATAACTCGGTATCGAAACATTGTTGCGGGCGGGTGCGCATGGCAATACCTGGGCCTCTGTTGGCCCTATCCGCGTGCAAAATCTAAAAGCGATCAGAGCCTTAGAAAGCGCGTACAACCGCGATCCCAATTTGCCTTGGGCCCTATGGGAAAACAGGAAATATCATGATTGCGGTCCCGGGCGCGCGCGCACAATGATAATTTTCACACCCAAGTCAGCTCTTTTATAGGTCAACATTTTGGAAAAAAAAATTGGCTTGCTGCCCACAGCAGGAGCTGAGAATCATGCATTCGGAGGTTTTACACCCCACCCACCGATGCCCTCAAAGTTTGAGAAAACACGACCGATGCGAAAAGTCCCAAAACCTATTGCAAAGTGATGAGCAGTGCCCAGGAGGACCTCTCAGTCATTTGCGCAAAATTCCTTCAGCTACAAGTGGCTCAAATAAGGGCGTGAAAATTGTGCGGAAAGCCCTTTCAGGGGCTATTGCTCGGAACTCGGTGGACGGAAAATTTTACGCAATGCCTCACAATGAAGCTCTGGTCGGGGCCTAACTTCTGACACCAGTTTCGAGCCCGTCCGTGAAAGTGACCTGCGCAAGTTTTAGGCCGGGTCGGCCACTGTGGCCTAATGTGGCCTAATGGAAAGATCTTCTAATGCTCATAACTTTTTAATTTTCTGATGGAACGCTTTGAAATTTTCACCATTTGTAGACGGCCTCCCGTACTACAAACTGATGCCAGTGTGGGCATGATGAAAAGAGTAGTTCGCGAGACGGAAGCGCGTAACGTTTGGGCGCCGCGAACTTCCGCACCCCGATAACTCGGTATCGAAACATTGTTGCGGGCGGGTGCGCATGGCAATATCTGGGCCTCTGTTGGCCCTATCCGCGTGCAAAATCTAAAAGCGATCAGAGCCTTAGAAAGCGCGTACAACCGCGATCCCAATTTGCCTTGGGCCCTATGGGAAAACAGGAAATATCATGATTGCGGTCCCGGGCGCGCGGGCACAATGATAATTTTCACACCCAAGTAAGCTCTTTTATAGGTCAACATTTTGGAAAAAAAAATTGGCTTGCTGCCCACAGCAGGAGCTGAGAATCATGCATTCGGAGGTTTTACACCCCACCCACCGATGCCCTCAAAGTTTGAGAAAACGCGACCGATGCGAAAAGTCCCAAAACCTATTGCAAAGTGATGAGCAGTGCCCAGGAGCACCTCTCAGTCATTTGCGCAAAATTCCTTCAGCTACAAGTGGCTCAAATAAGGGCGTGAAAATTGTGCGGAAAGCCCTTTCAGGGGCTATTGCTCGGAACTCGGTGGACGGAAAATTTTACGCAATGCCTCACAATGAAGCTCTGGTCGGGGCCTAACTTCTGACACCAGTTTCGAGCCCGTCCGTGAAAGTGACCTGCGCAAGTTTTAGGCCGGGTCGGCCACTGTGGCCTAATGTGGCCTAATGGAAAGATCTTCTAATGCTCATAACTTTTTAATTTTCTGATGGAACGCTTTGAAATTTTCACCATTTGTAGACGGCCTCCCGTACTACAAACTGATGCCAGTGT
Organism: Loripinus fragilis; assembly: GCA_964019695.1. Lineage (NCBI taxonomy): Eukaryota > Metazoa > Mollusca > Bivalvia > Lucinida > Lucinidae > Loripinus > Loripinus fragilis. The sequence goes on from OZ026529.1 coordinate 8,417,788, forward strand.
GGGCATGATGAAAAGAGTAGTTCGCGAGACCGAAGCGCGTAACGTTTGGGCGCCGCGAACTTCCGCACCCCGATAATTCGGTATCGAAACATTGTTGCGGGCGGGTGCGCATGGCAATACCTGGGCCTCTGTTGGCCCTATCCGCGTGCAAAATCTAAAAGTGATCAGAGCCTTAGAAAGCGCGTACAACCGCAATCCCAATTTGCCTTGGGCCCTATGGGAAAACAGGAAATATCATGATTGCGGTCCGGGGCGCGCGCGCACAATGATAATTTTCACTCCCGAGTAAGCTCTTTTATAGGTCAACATTTTGGAAAAAATATTGGCTTGCTGCCCACAGCAGGAGCTGAGAATCATGCATTCGGAGGTTTCACACCCCACCCACCGATGCCCTCAAAGTTTGAGAAAACGCGACCGACGCGAAAAGTCCCGGAACCTATTGCAAAGTGATGAGCAGTGCCCAGGAGCACCTCTCAGTCATTTGCGCAAAATTCCTTCAGCTACAAGTGGCTCAAATAAGGGCGTGAAAATTGTGCGGAAAGCCCTTTCAGGGGCTATTGCTCGGCACTCGGGGGACGGAAAATTTTACGCAATGCCTCACAATGAAGCTCTGGTCGGGGCCTAACTTCTGACACCAGTTTCGAGCCCGTCCGTGAAAGTGACCCGCGCAAGTTTTAGGCCGGGTCGGCCACTGTGGCCTAATGTGGCCTAATGGAAAGATCTTCTAATGCTCATAACTTTTTAATTTTCTGATGGAACGCTTTGAAATTTTCACCATTTGTAGACGGCCTCCTGTACTACAAACTGATGCCAGTGTGGGCATGATGAAAAGAGTAGTTCGCGAGACGGAAGCGTAACGTTTGGGCGCCGCGAACTTCCGCACCCCGATAACTCGGTATCGAAACATTGTTGCGGGCAGGTGCGCATGGCAATACCTGGGCCTCTGTTGGCCCTATCCGCGTGCAAAATCTAAAAGCGATCAGAGCCTTAGAAAGCGCGTACAACCGCGATCCCAATTTGCCTTGGGCCCTATGGGAATAACAGGAAATATCATGATTGCGGTCCAGGGCGCGCGCGCACAATGATAATTTTCACACCCGAGTAAGCTCTTTTATAGGTCAACATTTTGGAAAAAAAAATTGGCTTGCTGCCCACAGCAGGAGCTGAGAATCATGCATTCGGAGGTTTCACACCCCACCCACCGATGCCCTCAAAGTTTGAGAAAAAGCGACCGACGCGAAAAGTCCTGGAACCTATTGCAAAGTGATGAGCAGTGCCCAGGAGCACCTCTCAGTCATTTGCGCAAAATTCCTTCAGCTACAAGTGGCTCAAATAAGGGCGTGAAAATTGTGCGGAAAGCCCTTTCAGGGGCTATTGCTCGGCACTCGGGGGACGGAAAATTTTACGCAATGCCTCACAATGAAGCTCTGGTCGGGGCCTAACTTCTGACACCAGTTTCGAGCCCGTCCGTGAAAGTGACCCGCGCAAGTTTTAGGCCGGGTCGGCCACTGTGGCCTAATGTGGCCTAATGGAAAGATCTTCTAATGCTCATAACTTTTAAATTTTCTGATGGAACGCTTTGAAATTTTCACCATTTGTAGACGGCCTCCCGTTCTACAAACTGATGCCAGTGTGGGCATGATGAAAAGAGTAGTTCGCGAGACGGAAGCACGTAACATTTGGGCGCCGCGAACTTCCGCACCCCGATAACTCGGTATCGAAACATTGTTGCGGGCGGGTGCGCATGGCCATACCTGGGCCTCTGTTGGCCCTATCCGCGTGCAAAATCTAAAAGTGATCAGAGCCTTAGAAAGCGCGTACAACCGCGATCCCAATTTGCCTTGGGCCCTATGGGAAAACAGGAAATATCATGATTGCGGTCCGGGGCGCGCGCGCACAATGATAATTTTCACACCCGAGTAAAACAGCCACCAGTTTTTTTTTGCCACACCAGAATTTGGCAAAATCACATCATCTTTCTAGTGGTGCAAAAGACTCAAAACCACTAAAATACATAAATACAGACATAAGGGAGCAAAACATATATGATTATGACTAAAAAAATATATGCCATCATAATGAAAAAAATGGTCAAAGTTAAAAACCCCGCGGGGTTTTTCGAAAACCCCGCGGGGTTTTTTAAACCCCGCGCGGGGTTTTTCTCCCACATTTTCAAATGGGGGAAAAACCCCGCAGGGTTTTTTCAAAAAAATAAATATTAAAATTTGTTCAAGAAACAAGTTTGTTTGATTGTAATTATTGCAGAAAATGATTGATATGGCTTAATTCAAAACTTTGATTTCCCCCGCGGGGTTTTTCTCCCATTTCAGATTGTGTGGGAAAAACCCCGCAGGTTTTTTTGAAAAATTCAAATTGACTTTTTTTAATTATTATTCATCACAATGCATAATAAAAGGTATATCAAAAACTTTCAGCATTATATTGTGCCTCTAGAGGAAAAAGAAAATTCCCCCGCAGGGTTTTTCCCCCGCGGGGTTTTTCCCCCACAAAATAAAATGGGAGAAAAACCCTGCGGGGTTTTTTATCCAAAAATAATATTTTTAGTTTTTAGCTCAATGAAGCATTTTACACTCTGTGTTCAAAGTTGTGGGAGTTTTATATCAAAACAGAGAGATTTCAATTTCTCCCTTGGTGGGAAATCCTAAAATATACGTTACCAAAATGGCAATCTATCATTGTTAGACTGATGGCTGAGAATGTTTTGCTCCCCGCTAAAGAATTTTGCAGACACATCGTATCTTAAAAGAACATTTCAAGCTGCGTAGAATAAGAGATGTTTGCATGTGTACGATTTGGTGTTTGCCTCTAACAGTCTGTTACATATGTTACCATATAAAATTCAGAAAATGAAAAGTAAAAAGGCTGTGCTACAGAAAGAAGGCATTAAACTAACTATTTAAATCACGCATATAGTCTGCCTGCTGGATACCTAAGCTGCAGATAAAAGTTTTAAAGCAAAATTACGGCATCCTATTGTGTTATGTGCGTTACTTACATAAAACTACCCTTTAAAAACGGTAACTGTGACCAATAGCATTTAATTTTACAGCTGATTTGTGAATTTTTAAAATGCTTTTAATCTAGTTGTACTAACACACTTATTTGGCTTATAGAAAAAAAAACAAAGTGTGTTTATCTATCTTAAATGCATTGCCTTATATAAGCAATTAAACAACACTACCCCAAGTTTTAAGGAGCCCAATTTGGTAGGTATTATTTACGTAAAAATTATATAAAATCTTCCATATTTTGATAGTCTTGCTCATATAATAAAGAATCATAGATTTTGCATGTTAAACAACAAGATAAGAGTACTTGTTACAGGTTGTGTTACAGTTGTAACTTATGTTACCTAACATAATAAATTAGCAAGGCCATTGACTTGGTGTAAGAGATGATATTTCAAAGAGAAATGATTATTTTTCGCATGGTTTCTTATAAATCTCTGGGCTTTGGTGCTTTAATCTTAGGAAGCAATTCATTGCTCTATTATCAAGACCTTTTTTACAGATGTTATATATAAACTTTTTCAATATTTCCATATATGTATAATACTACGATGTAGATAGAGGGGCGTGGAAAATAATAGTTTCTATTTTAACATGACAATTTAGTATTTGTTAAATTGGTTAAATGTTTTAAAATATCTTAACTTATCCTTATCCAAGTCGTATACAATATCTATCATTATATCTGCTTGTGTGGCAAAATAATTGCTCGTCTCATCTCATCACAACCAGTAGAGTAATCAGACAGAATTATAACTGTAGTCTAAGTAAGGGCCCTTTGGAATTCTGTAGACATACTTATATTCTATATTAAATATAATGTACACAGTGGTCAAGAATAAATCAAAGGATGAGAAGATCCAATTAAAATCAAATCAAGTTTAGCTCATTTATTGCCCATAATTAGACATTTAAAAAACATCAAACAAAACCATCATTGCAGACGACCTTAATAATAATAATAATAATAATAATAATAATAATAATAATAATAATAATAATAATAATAATAATAAAAATAATGATAATAATAATATTCTTTATTTCCTCCACATGTGAAAAGCATACAAATAAAGCACAATTACAAAAGCAAGATAGAAACATTGAACATATATACATCATATACATTATTGGTTTGGTTTTAATATTTTAAAACCTGTTTGTTTATATATCGATATTCAGATTTGAATCGTTTCATTCAAAATCAGGTCACCAACATCCATGCTGTATATGACAATAGACCACGTCAACACTGATGAAGTATTATTGTAATGGCATTCACCTATTTTTTTCTTATTATTAATCTATATAATAAAAATAAACTTGACCAAACAAAGAAATCATGATCACCATGCGTGACATTTGGACTTCGAATCTTGAAAGGTAATTTAATAGCCATTTCTTTTATCGGGACCGACAAATCACTTCGAAATATTGAATTTTTCGGATAATCGAAATTTGAATAATAGGTAGTTTTATTGCAATAGATAATAGAGAAAAAAGTCAGGACTGTCCGTAGTCTTCGAATAACCCAGTAGTTTCGGATAATCGAAAATTTGGCTGGAAGGTTAAAAAAATAAATGTTCTTTACCACTCCCCACTTGTGAGAAAGTCGACCTTTCAACAAATTAGGTTGAATTCAGCTCAGCATGTTTGGATTAGCATAAAAGAAGAATGGGCAGACACTTTTGTCCCCATTATAGGGCGCCTCTGAGTGGGGTACCCAAAAATAAGCTCTTGTATACACAATTTGTTTAAGTTGTGCACAAATTTGGTTGAGTTCTACCCAGCAATTCAGAAAGAGACTGCAATTTAGCCAGAAAATGCACACTCTCTGAGGCCCATGCAAAGGGGATCCAAAAAGCAAAAAACAGTAATGCTCCTGCTCACCCACTTGTGCAAGTAAGTCACCAAACAAATTCGGTTGGATTCAGTATGACCGTTTGCACAGTCGGTAACGTGTCTGGCAACAGATGTGAGTCTGAATCCAGGGGTCGCGAGATTGAATCCCAACCCGGTCCCGTACTTTCGTGGAGATTGATCATGAAATAATTTCTACGGTCATTCTCCTCCCTTCCGCTGAATCATTTAAGAAGGGTTGTTGTCAGTTACAAGTGAAAGTATGTGCACGAAGTACTGGTTAACTGATTGTTAAAGCTTGCCCAGGAAAAAGTGTGGTTAGGTGAACTAACTGTCCCACCATGACCATAGCTGTTGACTTGGGACGTAAAGCAACAAAACAAACAAACCGTTTGCAAGGTGAAAGTATTGCAGGCAAATGGGCAGACCGAAGGACACTTTTGACCTACATCCCACATCATTGGGGTATTGGAATTTTGCTGTTGCATACACCAGTTGCATACACCAGTTGCTCAACAAATTTGGTTGGATAATCTGTCCAGTTGTTTAGAAGATAGCATAACAAACAAAAACCTGATATACAGACGAAGGCAATCGCAATATCTCCAACACCTTTTAAAAAGAGAATGGATAAAAAAAATCAAATAAAAATAAGCCCCAATGATCAGCCTGATTATCCTGTAAATTCAGTAATTAACCTGCTTACATGTACCACACTAAGTGTTGTACTGCCATAAATGCTGCTGTAAATAATAATGATAATGGTAAAATTGTATAACCATAATGAACACAATTCAGTATTAAGCGTCTTTCATCAGCATTTAAAGAAAGAAACAACTAAAAATGGCTTTGTTTCTGAGAAACTTAATTATATGATGAAAAGTCTCATGCAAGTATAATTTATAAGCATAGAAATATGTTCTATTTAATCACATTGTCTGTTGTAGGATTTATTTTGTGCAGTTTATGCAGTATATATCCAAAATTAACACAGGATTTATCAAATAGTTAGAGCCTTGCAAACCATGAGGTTTATTTGACTCTTTTTCTGGTTTCCTGCAATATTAAAGAATTTCAGCTTGAGTCATTGAAATGAGAGAACCAGGTTAACACAGTTATATCATATTTCAAGGTCAGACTGAGTTCAGAATATAATGGTCCTATGCAAATCTAGGTTGGGATTATTTGGTATTAAATGGAACCAAATTATTTACTAGCAGTACCAAAAGATTCCATTTAATCCCAAATTATATGGATGTGTTGAATTGATGAAGTCCCAGAAAATCTTAATAATCCCATTTAAAGTACCTACTGGGACTTCCTGGGATTAAATGGAATATTTATCCCAGAAAGTAACATAAAATCCCACTTATATTTTAAGCAGAATTGTTTGAGACTTTCTGAGATTTTCCAGTTCCAGATAGTGACAGAAAATACCAATTGTTCCGACTTTTGGGATTTAATGGAATTCCATTAAATACCATGTAAAGTGAAGTACCACAAAATCCCAGGAAGTTCTATTCAAGCAGAATTGGAACTGGACTGAGACTTTCTAGAACATTCTAGAACATACCAATTATTTGGGATTATAACATTCTTCTCGGCCCTGATCTGGGTCCTTACTGTTTGCAAAGGTTATCAACAGATGACAAAAGTCTTTGTTAACAGAACAGAACATATCTTTATTGACATAAAACTCAGGCCACTCATAGATAGCGTAAAGGCATAAGATACAAAAACAAAGCATATACATGATATACATAAAATACATGAGTACAAAGAGCATGAAAAAGGTGAAAATTAAAATGCGAGCAAAATCAACCCTGAAAGAGCCTTCTATAACTTACAGTAGGCAACATAATCGACTGTTGTTGCTTCATTAAGAAACAAAATAAGGCTTCACATTATTGATTATAGACAATTCGCATGATTTGACATATCATGTGAACTGTCTATAATCAGGTTATTCCCATAAAATATTAAGCCAAAACATAGTAAGAAGTATATTATCGTACTGATTGACTCTTTTAGGGTTAGGCTGCACATGAAAATTTATTCATTATAATTTCTACAAAACTTGATAACTTTACAAGCTTCCTGGTATTTGCTGAAGAAAATAGTTCTTTGAATTTTATAATGTTAGGACTTTTGTAAAAATATGATCTTAAATATTTTTTTCTGTCAGATATAAAGTGATCACAAACAAAAAGATAGTGAAATTCGTCACCGATATCATATTTGCTACATAATATGCATTTTCTGTCTTCTAAAGGTGTGTTTTCCCAGCGACCACTTCCAACCGGAAGCCGATGATTACTTAACCTAAACTTTAACAATGAAGAACAGTGTTTCCTATTTAATTTGATTAGGTAATTTTCAAAATTTAAATCTTGCTTGAAAAGAGTATAATTCTTTCCTTTAGAGGATGAAGTTACTTTGTTATGCCACTCCTGAACATAAAGGTCTGATAGAGTTTTAGAGATTTGATTTTTGATTGATTTTGGTTTTCAATGACTTCCTTGTTTAAAAGATCGGGACACCCAACAGATATTAGAATATGTTTAATAAAATGGATCCATTTATGTTGATGGATGCCACCATCATATTCTCCTAGTAGAAGTAAGTATAACCATTTTGATAGTTTTGTTTGTTTACCATTCACAATATTCTTCCAAAAGCTAATAATACGGGTTTTTATTCTAATGTCTACTGCCTAGCAACCTAGTTAACAAGGATAGTAAAAATGATATAATTAAAATAACATAAGTTATCAAGCAGGATACAAAATGACAATCTAGCATAAAGCACATTTCTTTATTCGCTTAATATTTTCGAGTTATGAATTATAACAATACAATAGAACCAGAAAGATCTTTATCTATAAACATTTTTGTCGTCTGCTGACTTTTTTTTTAAATTACTTTTTTCAATAAATTCTTTCAGGAACGCACTATTAGAGTGTCAATCCTTTTGGATCAAGATCAGGATCGACATTCTTCTCGTTCCAGATCTGGGTCCTTACTGTTTGCAAAGGTTATCAGCAGATGACAAAAGTCTTTGCTAACAAGGATAGTTAAAGTGATATAAGTTATCAAGCAGGATACAAAATGACAATCTTGCATGAAGCACATTTCTTTATTCGCTTAATATTCGAGTAATGAATTATAACTTAAGTTGTTATGTGAATTGCATGATGTTCACTATTAATGCACTCTATGTCTAAATTTAGTAAACATAATGTGCACTAGGGTGTAAGGTTTTTGTTTTTACACACCTGAAGGTGCCGTCTATGTCTGCTCCCAAAATGCTACTCCCACAATATATACTCCCAAGCAAAAATCCTTTTAAAATGCTAAACTATTCATTTTAAGTACATGTTTGTAGTTTGTATATATTTTTAGTGAATATTTTGTTCATTTCTCTTCTATCGATTTATTATTTTACCTATCACAATTCTTGCACCTTACAGTGTGGATCCTGATCAGCTGGCCTCTCAGAAGCTAGCTGATCTGGATCTACACTCATAGGAAATAGTCATAATCAGGCAGTATCCTAAATTTCTTCTGTGTTTTTGTCGAATTTTATGTGCATATAATTCGGAGAAAATTAACAAAAATAAAAATTAAAGAAATATGATGACCTGTAAATAATGTAAAATGGCCCATACCATGTTGTAACTGGGTATAACTTGTTTTGAAAACAGTATAGATCTGAATCAGCTGGCCTGAAACCAGCTGATCAGGATACATATTGTTTTCTACTTTGGTTATAAATGCATACTACTAAGTGGAACCCTGCAAGTTGGTTAGATATACACTGCTGAAGTTTCTCTTTGCCTACAATTGTTGTCTGCTGATAACCTTTGCAAACAGTTTTAGAACCAGATCAGCACTGACAAAATGTCAGACCTGATCTGAATCCAAACTGTTTGACTCTCTGATAGTGATAATGAAGGAACTATATAGTAAATTAATTTAGAAAAGACAGCAGATGACAAAATACCTAAATAATTTCCAACAAGCAGAGTAAAATAGAAATGGATGCTTGTCGAGACAAATAGGGTTACTATGTTATAATAAATGCACTTGCATAATATTAACCTTTGTCCTGCTGAACCTAGATATATCCCGTTTTTGGAAACAACTGATCATCAAACTTTTGTCATCTGCTGATAACATTCATGAACAGTTTGGAGTCAGATCAGGACCAACAGTATGTTTGGTCCTGATCTGGATCCATACAATTTGACACCTTGATTTTTTTCCTGAAATTTCTTGAAAATATTTATTTTGAAAGGAGTCAGCAGACGACAACAAAATCACTAAGTATGTCGCATGTAAAGATTTATATAAAAATTCAATGCAGTCTGATCAGGGACTATTTTTTTGTTCTTTGAACAAAATAATTTATTCACTAAAAGGTAATTCCAGAAGACTATCTTAAAGGACCTTAATGATTTCACTCTTTCCTTATTAGCTGCGTCTCATCTGTATCTACACTGTTTGCTAAAGCTGGTATGTGATTGACAGTGTAAAACTGAAATTTCGGTGTTTATTGGGATTAAGACACCAGGTAATAGCCTCACCATGTGGTCAGAAGCCTGCTATTTGTTGCCAGGGTAACAAAAACACTTCAATTTAGATGAACAAATCCAAATGTTTTGAGGTCTGCTGACCATTAAAACCAAAAAGATCTTTTTTAACTAGTTGAATACTTTTTATGTCTTTTGCAAAAATTCTTTCAGGAACTCAATTAGAATGTCAAACATTTTGGATGCAGACCAGGAATGACTTTCAATTGGTTCTGATCTTGGTCCTAACTGTTTGCAAGGTTATCAGCAGACGACATTGTCTGTCTGATAAAATGTTATACACAGTAACAAGGGTCTTTCTACACATTTCTGTACAGTGACATAGGTCACAGTTCTACAATATAAAATGCAAGTTGTACCATAAATTCAAATACAATACAATAGAACCAGAAAGATCTTTTTTCTATAAACTTTTTGTCGTCTGCTGACTTTTTTTTAAAATAACTTTTTCAATAAATTCTTTCAAAAACACACTATTAGAGTGTCAGTTGGTTTGGATCAAGGTAAGGATCAACATTCTTCTCGGCCCTGATCTTGGCCCTTACTGTTTGCAAAGGTTATCAGCAGATGACAAAAGTCTTTGTTAACAGAACAGAACATATTTTATTGTCATAAAACTCAGACCACTCATAGATAGCGTAAATTCATAAGATACAAAAACAAAGCATATACATGATATACATAAAATACATGAGTACAAAGAGCATGAAAAAGGTGAAAGTTAAAATGCGAGCAAAATCAACCCTGAAAGAGCCTTCTATAACTTACAGTAGGCAACATAATCGACTGTTGTTGCTTCATTAGGAAACAAAATAAGGCTTCACATTATTGATTATAGACAATTCGCATGATTTGACATATCATGTGAGTTGTCTATAATCAGGTTATTCCCATGAAATATTAAGCCAAGACATAGTAAGAAGTATATTATCCTAATGATTGACTCTTTTAGGGTTAGGCTGCACATGAACATTTATTCATTATAATTTCTACAAATCTTGATAACTTTACAAGCTTCCTGGTATTTGCTTAAGAAAATAGTTCTTTGAATTTTATAATGTTAGGACTTTTGTAAAAATATGATCTTAAATATTTCTTTCTGTCAGATATAAAGTGATCAACAACAAAAAGATAGTGAAATTCGTCACCGATATCATGTTTGCTACATAATGTGCATTTTCTGTCTTCTAAAGGTGTGTTTTCCCAGCGACCAGTTTCAACCGGAAGCCAATGATTACTTTACCTAAACTTTAACAATGAAGAACAGTGTTTCCTATTTAATTTGATTAGGTAATTTTCAAAATTTAAATCTTGCTTGAAAAGAGTATAATTCTTTCCTTTAGAGGATGAAGTTACTTTGTTATGCCACTCCTGAACATAAAGGTCTGATAGAGTTTTAGAGATTTGATTTTTGATTGATTTTGGGTCTTCAATGACTTCCTTGTTTAAAAGATCGGGACGCCCTACAGATATTAGAAAATGTTTAATAAAATGGATCTATTTATGTTGATGGATGCCACCATCATATTCTCCTAGTAGAAGAAGGTTTAACCATTTTGATAGTTTTGTTTGTTTACCATTCACAATATTCATCCAAAAGCTAATAATATGGGTTTTTATTCTAATGTCTACTGCCTTGCAACCTAGTTAACAAGGATAGTTAAAATGATATAATTCAAAATAACATAAGTTATCAAGCAGGATACAAAATGACAATCTAGCATGAAGCACATTTCTTTATTCGCTTAATATTTTCGAGTTATGAATTATAACAATACAATAGAACCAGAATGATCTTTATCTATAAACTTTTTTGTCGTCTGCTGACTTTTTTTTTAAAACTACTTTTTTCAATAAATTCTTTCAGGAACACACTATTAGAGTGTCAATCCTTTTGGATCAAGATCAGGATCGACATTCTTCTCGTTCCAGATCTAGGTCCTTACTGTTTGCAAAGGTTATCAGCAGATGACAAAAGTCTTTGCTAACAAGGATAGTTAAAGTGATATAAGTTATCAAGCAGGATACAAAATGACAATCTTGCATGAAGCACATTTCTTTATTCGGTTAATATTCGAGTAATGAATTATAACTTAAGTTGTTATGTGAATTGCATGATGTTCACTATTAATGCACTCTATGTCTAAACTTAGTAAACATAATGTGCACTAGGGTGTAAGGTTTTTGTTTTTACACACCTGAAGGTGCTGTCTATGTCTGCTCCCAAAATGATACTCCCACAATATATTCTCCCAAGCAAAAATCCTTTTAAAATGCTAAACTATTCATTTTACTTACATGTTTGTAGTTTGTATATATATTTTTAGTGAATATTTTGTTCATTTCTCTTCTATCGATTTATTATTTTACCTATCACAATTCTTGCACCTTACAGTGTGGATCCTGATCAGCTGGCCTCTCAGAAGCTAGCTGATCTGGATCTACACTCATAGGAAATAGTCATAATCAGGCAGTATCCTAAATTTCTTCTGTGTTTTTGTCGAATTTTATGTGCATAAAATTCGAAGAAAATTAACAAAAATAAAAATTAAAGAAATATGATGACCTGTAAATAATGTAAAATTGCCCATACCATGTTGTAACTGGGTATAACTTGTTTTGAAAACAGTATAGATCTGAATCAGCTGGCCTGAAACCAGCTGATCAGGATACATATTGTTTTCTACTTTGGTTATAAATGCATACTACTAAGTGGAACCCTGCAAGTTGGTTAGATATACACTGCTGAAGTTTCTCTTTGCCTACAATTGTTGTCTGCTGATAACCTTTGCAAACAGTTTTAGAACCAGATCAGCACCGACAAAATGTCAGACCGGATCTGAATCCAAACTGTTTGACTCTCTGATAGTGATAATGAAGGAACTATATAGTAAATTAATTTAGAAAAGACAGCAGATGACAAAATACCTAAATAATTTCCAACAAGCAGAGTAAAATAGAAATGGATGCTTGTTGAGACAAATAGGGTTACTATGTTATAATAAATGCACTTGCATAAATATCAAATTAACCTTTGTCCTGCTGAACCTAGATATATCCCGTTTTTGGAAACAACTGATCATCAAACTTTTGTCATCTGCTGATAACATTCATGAACAGTTTGGAGTCAGATCAGGACCAACAGTATGTTTGGTCCTGATCTGGATCCATACATTTTGACACCTTGATTTTTTTCCTGAAATTTCTTGAAAATATTTATTTTGAAAGGAATCAGCAGACGACAACAGAATCACTAAGTATGTCGCATGTAAAGATTTATATAAAAAATTCAATGCAGTCTGATCAGGGACTATTTTTTTTTGTTCTTTGAACAAAATAATTTATTCACTAAAAGGTAATTCCAGAAGACTATTTTATTTAACTCTTTCCTTATTAGCTGCTTCTCATCTGTATCTACACTGTTTGCTAAAGCTGGTATGTGATTGACAGTGTAAAACTGAAATTTCGGTGTTTATTGGGATAAGTCACCAGGTAATAGCCTCACCATGTGGTCAGAAGCCTGCTATTTGTTGCCAGGGTAACAAGAACACTTCAATTTAGATGAACAAATCCAGTCATGCCCACATTGATGTTTTGAGGTCTGCTGACCATCATCTTCACCAGCGAAGGTTTCGTCGTATCTACCTTTCGACAAACCCTTCGCCTCACGACCCTCAGAATTTATTAATAGCGCAGGCTAATCGACCAATGAAAACGCCAGGAAGGATTTTTTCGATAATCCCTTCCTGACAATCAGATTAAACGTAGCAGATTATTGGCATCTAATATAAACCGCCTGTTAAGTCTCCATAAGTCCAAATAAACAAAGATTTTGGTCGTAAAATTATTTATTTTTCTTCTATCCTTCGGTTCAAAATTATGTTATGGGTGCTCAAAATAACTATCTTAATGTGACAGTTCTTTTGAGCACCTTCAACGTATATTTTAGTTGTTATATAAGAAAACTGAATGTAAATTAATTACAGCGTCTTATCTGGAGTCCTGGTGTTTATCGATTTTTTGCACCGCTTTGTGATTGATCATATTATTTGTTACTATTTTCGTCTTATGACATACTCAATCAGAAGAAAGGATTCTTGTGAGGCCAAGGGTTAAGATAGCGGATCGTAACCCTTGGTATGACAAGATGGCTGACCATTAAAACCAAAAAGATCTTTTTTAACTAGTTGAATACTTTTTATGTCTTTTGCAAAAATTCTTTCAGGAACTCAATTAGAATGTCAAACATTTTGGATGCAGACCAGGAATGACTTTCAATTGGTTCTGATCTTGGTCCTAACTGTTTGAAAGGTTATCAGCAGACTACATTGTCTGTCTGATAAAATGTTATACACAGTAACAAGGGTCTTTCTACACATTTCTGTACAGTGACATAGGTCACAGTTCTACAATATAAAATGCAAGTTGTACCTTAAATTCAAATACAATACAATAGAACCAGAAAGATCTTTTTTCTATAAACTTTTTGTCGTCTGCTGACTTTTTTTTTTTAAATAACTTTTTTCAATAAATTCTTTCAGGAATACACTATTAGAGTGTCAGTCGGTTTGGATCAAGATAAGGATCAACATTCTTCTCGGCCCTGATCTGGGCCCTTACTGTTTGCAAAGGTTATCAGCAGATGACAAAAGTCTTTGTTAACAGAACAGAACATATCTTTATTGACATAAAACTCAGGCCACTCATAGATAGCGTAAGAGCATAAGATACAAAAACAAAGCATATACATGATATACATAAAATACAGTGTACAAAGAGCATGAAAACGGTGAAAATTAAAATGCGAGCAAAATCAACCCTGAAAGAGCCTTCTATAACTAACAGTAGGCAACATAATCGACTGTTGTTGCTTCAATAAGAAACAAAATAAGGCTTCACATTATTAATTATAGACAATTCGCATGATATGACATATCATGTGAGTTGTCTATAATCAGGCAATTTCCATGAAATATTAAGCCAAGACATAGTAAGAAGTATATTATCGTAATGATTGACTCTTTTAGGGTTAGGCTGCACATGAAATTTTATTCATTATAATTTCTACAAAACTTGATAACTTTACAAGCTTCCTGGTATTTGCTGAAGAAAATAGTTCTTCGAATTTTATAATGTTAGAACTTTTGTATAAATATAAACTTAAATATTTCTTTCTGTCAGATATAAAGTGATCACAAACAAAAAGATAGTGAAATTCGTACCCGATATCATGTTTGCTACATAATGTGCATTTTCTGTCTTCTAAAGGTGTGTTTTCCCAGCGACCAGTTTCAACTGGAAGCCGATGATTACTTAACCTAAACTTTAACAATGAAGAACAGTGTTTCCTATTTAATTTGATTAGGTAATTTTCAAAATTTAAATCTTGCTTGAAAAGAGTATAATTCTTTCCTTTAGAGGATGAAGTTACTTTGTTATGCCACTCCTGAACATAAAGGTCTGATAGAGTTTTAGAGATTTGATTTTTGATTGATTTTGGGTTTTCAATGACTTCCTTGTTTTAAAGAGCGGGACGCCCAACAGATAATAGAATATGTTTAATAAAATGGATCCATTTATGTTGATGGATGCCACCGTCATATTCTCCTAGTAGAAGTAAGTATAACCATTTTGATAGTTTTGTTTGTTTACCATTCACAATATTCATCCAAAAGCTAATAATACGGGTTTTTAATCTAATGTCTACTGCCTTGCAACCTAGTTAACAAGGATAGTTAAAATGATGTAATTCAAAATAACATAAGTTATCAAGCAGGATACAAAATGACAATCTAGCATGAAGCACATTTCTTTATTCGCTTAATATTTTCGCGGTATGTATTATAACAATACAATAGAATTAGAAAGATCTTTTTCTTTAAACTTTTTTGTCGTCTGCTGACTTTTTTTTTTTGTAAAAATTACTTTTTTCAATAATTTTTTTTCAGGAACACACTATTAGAGTGTCAATCCTTTTGGATCAAGATCAGGATCAACATTCTTCTCGTTCCAGATCTGGGTCCTTACTGTTTGCAAAGGTTATCAGCAGATGACAAAAGTCTTTGCTAACAAGGATAGTTAAAGTGATATAAGTTATCAAGCAGGATACAAAATGACAATCTTGCATGAAGCACATTTCTTTATTCGCTTAATATTCGAGTAATGAATCATAACTAAAGTTATTATGTGAATTGCATGATGTTCACTATTAATGCACTCTATGTCTAAACTTAGTAAACATAATGTGCACTAGGGTGTAAGGTTTTTGTTTTTACACACCTGAAGGTGCCGTCTATGTCTGCTCCCAAAATGATACTCCCACAATATCTACTTCCAAGCAAAAATCCTTTTAAAATGCTAAACTATTCATTTTAAGTACATGTTTGTAGTTTGTATATATTTTTAAAGAATATTTTGTTCATTTCTCTTCTATCAATTTATTATTTTACCTATGACAATTCTTGTACCTTACAGTGTGGATCCTGATCAGCTGGCCTCTCAGAAGCTAGCTGATCTGGATCTACACTCATAGGGAATAGTCATAATTAGGCAGTATCCAAAATTTCTTCTGATGTGTTTTTGTCGAATTTTATGCGCATAAAATTACAGAAATATGATGACCTGTAAAAAATGTAAAATGGCCCATACCATGCTGTACCTGGGTTTAACTTGTTTTGAAAACAGTATAGATCTGAATCAGCTGGCCTGAAACCATGTTTGTAGTTTGTATATATTTTTAGTGAATATTTTGTTCATTTCTCTTCTATCAATTTATTATTTTACCTATGACAATTCTTGTACCTTACAGTGTGGATCAGGATACATATTGTTTTCTACTCTGCTTGTAAATGCATACTGCTAAGTGGAACCCTGCAAGTTGGTTAGATATACACTGCTGAAGTTTCTCTTTGCCTGCAATTGTTGTCTGCTGATAACCTTTGCAAACAGTTTTAGAACCAGATCAGGACCGACAAAATGTAAGACCTGATGTGAATCCAAACTGTTTGACTCTCTGATAGTGATGATGAAGGAACTATATAGTAAATTAATTTAGAAAAGACAGCAGATGACAAAATACCTAAATAATTTCCAACAAACAGAGTAAAATAGAAATGGATGCTTGTCGAGATAAATAGGGTTACAGTATGTTATAATAAATGCACTTGCATAAATATCAAATTAACCTTTGTCCTGCTGAACCTAGATATCCTGTTTTTGGAAACAACTGATCAGCTGATCAGGATCCACAGTTTTGCATTCAGTTTACGGTCTTGCCAAAATTTAGCTATATTTGCTCAGCAGTACAGGGTTAAACAATTTAAATTTGATAGTTTGTGTAGAATTGTTTTTTTTTTTGTGTGTGTACATATTCTTTATTTTGAGGGCCTCATGGAAGATAAGTTGTACCACTAAATGTTGTCACCCTCTTTAAATAAAGACTTTACTTACTTACTTGCTTACTTACCAATATACTCCTGAAAGACCTATTCCATCATTACAATTGATTTCTCCATTTTTTTTTTTTTTTTGATTTGATTTGATTCTTTACGCCCCAGTCAATAATTTTTCAGTTATGGCGGGATGGGTCTACCTGGATTGCACCAGTACTAATGCAAGGATTAAAGTGTCCAAATTAAATGATAGTGCTTCAATCATAACCCTTGATTGAAGTAACTCTAATGACTTTTTCAGGAATACCAGACTGTCAAACCATTTTGGATCCAGATCAGACCCAGCAAAGTCATTTTGATGTTCCTGATCTGGTTACAACCAGTTTACAAACTGTTACTAGCAGATAGAGGGTTAACATGATGACCATTGTCATAATTTTCTCTAATGAATTTTCAGGAATACCATCAGAGTGGCACACAGTTTGGATTCTGATCAGGCCTACCGTTTTGACAGTCTTTATCCAGATCCAAACTGTTTTCAAATTGTCACTAGCAGGTAAAAAGGTTAATACGATGCATACTGGGGATCAAAAATGCTGAAACGGGCATGGACATCCGCCCGGTCTTGCAAGTTGCCATAGTAGACATCATGGGAATAGACATTTTGGCACAGTAGACATTTCAGGAACAAACAATTTGGGGGACATAATAGCACTAACCCATTTAATACATACTTCCACAAAGAATGGCTTGTAAATTTTCAATAATTCCTCCCCAGTCACAAATTGAATTTCCAATTGAATGCATCCATCTCCAGTTGGGATTATAATTACACTCAAATATTAAAAGTATGTAATGTTAAGAAAGAGTGCAGAACCTGATCAAAGGTCACATTATGTCATATCTGATCTGGTTATGTACTGTTTGCCAATGTCCCATAAAATGATGGATAAACCCTTGTCCTGCTGAAACTGGATATGTCATCTTTAGAAAAGAGAGTAAATCCAGAATCAGCTGGCTAAATCTAGTGAACACATCTGTGGACATGAGATCTAGATCTGACTGCTTTCCAGACAGCATAAGATTCCACTGGAAAACAGAAGTGAATGTGCCATATTCATATTTATGCAGCAGAACAAGGGTTAAGGCACTGATCAGCAGAGGACAACAAAAGCTTGTAAAACTATCAGCATGCAAACATTCATGACCTGACCTCATGGTGTGCTGTCAATTGAAAATGCATATGCTAAGTTTAGTGTTCAGAAGGGCCTCTTGTCTTGACACACAAATGACAGACACACCATTCACATCTTGCAGACATATTTGAAGGCAATATTAAATGTATAGCTCAGTTTGAGCACTTAATAGCCAGGTGACTTAATATGTCCAATTCCAAATCCACTATTTGGCCTCCAGATGAAAGTGCTTATAAGAAAATATTTTTCAAATTGTTATTTCAAAACCAAATCCAGGAGTGCAGTGGCTCAGTGGTAGAGTGCTTGACTCGAGACAGATGGCCCCCGAGTTAGAGCATCACCGGCTTCACTGCGTTGTGTCCTTGAGCAGGACACATTAATCCTAGCTTAGTCCTGGTTCAACCCAGGAAGACCCATCCCTTTATAGCTGAAAGATTGTTCATGGGATGTAAAGAATCACATAAAATAAAACAACCAGAACAGATATTCTGGATGTTTAGATAAAAACTCTCATTTGGTGATATAGAGGCTTTTGAAGGGCTATTGAGCGGTTAACCTATACCTGTGTACTATATGACTAAATTCCCAGTATGGCACCTGTCCTTGATTTGGCTGCAGGCAGTCTCTTATCAGTTAAGTCCATTATAGAAAATTGCTAATACACTTTAGGTATCCAGTTGAATGTGCTTAAAAATCATATAAAAAAACAATTTTCTTGATGCTCAAAAGAGCCGTCTCAATGAGACGGTTCTTTTGAGCACCCAAAACAAATGTTCAAATGATTGAAAAATTGCATATGTTCTCACAATTTTGTCAATAAAAGTTCACTTATCTGGACTTATGTTAGACCAAACTCCATGTACATATAAACTCATCTATTTCAATATTTAAAAGTTATACAGCTTAAAATTATGCATTTTATTAAAACAGATGACATTTGATTATTTCTTCAGTCTTTTCTATTTAACCCTTAAAGCACCAATCACGACTGCAGCAGATGACAAATATGGCAACAACTTTCCTAATTTTTGAAAAAAATAAGGTATGATATTTCATGAGAATCGTCTGCCAGCAGACTATTCTCATGAAACGTCGTGCCTTATTTGTTTTTTTATTCTTTGAAAAAGCAGCAAAATTTGCAATTGTCGTCTGCTGCAAATTGTATGTGGCACTTTATGAGTTAACTTTTTGCCTATTATTGTTGTCTGCTGATTACCTCTGCAAAATCTAGAGGCGGCCACTGGCCCCCTTTAAGTGGCCCCCTTTTGTATCAAATGGCCCCTTGCTAAAGGTAGAGTTGGCCATCATCAACATCATGCAAATGGGCAAATATTAGACAGTGTTTTTCCATCTGAAATCACATGAAAATGACCACTGAAAATTTAATGGATTTAACACTGAAGTCGGTCCTAATCTGGATCCAAAGTGTTTGATTATGGATGATTTGTTTCTTCAACCAGTCAATAATTTTTCAGTCATGTCGGGATGGGTCTTCTGTGTTGAACCAGTACCAATCAGTCTCAGGTTAAAGTGTCTTGTACCACTCCTGATTTCCTGCTGACATTGAAGCTGCCCATCACTGGCCATCATTCGACAAGCCAATCAGTTTGTCAGAACTTGTTCCTTATTTATCACATCCAGAAATCATGGGTTAGGGATTCAATATTGGAATAGAGTCCTAATGGCCAAGAAAGATGTTATATGTTCAACTCTTGCTGAGACCATACTGAGTAGTTAAAATTTGGCTCAGTGAGTAACAAATCTGTACTCTTATCAAACATTAAAATGAAAGAGGTATAATTCCCTTGAATCACATCAGATATTGCTGTAAGTTGGTGACTGTGGTCAATGGACTCCTTAGAACTGGACTTTCTCTGAGACCAAACTATCTTATCTGTGAGATGCTGTTCACCCTGAAAAAATTATTGCACAAACCAATATGACATATTGTTATATAACTGGAGAGAATCCCATCTCCTGATTCGGTGCCATGATTAACCGAAATCAACAGATATCACCGAAATCACCAGAAAATCACCGAAATCATGAGATAAAAGTAAGAAATCACCTTTTTATAGTTTACTTAATGCAAAAATATGATAAGAATTAGTATAATATGCTTATTTCTAGTCTGTTTTTAAAAATATGTTGATAAAAAAAAATCACTTTCAAATTGCTATAATGTGTTGCTATATTTTTTATTGAAATATTTATTTGCTGGCACATTAAAATATAAGCCTTTTGTAAACATATCAATTATTCTACTATCATTTATATCATATAAAGGCATAAAATTAACATTAAAATGGATATTTCCTTTTTTTCTGGTGATTTCGGAATACCTTGAATTGGAAATTGAAATGTACATTTTTTTCATATTTTAATCAAAGTAGAAATAAGCTTATTATTCAAGTTGTTATCCAGCTGATCAGGATGCATATTGTTTTCTACTCTGCTTGTTAATGCATACTATTAAGTGGAACCCTGCAAGTTGGTTATATATACACTGCTGAAGTTACTCTTTGCCTGAAATTGTTGTCTGCTGATAACCTTTGCAAACAGTTTAAGAACCAGATCAGGACTGACAAAATGTCAGACCTGATCTGGGTCCAAACTGTATGACTCTCTGATGGTGATCATGAAGGAACTATATAGTAAATTCATTTAGAAAAGACAGCAGATGACAAAATACCTAAACATTTGCCTGGTCCTGAAGTCAGCTGATCAGGATGTATATTGTTTTCTACTCTGCTTGTAAATGCATACAAATAAGTGGTATAATGCCTTCAATGTTGGCTCCCGGTACCGTTAGTTTAACAGGTAACAGGGTCCAGGGCGACAACGGTAAACATTGCACTTACTGTACCCTGCAAGTTGGTTTGATATACACTGCTGAAGTTACTCTTTGCCTGCAATTGTTGTCTGCTGATAACCTTTGCAAACAGTTTTAGAGCCAGATCAGGACCGACAAAATGTCAGACCTGATCTGGGTCCAAACTGTATGACTCTCTGATGGTGATCATTAAGGAACTATATAGTAAATTCATTTAGAAAAGACAGCAGATGACAAAATATCTAAACATTTGCCTGGTCCTGAAGTCAGCTGATCAGGATGTATATTGTTTTCTACTCTGCTTGTAAATGCATACAAATAAGTGGTATAATGCCTTCAATGTTTGCTCCGGTACCGTTAGTTTAACAGATAACAGGGCCCAGGGCGACGGCGGTAAACATTGCGCTTACCGTACCCTGCAAGTTGGTTAGATATACACTGCTAAAGTTACTCTTTGCCTGCAATTGTTGTCTGCTGATAACCTTTGCAAACAGTTTAAGCCAGATCAGGACCGACAAAATGTCAGACCTGATCTGGATCCAAACTGTTTGACTCTCTGATGGTGATCTATATGGTAATCTATATAGTAAATTAATTCAGAAAAGACAGCAGATGACAAAATACCTAAACATTTTCCTGGTCCTGAAGCCAGCTGATCAGGATGTATATTGTTTTCTACTTTGCTTGCAAAGGCATACAAATAAGTGGTACCCTACAAGTTGGTTAAATAAACACTGCTGAAGTTACTCTGCCTGCAATTGTTGTCTGCTGATAACCTTTGCAAACAGTTTTGGAACCAAATCAGGACCAACAAAATATTGGGCCAGATCTAAATCCAAACTGTTTGACTCTCTGAGAACTATATAGTAAATTAATTTTAAAAAAGACAGCAGATGACAAAAATATCAAAAAATTTCCAGCAAGCAGAGTAAAATAGAAACGGATGCTTGTCAAGATAAATAGGGTTACTATATTATAATAAATGCACTTGTGTAAATATCAAATTAACCCTTGTCCTGCTGAACCTTGATATATCCTGTTTTGGAAACACTAACAGTGTGGAAACTGATCAGCTGATCGGGATCCACAGTTTTGCATTCAGTTTACGGTCTTGCCAAAATTTAGCTATATTTGCTCAGCAGTACAGGGTTAAACAATTTAATTTGATAGTTTGTGTAGAATTGTTGTTTTTTTGTTTTTGTTTTTTTTATGTGTGTAAATATTATTTATTTTGAGGGCCTCATGGAAGATTAGTTGTACTACTAAATGTTGTCACCCTCTTTAAATAAAGACTTTACTTACTTACTTATTTACTTACTTACTTACTTACTTACTTACTTACTTACTATCCAATTATGGCATTAAATTAATAATAAAATTGTGATTTCCTATTTTTATCTGGTGATTTCGGTGAATTCACTGTGCACTGAATTTGAAAGTGAAATCATAACATTTTTTTCATTTCTTTTTAAAATCAAAGTAGAAATAAGCTTTTTATACTAATTCTTATTATATTATGACATTAAACTAACAATAAAATGGTAGTTTTTTCTTATTTTTATCTGATGATTTCTTGGTGATTTCTGCTGATTTCGGTTAATCATCGGACCCTCCTGATTGGCTCAATTTGTCTTCATAAATCTCTGTCTACCTGAAAACCGGTCTAAACTGGCCTACAAGTTAATATTGCATGAAAACCAGCTCAAACTAATTTCCAGAAGTTAATATTTTGACACTAATATCACCATCTGTAGAGCTAAAAATAGCATGATTAATATAAAACTAACATGTGCTGCATGAAATTGACATGATTTGCTGTTTCACATCCCAGACTTTCATGATCTTTTTGAAAACAGTTTTGTATTATCTTGTTTGTTTATTTATCTTTGTTTTGAAAAAACAAAAAGTATAAAAAAAAGTTTTATATTAATTAAATTTTACGTTCCACACTCAGAGAATTAGTATCCTTTTCAACATGCAAAATACTATGTTTAAATATTTTAATAACAGTTGATAAAACTTATGAGAAAGTCCTTAGGCTGAAGGTTGAACATAACTTAAACAACAAAACAAAAAGTAGAAAAGTTTCATTCTTAGTTGAAACGCCATACAACAAAACAGTTATTGACTTCAACTTCGGTAGACATAAGGATTATCTACCCTGTTTCATTCCCTTTAATTTGATATGCAACACAACTAATTCACACCGGGTAGGCGGCAACATCGAACGCTGAACACAATCGAGGAACTGCGATCAATACATGTATGTACAGCCGCTGTTATAAATAAGTCAGTTTATCTGGGTTTTTTTTATAATTTATAGCAGTATTTTAATAAAATTGGTTTCGCCTATCTATTCTGAAATGAATCGTGATTTGTTCTATGCAGGTGTTGTTTCTGATAAACAAGTAAAATGAACTTACAGTCGACCAATGGCAGACAATGGGTTCTTAGCTTTCTTTCATATGAGCTCCGTCACAAGAAAACCTTTTTTTTCGATGTGTCTGGTGATGTCCAAACAGACCTTGAAAGGAGTACATCTACCCTGCCGTATATATTGTAGAACTGGCAGGCTCATCGTGTGGCCCGTTAGCTAAGTGGTCAGAGTATTTGCACGGTCTGTGATAAGTCCCCGGTTCGAGTCCCCATCTGGTCATATTCTTTTTCTTCACATGTATCATCTACACACCCCCCCCCCCATGACCCGTCCTGAACTTGAACCCAGGACCCTCTCAGAATGTGGGTGTATGTTTACCACTGAACTGTCGGGCCACACAGTAGGCATGTGACATAGGGTTTGATCCTGAGCCTTCCAGGTCCGATTTGAGTTTATGGATCAATATAAAACAGAAAACATACTTATAAAGCTCGAATATATATATATCGGACAAAAGCAAACAAAAAATTGCTCATTGATTGCCAAAAACATTGATTGCTATCGATAACCGATTGCCATTAATGAAGTTTTCGATTGCCTTAGTATCATTACCATCATCCTTTAAAACAGATACTGCGCTTTTCACTTATCAGATAGAAATTATTGAATACACACAGGATATCCACCAATAATTTAATTTTACCCTTCTGTTTCTGAAAGATCGAAATACGACAATGAATGCGAAAAAATATACATATTTTTCAGTTTTAATTTGAAATAAGTAATGATCAGAAATAAAATGTTATTTTTCAGCCAACTCTCACACATTTTTTGGACAAATATAACACCAAGCACATTTCTTTGATCTTACCTAAAACTGATATCATGCTTACTTTTGCTGAAACCTGAGCATTCCAATGAAAAAAAATTAAAAATTAAACTTACCCAAAACGGCGGCTGTAAAATATAAATATTGATCACAGTTCCTCGGTTGTATTCTTGTTGCGCCTACCCAGTGTGTAATTTCAGAAAAGAAAAAAATGATCTTTTGACCACACTCCAGGGGTCAAGGGTGTGTGTTGGCACAAAATATTAGCTAGCATGTTATTGTATGCTTCATTCCCTTAAATTTAATATGCAACATGACTATATTCTGAAAAAAAATGATTTTATATTTATAAGCCTATGACATAATGTGAGGTGATGCTACATACCAAATATCAAGGCTCTAAGCCTGGTAGTTTCAGACAAGAAGATTTTTTCAAGTTTTCCTTATTAAAGCCTATGTAAAATAGTAAATCATGTGACCACTGAGGCGGGAACATTTTTGGCCCCAGGAGTATAACTTGAACAAAGCTGGTAGAGGTCTACTAGGTTATACTTCATATCAAATATCAAGGCTCTATGATTTGTGGTTTCATACAAGAAGATTTTTTCATGTTTTCCATAAGCCTGTGTAAAACATGTGGCCCCTTGGGACAGGACCATTTTTGGCCCCAGGGTCATAATTTGAACAAACTTGGTGGACCTGGATCATAGTTTGAACAAACTTGGTAGAGGTCCACTAGTCTTGGTGATGCTACATACCAAATATCAAAGCTCTATGCCTTGTGGTTTTAGACAAGAAGATTTTTTTATGTTTTCCCTATATAAGCCTATGTATCACATGTAACCCCAGGGACAGGCCCATTTATGACCCATGGGCATAATGGGCATAATTTGAACAAGCTTGGTAGAGGTCACTTAGATGATGCACATACCAAATATCAAATCTATATGGCTTGTGGTTTCAGACAAGAACATTTTTAAATTTTTCATCTTGAAAATCTATTTTTAGCCTGTGTTGACTAAAATCATTTGAACAATTATCAAAGAGGGCTATATAAAGATCATTCCTGCCAAGTTTGGCCAAAATCCAGCTGGTAGTTAAGGAAATGTCCTTTGATGCAAATGTTGACCACAGACGACGACTGACTTCCAACGATCACAATAGCTCATCAAGTGCTTTGAAGCAGGATTTCTGTTGGTTGGTTGGTTTTGTTGCTTTACGTCCCAAGTCAACAGCTATGGTCATTGCGGGACGGTCAGTTCACCTAACCACACTTTTTCCTGGGCAGGCTTGAACAAGCGGTTAACCAGTAATTTGTGCACATACTTTCGCTTGTAACTGACAACAACCCTTCTTGAATGAATCAGCGGAAGGTAGGAGAATGACCGTAGAAATAATTTCATGATCAATCTCCACGAAAGTATGGGACCGGGCCGGGATCGAACTCGCGACGCCTGGATCTGCAGTCAGACACGCATCTGTAGCCAGACACGTTACTGACTGCGCTACGCGGCCCGGTACAGCAGGATTTCTGTGTAGTTTGGTGAAATACCACCAAGTGGTACAGAAGACATTATTTAAAGGAAATTGTTGACGGACGACGGACATCCTATGATCACAATAGCTCACCTTGAGCCTATACAATTGACTAGTAGTACTTAGTACATAACAATTGGTGACTTGCAGTGCTCTGGAAGAATGTGGGTGGGGGATTTGTGTTAAACACATCTGTTTTACTTATTTAGATAATTGTACAGCTACCTAGATTCTGAGTCAGTCTCTCAATGTATTGCAGTAATCTCATCAGCGCAAAAATATTTACTGTTCATACTAAGGTCAAAATCTTACCTCATTTATCACCATTCAGCATCTTCAGCTGAGGGACCAAACTGCCTGCGGTGTCCCTCTTGTCAGTGAAGTATGTGTTCATCATAGAAGCCTCTACAGCCTCCTGGCTACTGATAGCCATACTTATCCTGCAATTCTGGAATGACTTGGACTGCTGGATGGCAGCTGTTGCATGTTGATGCTCTGAAGAACATTTAAATATAAACAAAGTCCTGCCGAGTCTGGATTTATCCTTTTTTTTTTTTTTCAAATACATGTACTGTCAATTAAGATCAGCTGGTGTCTGTGGAGCTATCTGAGCAAAATCCTTACTGTTTTTCAGTCTGAAAATATACAAGGCCCTATATTAGGTCAGGGAAAACAGTGTTCAATCTAAAGCCTTTGACCCCTTGCTGAAAAGCTAGAGTGGGCCATCTATTACATTGTATGTGGATGGGGAAATATTGAGTTATATTATCACGTGAAATCAAATGAATATCACCCAGATTTCCAAGATTGAACAATGGAAAAGTATTATTAGGCCAAATATTCAGCTATGAAAATCTTAAATGGATCAGGGTGATTTCAAAAATAATGCATCCATTTCTATAATCAATGTTTATAGACTATCTAAATCAGATTTATTGTTAAAATTAATCAAGATATGTAATTAATGTTTTTCTTGCATCATGCCAAGTTTCATCGCTTTAGAATGTTCCGTTCAAAAATTACATGGAAAAATGTCATCCAAATTGTCAAAAGGGTAACACTTTTTTGTGACATTTTTTCCCTTACCTTCAATTCAACTGTAAATTGTATTAAACACTATTCATGTATAGTCAAATGGTGAATTGCAGTTAAAATATAGCATAAAAGCTGTAGGAAAACAATCTTTTCATCTTTTTTAAACCAGATAAATCGGAAATTTGTAACCTTTTATAAACACACCCTTTCAAATTTTTATCATACAGAATTTCATATGATTGGAGTAAAGTGAATTGCCTCATAAAATATACAAAGTTTTATTCAAAAGGAATGCTGTTTTAATGACTAGCTGTCTTTAAGCTTTTTAAAGGAACCAACTTGCCTATAAAACAACAAGTATGATTTTATGTAGCCAGTACTGAATAAAACCACCCAGATATGTCACAAGTGTAACATTTAAGGTTTCAACCATCAGCATTTCATTTTGTTTTGCATTTCATAGCTTTTTTGCTGTTTTTCTGGTCAAGGGAGCCCCCAAAAAACATTATGAGGAATTGTGGTGAAATCCTTAAGCTGCTGACTTTGTGGCATGATTTTAACTGATGTCACAAGTGTAACACATTTTAGGAATATGTGATAAATGCATATACATGGCAAATCTTAAATGAAATATTACTTATTTGGTCTTTTTAATAATTCTTGAATGCATAAATATAATTTAAACACAACAAAAAGTCAACAACTTCACCAAATGTGTAGTCAATACTAGTTACGGTCCAGCAGGAATGATACTTCCTCAAGCCCATATACTAGTTTCATTATGAAGCTGGCCATCCTTGAGCTACATTCTGGGATAGGAATCATGCTAAATTCAACACTGAAGAAATCAGACAATCTTAAACCAGACTATAACTTGATTTAGACAGGTATACTTTAAAATGTGATTTGTGTCACAAGTGTAACATATATTATGGATTGAATTCATCTCACTTTTTCCTGTGTTTGGTCAAAGGATGATCTATTCAACAATTAATTTGATATATTTTGGTATTTAGGGTAGTTATTCACTCTTTCCATACAAAGAAAACACAAAATGGTGTAAACAAAAAGGATAAAATTATGCACTCACAAGGAGGGAAAGGTATTTTTTCACAATTCAAAAAATATTTACAGGAATTTATTGAAGAAAACCAAAAAAGATGCTAAGTTGTACATACTATAGTAGGTTACATAAAGTATAAGAGATAAGAAAAGACAAAAGGGTCATAATCAGTTCCTTTGTTTGCTTGTCACAAGTGTAACACAATTATTTCTTTCTATTTAAGCCTTAAATTTGTTACAGATTCTATAGAATTGCAAAAATGGTATCAATCAAATCATTCAATTGATAATTTATCCCACAATGAGTGCTGTCAATTGTTTTCTGATCATTAACATTTTATAACTCCTTACTATGCTTAATAAACAAATCTGAATAGTTCATTTTTTAAAGTCTTGTGCTAAAAAAGGGAATTGATTTATGTTTTGATACATTTTAATCAATTTCCATGAAGCCAATTCACTTCATCCTATATAAAATCTATAAGAGATAAAAAATTCAAAGGAGAAACTCCCTCTTCTGATTTTGTCACAAGTGTAACACATTCCATTACCAACATATGTTATTGTGTTTAATATGTTTTATATCCTATATATTCAAATGAAATTTGTTCTATGTTTTTCATATACCCTACTGGTTATCTAAGAACAATTTTTAACAAAAATCATGCTTATTATTTAAATTAGAAAAACTTTTTCCTGTACACAGTGAAAATCCAGGGGTGTATTTTCACATAAAATTTTATTACAAGTGCAAATTTTGAGCGAAAGATTAAATTTTACTTTGAAAATGTGTATACATAACTACTTCATCAGTTCATGAAAGAATATTTACAATTCTGCATACCTGTGTTGTCAAACTAAGTGTAGCTTATAGAATTGTAAAAAAATAAGGAAAAAATGATTAAAGTATCAAATTTAAAGCATTGTCCTAAATTTTATTCTTAAACCAGTATTTGTTTCTGAAATTTTGATGTTCCCTGGTAAAGAGGATGTAAAAAAGATACTGATAGAGCAATTTTGAAATTTGACCCCCAATGTCACACTTCAGATGCATTTTTATTTTTAAATCACCCATCAGCGGTTTCAATTGGATCAAATATTATATTTTATTCAAATTAATTTGTACATGTATGGTATATACAGCTTGAAACAATAAGATAAGGAAAAAAACACTAGAATTCCGAGAATCGGATGTGTCGCCTGGCCAAACAGAAGTCAATCAAGGCAAATTTGTCGAATTTATATTCCGGGCGAAGGGTTACTTTAGAGAAACTTATAAATGACAAAATATAAATCGTCAAAAACGCAAGAAACGCACTCTCGCTAAAACACTGCTGATAAATAAATTGGGTATAGGAAATAAGCGATTGCCCCTCCTCCCCCCCCCCCCTGTAAAAAGTTGGACCCCTCCCAGTGGCGTAGCGGCCTACACTATTTCAGTAAAAAAAATATAAACGCCAAAAATGCAATAAAATGGAGGGGGAGGGGGTAGGAGGTGAGTAAATCAGAAAGATATTCCAAATTATCCTGATATCAGACCTCACCCATTACCCACTGTAGAAGAACGGTTGTTTGCGTTCCAGGACGAGCTGTCACGTGATGTTGCTAGCCTACCCAATAGGAAATGAACCATCGCACGAAGCTTTGCAACCTGTATAATTGCATTTTCACCATAATTGGAGTCCTTTTGACCATGCCACCGACGTCTGCAACATGCCAAAGGTAGCATGAAAAGAATTAAAAACTACTTGCGCTCAACAATGATGTCTGCCAGGCTGTCCCTCGTAGCGATGATCTACAGACACTTGATGTTGACAGGGTGATAAACATGTTTGCGTCAGACAAATTTAATGCAGAAAATTAGTTTTTTTTCTAAGTTGGCTTGTGATTAATAGTTTTGTTGCTACCTGCATTTAGATATTGAAACTTGATGTCGCTTGTTTTTCAACATACATGTACAGTACATTGTATCTATTATTTGGGATGATCATTACAATGTCACATGTCTTCTTGCTATGTAGGCTCCTATAAGCCTTCTAACCCTTAAAGCACCAGCCAAAACTGCAAATGAAAGACGCGTCTGCCTAAGTCCTCTGTTGCATATATTTGCTAATATTATTGACTAATGTCAGTATTGAGGCAAACAGTGTAGACCCAGATCTGGATCTCTCACTGTTTGTCGAAGACGCTTGTAAAACAATTCAGCAGATGAGAAAGCGGACTACTTTTGTAGTGATTGGCCATTTAATGGTTAAAAGAGTATGATACCTGTCCCTGACTCCCAGGTCGATGATTTTGTTTTTGCATTTCAGCAACGTAAGTTGATCAAACTTGATAAGCATATTAGGCCATATGGGCGATGATGGTGATAACTACCTGTAATTTCTAACAATCACATGAACGCATTTATAAGTGCGAAATAATCGCAAAATCCATATTTGGACAGTCTAGGACCGAAAATTTTTCTGGGGGAGCATGCCCCAAGACCCCCCTACCATTAGGCCTACACATTCATTGAAGCCAAGCTACGCCCCTGCCTCCCCTTGGAAAAAATGATAGACCCCCTCTGGATCCTTGGAAAATTACAATTTTCTTTAAAAATAAACCATTGGACTTCTGTAAAATAAGTTGATGACTAAACAAGAAATGTCACAAACACGTGACGAATGCCCCCAAAGGAATTGGTCTAGCATAAGACACATTTGAGGAAAGTAAGCTGTAATATAGGAGATATGCTCCAAACAGGAAAAACCTAGAAATGAGGCCAGAAGTCAATGTCAAGGTCAAAGTGACCCAAAATGGTATGCACCACTCTGCCATCCCAAGAGGAATCATCACCCCAAATTTGGGATTCCTACATCAAATAATATAGGAGATATGCACCAGACTCAATGCAATTTCTAAAAACTAGGTCAGAGGTCAAGTTCAAAGTCACAGTGACCCGATTATGGTACACAGCACTTCGTCATCTCAAGATGCATCCACTTACCAAATTTGAGATTCCTTACCCAAATAATATAAGAGATATGTTCCAGACACGATTATTCTAAAAACTAGGTTAGGTCAAGGTCACAGTGACCCGAAAATGGTAAACAATACTCCGCCATCCCAAGATGCATCCACATCCTAGGATTTAGGCTCCGGCCGCAATAATTCTTAAAACTAGGTCAGAGGTCAAGGTCACAGTGACCCGAAAATGATATGTGACACTCTGTCATCCCAAGATACATTTACACACCTAATCTGGAATTCCTATCTCTAAGAATATAGGAGATATGCACCAGACTCATTGCAGTTTCTAGAAACTAGGTCAGAGGTCAAGTTCAAGGTCACAGTGACCCAATTGTGGTACGGGACACTTTGTCATCCCAAGATGCATCCTCACACCAAATTTGAGATTCCTGCCTCAAATAATATGAGATATGCTCCGGACACGATTATTCCAAAAACTAGGTCAGAGGTCAAGATCAAGGTCACAGTGCCCCGAAAATGGTACGCGGCACTCCGCAATCCCAAGATGTATCTACATACCAAATTTAGAATTCCTACCTCAAAGAATGTAGGAGATAGGCTCAGGACATAATAATTCTTAAAACTAGGTCAGAGGTCAAGGTCATAGTGACCTGAAAATGGTATGTGACACTCTGTCATCCTAAGATGCATTTACACACCAAATTTGGAATTCCTATCTAAAAGAATATAGGAGATATGCACCAGACTCAATGCAGTTTCTAGAAACTAAATCAGAGGTCAAGTTCAAGGTCACAGTGACCCAATTATGGTACGCAACACTTTGTCATCCCAAGATGCATCCACACACCAAATTTGAAATTCCTACCTCAAATAATGTAAGGGATATGCTCCGGACACGATTATTCTAAAAACTAGGTCAGAGGTCAAGGTCACAGTGACCCGAAAATGGTATGCGACACTCCGCCATCCCAAGATGTATCCACATACCAAATTTGGAATCCCTACCTCAAAGAATCTAGGAGATATGCACCGGACACGAAGCGGGACGGACGGACAGACACACGGACGGACAGACACACGGACGGACTGTGCAATTACTATATGCCTCCTAAAGTTCCTTTGGGGGCATAAAAAACCCAAAGAAAAACGTTGTCTAAGATTTTTTATCTTTTTATGACAGATAAACCTGGACGCCCCACCTGACGAAAATTCCTGGATCCCCGCATGTAGGCCTATTGATACAAATCTTGAGATTATGCTCGAATTCCTTATAACAATAGCTGGGAACTTTTCTTGAAACGGATAGCTTTTATGACAGGCTGCATATTGTACCAAAGGCATTGAGTGTTCTACTGTTGTTAAAGCTCCTAAGACATTAGAGATCACATCTAAATGATCGCAAACCGATAGCCGTTCACCCCACCCACATCCAAGTTTTTCAATAATTTGTGAATAATCGGTGAAATTATAATTAAATTAATCGTGGTGGGACAAAAGACAATGTTTTTCCTTCGAATTAAGCGCAGACTGGTGAAAAAATCAGAGAATTTGAATGAATGCAGCACGTTTTTCATCATTTTCCTGTTACCCGTAATGTTAAAATTCACTGTCCAATTCACCTCGGTACATTTGTTTATGTGCCGCTAAGGCTGTGACGTCACGGTGGTCCCGAGAATGCAGCATCATTTCTTCTGGTTGTGAGGTTCTATCGACTAGTGGTAGGAATCGGCTGGATTTTTATAATCGATCATTGAAAATAACAAGTGACCAATGATCAATCATTAATCGACTAAAATAAAATACATATTATATATGGTACATATCATGCCAGGTATGTCTAAGATGCCTTACGGGGTCAAGTTGATTGACCAGACATGTTAGGTGTTCAGAGTGTGTACCAAAAAATTAATTTTCTCAACCAAAACATATGTTGTGGGTACTCAAAAGAACCATCTCAATAAGACGGTTCTTTTGAGCACCCAAAACATATGTTCAAACTGATGGATTAGTATATATTTACAATTTTACACTCAAAACTTTTGTTTATTTAAACCTATGTACATTATTTGAACCATATGCTGTTCATACCAGAAACTGAAAATGCAGAAAAGGGTCATATTAAATAAATACACCAAGCTAAAAATTGAAGGCCAATGAAGCAGAAGGTCTATACTGAGTAATCGATTATTGAAAAACTACCGATCAATTAATCAGTTCACTGAAAATGACCAATGATCGATGAGCTCGATAAATTGGCCTACCACTACTATCGACTGTACATATACATCTACATTGTACTGTCACAATTGACTTTAACACAACAGGCTCGGTCCCCAGTGGGCCCGTTCTATCTGTTCTGCCAATGGTTTGTCTGTACCGGCTTAAAAATTGTTATTTAAGGACATATGCTACTAAATACTTCCCACATTGAAATATTTTAAATACTTTGCATACAGTTTGTTTTATGCATGGGCTATCCATTTATGAAATAAAAAGGATATGTCACCGTGCTTATTTTTTCAGAATCTCATATTGAAGTTTAGAGCCAATTTTCTAGAAATATAAAATAATAATACTAGTCCTAATTATCGAGCTAAAACGGTTGTAATCTTCACCCAGCTTCTTTCTTTTTACTTAAATTACTGCCCATGACCTCAAACTTTTAAGAAAATGTGCATGTTTACTTGTTACCCCATGCTGTGACAAGATACTGCATGATATATTTTGGCAATTCGTCGAAAAATGGAATTTGTTTTTAGAATAAATCATGTATTAAAAAATCTGACATTGAAAATCTTGAAAAGTTATTTTTAATTCATGGACTATTATAATACCTTTCAGAAAAAAGAATAAAAATCTGGGGTCACCGAACTAATTCTCTTTCTAGAGGGCCAAATTTAACCCCACCCCCTTAGGTTTCATGCGTAATTCAATATAAAAAGTTCGGGGTTGACCATTTCGGTCGTTTTGATGATGCCATTTTACTAGTATATGAAGTAATTTAGCATTAAAATGTTAAAAAAGAAAGAAAAAACACACTGAAAATATGTGCGCATCTGGGAATCGATCCTGGTTCTCTGGCTTAGTAGCCAGGCGCGCTAACCACTAGGCCACGAGGTCAGGTCGTGCGCCGCTCTAAATATCCATACAAATAGTATAGACTCGGCCACTATTGTATTCGTAACCAGGGTTATTGTGTACGTCGTTTGATTTCGACTGAGCTACATTTATCTGTCTTTAGTGCTGAGACGATCAGTTCTGAAAAGATGTCAATAGATATTTCGAACACACTTTAATTAGTTATTTTGTGAAGAAAATGTCGGAACACCGATATGACATAAGAATATCGGAAGCTGTATTGATCCGAATCCGTTAAGGGTCAAAAGACAGGACCCAGACAACAACTTCCCCCGTTTGCAGACGCGGAAAAGGTGCGCATTGGAAATAGCCGCATATGTCTTTAAAAATGTGACAATGCAAAAGTTTATGTAAGCTGTTATTGTTATTAACAGCCCTTTGACTGTATTGTCTCGCAAGTAGTCAACTCTTTCACTCAACTCAACATAAATTTATTTGCAAATCACAGTTAATCACTGGTTATTTTCTGTCTACAGAGGCAGGGCCAGGGGGTGGGGAACTTGTCAGCTTGTAGGCAAAATGAAAGTAGCTAAAAACTAATTGACAAGGCAAAATCAATTTACCTTTCATCAGCTAGTTGTCAAAGTGAGCACATTCCAGTAATACTTTTCTTGTAAATCTCACTATACCTCTGTAACTAGTAGAAAATAGAATGTCAAAAAGATTTAGTAATCAATCTGCCATCTTAGTTTTTAAACTACCCAATCAGTACTCTATCTTCCTGTACACTCCCCAGGAGTTTGGTGCATTGCTATAGGCGCGACCCCCGTCATGGACCCTTGGATGCATGAAAGACACTGTGTAGTCGGAATTGGTACATTAATTAAGATCTGTAAAATTGGTCTGCTTTAGACCAGGATCTTTCTATAGGATACACACAGGGTTGTAGAAAAGACCCAAATTTCTTGATGCCCAACCCATTCTATGATTCCTAAACAATCAATGAAGACCGTGATCAGATGCTACATTCTGCTGC
The DNA here is from genome assembly GCA_964019695.1 of Loripinus fragilis. Classification (NCBI taxonomy): domain Eukaryota; kingdom Metazoa; phylum Mollusca; class Bivalvia; order Lucinida; family Lucinidae; genus Loripinus; species Loripinus fragilis. Next base: position 8,452,614 of record OZ026529.1, read on the forward strand.
ATCTGATCCTGGTCTGCACTGTCTGTCAATGTACTACATATTAACCAGTTTATAAGATTGCAGTTATGTATGACAGGTACTGCAATGGCCGTTATTAATATTATTGCTTTTATCTGCTGTTAGAACTGTTTCAACCCATAAGACGCATCCTAACATGACTGATAAATGGTTGACTGGGATGTAATGAATCGTGCTAAACAAATAATATCAGTGCTACCTGAACAATATTTTTTGGGCCGTTCGGTGGTGCAAACTTGGTAGTGATCACCGCTGATGCAGTGCATGGCGGACGAGGGGGGGGGGTGGCGGACAAGGGTTGGGGAGGGGGTGGAGGGGTCATCGAGAGAATTGTTTTATGGCCTTTAATTACTGTAAAAACTTAAATAATATGAGCTCTAAATGTATAACTGATCTCAATCATTAATAAAACTGAAAATCACTCTTTGGTGAAAACCGCGCAGGGTTTTTCTCCCATTTCATTTTGTGGGGGAAAAACCCCACGGGGGTTTTCCCCCGCGGGTTTTTTTAAAATTTTGCTTGAAAGGCTTCAAATGATGAGAAAAACTTCAATTCAGCTTCTATATTGTTTTGTAAAGCAAAACAATTAAAAACAAACCTTTTTATTTTTTCAAAAAACCCTGCAGGGTTTTTCCCCCACAATCTGAAATGGGAGAAAAAACCCGCGGGGGAAATTAAAGGTTTGAATTAAGCCTTACCAATCATTTTCTGAAATAATTACAATCAAACAAACTTATTTCTTGAACTTATTTTGATATTTATTTTTTTGAAAAAACCCTGCGGGGTTTTTCCCCCCACTTGAAAATGTGGGAGAAAAACCCCGGGGGTTTTTAAAAAAACCCACGGGGTTTTTGGAAAACCCCGCGGGGTTTTTGACTTTGACCATTTTTTTCATTATGATGGCATATATTTTTTTAGTCATAATTATGTATGTTTTGCTCCCTTATGTCTGTATTTTTGTATTTTAGTGGTTTTGAGTCTTTTGCACCACTAGAAAGATGATGTGATTTTGCCAAATTCTGGTGTGGCAAAAAAAAACTGGTGGCTGTTGTAAGCTCTTTTAAAGGTCAACATTTTGGAAAAAAAAAATTGGCTTGCTGCCCACAGCAGGAGCTGAGAATCATGCATTCGGAGGTTTCACACCCCACCCACCGATGCCCTCAAAGTTTGAGAAAATGCGACCGACGCGAAAAGTCCCGGAACCTATTGCAAAGTGATGAGCAGTGCCCAGGAGCACCTCTCAGTCATTTGCGCAAAATTCCTTCAGCTACAAGTGGCTCAAATAAGGGCGTGAAAATTGTGCGGAAAGCCCCTTCAGCTACAAGTGGCTCAAATAAGGGCATGAAAATTGTGCGGAAAGCCCTTTCAGGGGCTATTGCTCGGCACTCGGGGGACGGAAAATTTTACGCAATGCCTCACAATGAAGCTCTGGTCGGGGCCTAACTTCTGACACCAGTTTTGAGCCAGTCCGTGAAAGTGACCCGCGCAAGTTTTAGGCCGGGTCGGCCACTGTGGCCTAATGTGGCCTAATGGAAAGATCTTCTAATGCTCATAACTTTTTAATTTTCTGATGGAACGCTTTGAAATTTTCACCATTTGTAGACGGCCTCCCGTACTACAAACTGATGCCAGTGTGGGCATGATGAAAAGAGTATTTCGCGAGACGGAAGCGCATAACGTTTGGGCGCCGCGAACTTCCGCCCCCGATAACTCGGTATCAAAACATTGTTGCGGGCAAGTGCGCATGGCAATACCTGGGCCTCTGTTGGCCCTATCCGCGTGCAAAATCTAAAAGCGATCAGAGCCTTAGAAAGCGCGTACAACCGCGATCCCAATTTGCCTTGGGCCCTATGGGAAAACAGGAAATATCATGATTGCGGTCCGGGGCGCGCGCGCACAATGATAATTTTCACACCCGAGTAAGCTCTTTTATAGGTCAACATTTTGGAAAAAAAAAATTGGCTTGCTGCCCACAGCAGGAGCTGAGAATCATGCATTCGGAGGTTTCACACCCCACCCACCTATGCCCTCAAAGTTTGAGAAAAGGCGACTGACGCGAAAAGTCCCGGAACCTATTGCAAAGTGATGAGCAGTGCCCAAGAGCACCTCTCAGTCATTTGCGCAAAACTCCTTCAGCTACAAGTGGCTCAAATAAGGGCGTGAAAATTGTGTGGAAAGCCCTTTCAGGGGCTATTGCTCGGCACTCGGGGGACGGAAAATTTTACGCAATGCCTCACAATGAAGCTCTGGTCAGGGCCTAACTTCTGACACCAGTTTCGAGCCCGTCCGTGGAAGTGACCCGCGCAAGATTTAGGCCGGGTCGGCCACTGTGGCCTAATGTGGCCTAATGGAAAGATCTTCTAATGCTCATAACTTTTTAATTTTCTGATGGAACGCTTTGAAATTTTCACCATTTGTAGACGGCCTCCCGTACTACAAACTGATGCCAGTGTGGGCATGATGAAAAGAGTAGTTCGCGAGACAGAAGCGCGTAACGTTTGGGCGCCGCGAACTTCCGCACCCCGATAACTCGGTATCGAAACATTGTTGCGGGCGGGTGCGCATGGCCTTACCTGGGCTTCTGTTAGCCCTATCCGCGTGCAAAATCTAAAAGCGATCAGAGCCTTAGAAAGCGCGTACAACCGCGATCCCAATTTGCCTTGGGCCCTATGGGAAAACAGGAAATATCATGATTGCGGTCCGGGGCGCGCGCGCACAATGATAATTTTCACACCCAAGTAAGCTCTTTTATAGGTCAACATTTTAGAAAAAAAAATTGGCTTGCTGCCCACAGCAGGAGCTGAGAATCATGCATTCGGAGGTTTCACACCCCACCCACCGATGCCCTCAAAGTTTGAGGAAACGTGACTGACGCGAAAAGTCCCGGAACCTATTGCAAAGTGATGAGCAGTGCCCAGGAGCACCTCTCAGTCATTTGCGCAAAATTCCTTCAGCTACAAGTGGCTCAAATAAGGGCGTGAAAATTGTGCGGAAAGCCCTTTCAGGGGCTATTGCTCGGCACTCGGGGGACAGAAATTTTTACGCAATGCCTCACAATGAAGCTCTGGTCGGGGCCTAACTTCTGACACCAGTTTTGAGCCCGTCCGTGAAAGTGACCCGCGCAAGTTTTAGGCCCGGTCGGCCACTGTGGCCTAATGTGGCCTAATGGAAAGATCTTCTAATGCTCATAACTTTTTAATTTTCTGATGGAACGCTTTGAAATTTTCCCCATTTGTAGATGGCCTCCCGTACTGATGCCAGTGTGGGCATGATGAAAAGAGTAGTTGGCGAGACGGAAGCGCGTAACGTTTGGGCGCCGCGAACTTCCGCACCCCGATAACTCGGTATCTAAACATTGTTGCGGGCGGGTGCGCATGGCAATACCTGGGCCTCTGTTGGCCCTATCCGCGTGCAAAATCTAAAAGCGATCAGAGCCTTAGAAAGCGCATACAACCGCGATCCCAATTTGCCTTGGGTCCTATGGGAAAACAGGAAATATCATGATTGCGGTCCGGGGCGCGCGCGCACAATGATAATTTTCACACCCGAGTAAGCTCTTTTATAGGTCAACATTTTGGAAAAAAAAATTGGCTTGCTGCCCACAGCAGGAGCTGAGAATCATGCATTCGGAGGTTTCACACCCCACCCACCGATGCCCTCAAAGTTTGAGAAAACGCGACTGACGCGAAAAGTCCCGGAACCTATTGCAAAGTGATGAGCAGTGCCCAGGAGCACCTCTCAGTCATTTGCGCAAAATTCCTTCAGCTACAAGTGGCTCAAATAAGGGCGTGAAAATTGTGCGGAAAGCCCTTTCAGGGGCTATTGCTCGGCACTCGGGGGACGGAAAATTTTACGCAATGCCTCACAATGAAGCTCTGGTCGGGGCCTAACTTCTGACACCAGTTTCGAGCCCGTCCGTGAAAGTGACCCGCGCAAGTTTTAGGCCGGGTCGGCCACTGTGGCCTAATGTGGCCTAATGGAAAGATCTTCTAATGCTCATAACTTTTTAATTTTCTGATGGAACGCTTTGAAATTTTCACCATTTGTAGACGGCCTCCCGTACTACAAACTGATGCCAGTGTGGGCATGATGAAAAGAGTAGTTCGCGAGACGGAAGCGCGTAACGTTTTGGCGCCGCGAACTTCCGCACCCCGATAACTTGGTATCGAAACATTGTTGCGGGCAGGTGCGCATGGCAATACCTGGGCCTCTGTTGGCCCTATCCGCGTGCAAAATCTAAAAGCGATCAGAGCCTTAGAAAGCGCGTACAACCGCAATCCCAATTTGCCTTGGGCCCTATGGGAAAACAGGAAATATCATGATTGCGGTCCGGGGCGCGCGCGCACAATGATAATTTTCACACCCGAGTAAGCTCTTTTATAGGTCAACATTTTGGAAAAAAAATTGGCTTGCTGCCCACAGCAGGAGCTGAGAATCATGCATTCGGAGGTTTCACACCCCACCCACCGATGCCCTCAAAGTTTGAGAAAACGCGACCGGCGCGAAAAGTCCCGGAACCTATTGCAAAGTGATGAGCAGTGCCCAGGAGCACCTCTCAGTCATTTGCGCAAAATCCCTTCAGCTACAAGTGGCTCAAATAAGGGCGTGAAAATTGTGCGGAAAGCCCTTTCAGGGGCTATTGCTCGGCACTCGGGGGACGGAAAATTTTATGCAATGCCTCACAATGAAGCTCTGGTCGGGGCCTAACTTCTGACACCAGTTTCGAGCTTGTCCGTGAAAGTGACCCGCGCAAGTTTTAGGCCGGGTCGGCCACTGTGGCCTAATGTGGCCTAATGGAAAGATCTTCTAATGCTCATAACTTTTTAATTTTCTGATGGAACGCTTTGAAATTTTCACCATTTGTAGACGGCCTCCCGTACTACAAACTGATTCCAGTGAGGGCATGATGAAAAGAGTAGTTTGCGAGACGGAAGCGCGTAACGTTTGGGCGCCTCGAACTTCCGCACCCCGATAACTCGGTATCGAAACATTGTTGCGGGCGGGTGCGCATGGCAATACCTGGGCCTCTGTTGGCCCTATCCGCGTGCAAAATCTTAAAGCGATCAGAGCCTTAGAAAGCACGTACAACCGCCATCCCAATTTGCCTTGGGCCCTATGGGAAAACAGGAAATATCATGATTGCGGTCCGGGGCGGGCGCGTGCGCACAATGATAATTTTCACACCCGAGTAAGCTCTTTTATAGGTCAACATTTTGGAAAAAAAATTGGCTTGCTGCCCACAGCAGGAGCTGAGAATCATGCATTCGGAGGTTTCACACCCCACCCACCGATGCCCTCAAAGTTTGAGAAAACGCGACCGACGCGAAAAGTCCCGGAACCTATTGCAAAGTGATGAGCAGTGCCCAGGAGCACCTCTCAGTCATTTGCGCAAAATTCCTTCAGCTACAAGTGGCTCAAATAAGGGCGTGAAAATTGTGTGGAAAGCCCTTTCAGGGGCTATTGCTTGGCACTCGGGGGACGGAAAATTTTACGCAATGCCTCACAATGAAGCTCTGGTCGGGGCCTAACTTCTGACACCAGTTTTGAGCCCGTCCGTGGAAGTGACCCGCGCAAGTTTTAGGCCGGGTCGGCCACTGTGGCCTAATGTGGACTAATGGAAAGATCTTCTAATGCTCATAACTTTTTAATTTTCTGATGGAACGCTTTGAAATTTTCACCATTTGTAGACAGCCTCCCGTACTACAAACTGATGCCAGTAGGGGCATGATGAAAAGAGTAGTTCGCGAGACGGAAGCGCGTAACATTTGGGCGCCGCGAACTTCCGCACCCCGAAAACTCGGTATCGAAACATTGTTGCGGGCGGGTGCGCATGGCTATACCTGGGCCTCTGTTGGCCCTATCCGCGTGCAAAATCTAAAAGCGATCAGAGCCTTAGAAAGCGCGTACAACCGCGATCCCAATTTGCCTTGGGTCCTATGGGAAAACAGGAAATATCATGATTGCGGTCCGGGGGGCGCGCGCACAATGATAATTTTCACACCCGAGTAAGCTCTTTTATAGGTCAACATTTTGGAAAAAAAAATTGGCTTGCTGCCCACAGCAGGAGCTGAGAATCATGCATTCGGAGGTTTCACACCCCACCCACCGATGCCCTCAAAGTTTGAGAAAACGCGACCGACGCGAAAAGTCCCGGAACCTATTGCAAAGTGATGAGCAGTGCCCAGGAGCACCTCTCAGTCATTTGCGCAAAATTCCTTCAGCTACAAGTGGCTCAAATAAGGGCGTGAAAATTGTGTGGAAAGCCCTTTCAGGGGCTATTGCTCGGCACTGGGGGGACGGAAAATTTTACGCAATGCCTCACAATGAAGCTCTGGTCGGGGCCTAACTTCTGACACCAGTTTCGAGCCCGTCCTTGAAAGTGACCCGCGCAAGTTTTAGTCCGGGTCGGCCACTGTGGCCTAATGTGGCCTAATGGAAAGATCTTCTAATGCTCATAACTTTTTAATTTTCTGATGGAACGCTTTGAAATTTTCACCATTTGTAGACGGCCTCCCGTACTACAAACTGATGCCTGTGTGGGCATGATGAAAAGAGTAGTTCGCGAGACGGAAGCGCGTAACGTTTGGGCGCAGCGAACTTCCGCACCCCGATAACTCAGTATCGAAACATTGTTGCGGGCGGGTGCGCATGGCAATACCTGGGCCTCTGTTGGCCCTATCTGCGTGCAAAATCTAAAAGCGATCAGAGCCTTAGAAAGCGCGTACAACCGCGATCCCAATTTGCCTTGGGCCCTATGGAAAAACAGGAAATATCATGATTGCGGTCCGGGGCGCGCGCGCACAATGATAATTTTCACACCCGAGTAAGCTCTTTTATAGGTCAACATTTTGGAAAAAAAAATTGGCTTGCTGCCCACAGCAGGAGCTGAGAATCATGCATTCGGAGGTTTCACACCCTACCCACCGATGCCCTCAAAGTTTGAGAAAACGCGACTGACGCGAAAAGTCCCGGAACCTATTGCAAAGTGATGAGCAGTGCCCAGGAGCACCTCTCAGTCATTTGCGCAAAATTCCTTCAGCTACAAGTGGCTCAAATAAGGGCGTGAAAATTGTGTGGAAAGCCCTTTCAGGGGCTATTGCTCGGCACTCGGGGGACGGAAAATTTTACGCAATGCCTCACAATGAAGCTCTGGTCGGGGCCTAACTTCTGACACCAGTTTTGAGCCCGTCTGTGAAAGTGACCCGCGCAAGTTTTAGGCCGGGTCGGCCACTGTGGCCTAATGTGGCCTAATGGAAAGATCTTCTAATGCTCATAACTTTTTAATTTTCTGATGGAACGCTTTGAAATTTTCACCATTTGTAGACGGCCTCCCGTATTACAAACTGATGCCAGTGTGGGCATGATGAAAAGAGTAGTTCTCGAGACGGAAGCGCGTAACGTTTTGGCGCCGCGAACTTCTGCACCCCGATAACTCGGTATCGAAACATTGTTGCGGGCGGGTGCGCATGGCAATACCTGGGCCTCTGTTGGCCCTATCCGCGTGCAAAATCTAAAAGCGATCAGAGCCTTAGAAAGCGCGTACAACCGCGATCCCAATTTGCCTTGGGCCCTATGGGAAAACAGGAAATATCATGATTGCGGTCCGGGGCGCGCGCGCACAATGATAATTTTCACACCCGAGTAAGCTCTTTTATAGGTCAACATTTTGGAAAAAAAAATGGCTTGCTGCACACAGCAGGAGCTGAGAATCATGCATTCGGAGGTTTCACACCCCACCCACCGATGCTCTCAAAGTTTGAGAAAACGCGACTGACGCGAAAAGTCCCGGAACCTATTGCAAAGTGATGAGCAGTGCCCAGGAGCACCTCTCAGTCATTTGCGCAAAATTCCTTCAGCTACAAGTGGCTCAAATAAGGGCGTGAAAATTGTGCAGAAAGCCCATTCAGGGGCTATTGCTCGGCACTCGGGGGACGGAAAATTTTATGCAATGCCTCACAATGAAGCTCTGGTCGGGGCCTAACTTCTGACACCAGTTTTGAGCTTGTCCGTGAAAGTGACCCGCGCAAGTTTTAGGCCGGGTCGGCCACTGTGGCCTAATGTGGCCTAATGGAAAGATCTTCTAATGCTCATAACTTTTTAATTTTCTGATGGAACGCTTTGAAATTGTCACCATTTGTAGACGGCCTCCCGTACTGCAAACTGATTCCAGTGAGGGCATGATGAAAAGAGTAGTTCGCGAGACGGAAGCGCGTAACGTTTGGGCGCCGCGAACTTCCGCACCCCGATAACTCGGTATCGAAACATTGTTGCGGGCGGGTGCGCATGGCAATACCTGGGCCTCTGTTGGCCCTATCCGCGTGCAAAATCTAAAAGCAATCAGAGCCTTAGAAAGCACGTACAACCGCGATCCCAATTTGCCTTGGGCCCTATGGGAAAACAGGAAATATCATGATTGCGGTCCGGGGCGCGCGCGCGCGCACAATGATAATTTTCACACCTGAGTAAGCTCTTTTATAGGTCAACATTTTGGAAAAAAAATTGGCTTGCTGCCCACAGCAGGAGCTGAGAATCATGCATTTGGAGGTTTCACACCCCACCCACCGATGCCCTCAAAGTTTGAGAAAACGCGACCGACGCGAAAAGTCCCGGAACCTATTGCAAAGTGATGAGCAGTGCCCAGGAGCACCTCTCAGTCATTTGCGCAAAATTCCTTCAGCTACAAGTGGCTCAAATAAGGGCGTGAAAATTGTGTGGAAAGCCCTTTCAGGGGCTATTGCTCGGCACTCGGGGGACGGAAAATTTTACGCAATGCCTCACAATGAAGCTCTGGTTGGGGCCTAACTTCTGACACCAGTTTCGAGCCGGTCTGTGAAAGTGACCCGCGCAAGTTTTAGGCCGGGTCGGCCACTGTGGCCTAATGTGGCCTAATGGAAAGATCTTCTAATGCTCATAACTTTTTAATTTTCTGATGGAACGCTTTGAAATTTTCACCATTTGTAGACGGCCTCCCGTACTACAAACTGATGCCAGTGTGGGCATGATGAAAAGAGTAGTTCTCGAGACGGAAGCGCGTAACGTTTTGGCGCCGCGAACTTCTGCACCCCGATAACTCGGTATCGAAACATTGCTGCGGGCGGGTGAACATGGCAATACCTGGGCCTCTGTTGGCCCTATCCGCGTGCAAAATCTAAAAGCGATCAGAGCCTTAGAAAGCGCGTACAACCGCAATCCCAATTTGCCTTGGGCCCTATGGAAAAACAGGAAATATCATGATTGCGGTCCGGGGCGCGCGCGCACAATAATAATTTTCACAACCGAGTAAGCTCTTTTATAGGTCAACATTTTGGAAAAAAAATTGGCTTGCTGCCCACAGCAGGAGCTGAGAATCATGCATTCAGAGGTTTCACACCCCACCCACCGATGCCCTCAAAGTTTGAGAAAACGCGACCGACGCGAAAAGTCCCGGAACCTATTGCAAAGTGATGAGCAGGGCCCAGGAGCACCTCTCAGTCATTTGCGCAAAATTCCTTCAGCTACAAGTGGCTCAAATAAGGGCGTGAAAATTGTGTGGAAAGCCCTTTCAGGGGCTATTGCTCGGCACTCGGGGGACGGAAAATTTTACGCAATGCCTCACAATGAAGCTCTGGTCGGGGCCTAACTTCTGACACCAGTTTCGAGCCCGTCCGTGGAAGTGACCCGCGCAAGTTTTAGGCCGGGTCGGCCACTGTGGCCTAATGTGGCCTAATGGAAAGATCTTCTAATGCTCATAACTTTTTAATTTTCTGATGGAACGCTTTGAAATTTTCACCATTTGTAGACGGCCTCCCGTACTACAAACTGATGCCAGTGTGGGCATGATGAAAAGAGTAGTTCGCGAGACAGAAGCGCGTAACGTTTGGGCGCCGCGAACTTCCGCACCCCGATAACTCGGTATCAAAACATTGTTGCGGGCGGGTGCGCATGGCATTACCTGGGCCTCTGTTGGCCCTATCCGCCTGCAAAATCTAAAAGCGATCAGAGCCTTAGAAAGCGCGTAAAACCGCGATCCCAATTTGCCTTGGGTCCTATGGGAAAACAGGAAATATCATGATTGCGGTCCGGGGCGCGCGCGCACAATGATAATTTTCACACCCGAGTAAGCTCTTTTATAGGTCAACATTTTGGAAAAAAAAATTGGCTTGCTGCCCACAGCAGGAGCTGAGAATCATGCATTCGGAGGTTTCACACCCCACCCACCAATGCCCTCAAAGTTTGAGAAAACGCGACTGACGCGAAAAGTCCCGGAACCTATTGCAAAGTGATGAGCAGTGCCCAGGAGCACCTCTCAGTCATTTGCGCAAAATTCCTTCAGCTACAAGTGGCTCAAATAAGGGCGTGAAAATTGTGCGGAAAGCCCTTTCAGGGGCTATTGCTCGGCACTCGGGGGACAGAAAATTTTATGCAATGCCTCACAATGAAGCTCTGGTCGGGGCCTAACTTCTGACACCAGTTTCGAGCCCGTCCGTGAAAGTGACCCGCGCAAGTTTTATGCCGAGTCGGCCACTGTGGCCTAATGTGGACTAATGGAAAGATCTTCTAATGCTCATAACTTTTTAATTTTCTGATGGAACGCTTTGAAATTTTCACCATTTGTAGACGGCCTCCCGTACTACAAACTGATTTCAGTGAGGGCATGATGAAAAGAGTAGTTCGCGAGACAGAAGCTCGTAACGTTTGGGCGCCGGGAACTTCCGCACCCTGATAACTCGGTATCGAAACATTGTTGCGGGCGGGTGCGCATGGCAATACCTGGGCCTCTGTTGGCCCTATCCGCGTGCAAAATCTAAAAGCGATCAGAGCCTTAGAAAGCACGTACAACCGCGATCCCAATTTGCCTTGGGCCCTATGGGAAAACAGGAAATATCATGATTGCGGTCCGGGGCGCGCGCGCGCGCACAATGATAATTTTCACACCCGAGTAAGCTCTTTTATAGGTCAACATTTTGGAAAAAAATTGGCTTGCTGCCCACAGCAGGAGCTGAGAATCATGCATTCGGAGGTTTCACACCCCACCCACCGATGCCCTCAAAGTTTGAGAAAACGCGACCTACGCGAAAAGTCCCGGAACCTATTGCAAAGTGATGAGCAGTGCCCAGGAGCACCTCTCAGTCATTTGCGCAAAATTCCTTCAGCTACAAGTGGCTCAAATAAGGGCGTGAAAATTGTGCGGAAAGCCCTTTCAGGGGCTATTGCTCGGCACTCGGGGGACGGAAAATTTTATGCAATGCCTCACAATAAAGCTCTGGTCGGGGCCTAACTTCTGACACCAGTTTCGAGCCCGTCCGTGAAAGTGACCCGCGCAAGTTTTAGGCTGAGTCGGCCACTGTGGCCTAATGTGGCCTAATGGAAAGATCTTCTTATGCTCATAACTTTTTTAATTTTCTGATGGAACGCTTTGAAATTTTCACCATTTGTAGACGGCCTCCCGTACTACAAACTGATTCCAGTGAGGGCATGATGAAAAGAGTAGTTTGCGAGACGGAAGCGCGTAACGTTTGGGCGCCGGGAACTTACGCACCCCGATAACTCAGTATCGAAACATTGTTGCGGGCGGGTGCGCATGGCAATACCTGGGCCTCTGTTAGCCCTATCCGCGTGCAAAATCTAAAAGCGATCAGAGCCTTAGAAAGCACGTACAACCGCGATCCCAATTTGCCTTGGGCCCTATGGGAAAACAGGAAATATCATGATTGCGGTCCGGGGCGCGCGCGCGCGCACAATGATAATTTTCACACCCGAGTAAGCTCTTTTATAGGTCAACATTTTGGAAAAAAAATTGGCTTGCTGCCCACAGCAGGAGCTGAGAATCATGCATTCGGAGGTTTCACACCCCACCCACCGATGCCCTCAAAGTTTGAGAAAACGCGACCGACGCGAAAAGTCCCGGAACCTATTGCAAAGTGATGAGCAGTGCCCAGGAGCACCTCTCAGTCATTTGCGCAAAATTCCTTCAGCTACAAGTGGCTCAAATAAGGGCGTGAAAATTGTGTGGAAAGCCCTTTCAGGGGCTATTGCTCGGCACTCGGGGGTCGGAAAATTTTACGCAATGCCTCACAATGAAGCTCTGGTCGGGGCCTAACTTCTGACACCAGTTTTGAGCCCGTCCGTGAAAGTGACCCGCGCAAGTTTTAGGCCGGGTCAGCCACTGTGGCCTAATGTGGCCTAATGGAAAGATCTTCTAATGCTCATAACTTTTTAATTTTCTGATGGAACGCTTTGAAATTTTCACCATTTGTAGACGGCCTCCCGTACTACAAACTGATGCCTGTGTGGGCATGATGAAAAGAGTAGTTCGCGAGACGGAAGCGCGTAACGTTGGGCGCCGCGAACTTCCGCACCCCGATAACTCGGTATCGAAACATTGTTGCGGGCGGGTGCGCATGGCAATACCTGGGCCTCTGTTGGCCCTATCCGTGTGCAAAATCTAAAAGCGATCAGAGCCTTAGAAAGCGCGTACAACCGCGATCCCAATTTGGCTTGGGCCCTATGGGAAAACAGGAAATATCATGATTGCGGTCCGGGGCGCGCGCGCACAATGATAATTTTCACACCCGAGTAAGCTCTTTTATAGGTCAACATTTTGGAAAAAAAATTGGCTTGCTGCCCACAGCAGGAGCTGAGAATCATGCATTCGGAGGTTTCACACCCCACCCACCGATGCCCTCAAAGTTTGAGAAAACGCGACCGACGCCAAAAGTCCCGGAACCTATTGCAAAGTGATGAGCAGTGCCCAGGAGCACCTCTCAGTCATTTGCGCAAAATTCCTTCAGCTACAAGTGACTCAAATAAGGGCGTGAAAATTGTGCGGAAAGCCCTTTCAGGGGCTATTGCTCGGCACTCGGGGGACGGAAAATTTTACGCAATGCCTCACAATGAAGCTCTGGTCGGGGCCTAACTTCTGACACCAGTTTTGAGCCCGTCCGTGAAAGTGACCCGCGCAAGTTTTAGGCCGGGTCGGCCACTGTGGCCTAATGTGGCCTAATGGAAAGATCTTCTAATGCTCATAACTTTTTAATTTTCTGATGGAACGCTTTGAAATTTTCACCATTTGTAGACGGCCTCCCGTACTACAAACTGATGCCAGTGTGGGCATAATGAAAAGAGTAGTTCGCGAGACGGAAGCGCGTAACAGTTGGGCGCCGCGAACTTCCGCACCCCGATAACTCGGTATCGAAACATTGTTGCGGGCGGGTGCGCATGGCAATACCTGGGCCTCTGTTGGCCCTATCCGCGTGCAAAATCTAAAAGCGAGCCTTAGAAAGCGCATACAACCGCGATCCCAATTTGCCTTGGGCCCTATGGGAAAACAGGAAATATCATGATTGCGGTCTGGGGCGCGCGCGCACAATGATAATTTTCACACCCGAGTAAGCTCTTTTATAGGTCAACATTTTGGAAAAAAAATTGGCTTGCTGCCCACAGCAGGAGCTGAGAATCATGCATTCGGAGGTTTCACATCCCACCCACCGATGCCCTCAAAGTTTGAGAAAACGCGACCGACGCGAAAAGTCCCGGAACCTTTTGCAAAGTGATGAGCGCTGCCCAGGAGCACCTCTCAGTCATTTGCGCAAAATTCCTTCAGCTACAAGTGGCTCAAATAAGGGCGTGAAAATTGTGCGGAAAGCCCTTTCAGGGGCTATTGCTCGGCACTCGGGGGACGGAAAATTTTACGCAATGCCTCACAATGAAGCTCTGGTCGGGGCCTAACTTCTGACACCAGTTTCGAGCCCGTCTGTGAAAGTGACCCGCGCAAGTTTTAGGCCGGGTCGGCCACTGTGGCCTAATGTGGCCTAATGGAAAGATCTTCTAATGCTCATAACTTTATAATTTTCTGATGGAACGCTTTGAAATTTTCACCATTTGTAGACGGCCTCCAGTACTACAAACTAATGCCAGTGTGGGCATGATGAAAAGAGTAGTTCGCGAGACAGAAGCGCGTAACGTTTGGGCGCCACGAACTTCCGCACCCAGATAACTCGGTAACGAAACATTGTTGCGGGCGGGTGCGCATGGCAATACCTGGGCCTCTGTTGGCCCTATCCGCGTGTAAAATCTAAAAGCGATCAGAGCCTAAGAAAGCGCGTACAACCGCGATCCCAATTTGCCTTGGGCCCTATGGGAAAACAGGAAATATCATGATTGCGGTCCGGGGCGCGCGCGCACAATGATAATTTTCACACCCGAGTAAGCTCTTTTATAGGTTAACATTTTGGAAAAAAAATGGCTTGCTGCCCACAGCAGGAGCTGAGAATCATGCATTTGGAGGTTTCACACCCCACCCACCGATGCCCTCAAAGTTTGAGAAAAGGCGACCGACGGGAAAAGTCCCGGAACCAATTGCAAAGTGATGAGCAGTGCCCAGGAGCACCTCTCAGTCATTTGCGCAAAATTCCTTCAGCTACAAGTGGCTCAAATAAGGGCGTGAAAATTGTACGGAAAGCCCTTTCAGGGGCTATTGCTCGGCACTCGGGGGACGGAAAATTTTACGCAATGCCTCACAATGAAGCTCTGGTCGGGGCCTAACTTCTGACACCAGTTTCGAGCCCGTCCGTGAAAGTGACCCGCGCAAGTTTTAGGCCGGGTCGGCCACTGTGGCCTAATGTGGCCTAATAGAAAGATCTTCTAATGCTCATAACTTTTTAATTTTCTGATGGAATGCTTTGAAATTTTCACCATTTGTAGACGGCCTCCCGTACTACAAACTGATGCCAGTGTGGGCATGATGAAAAGAGTAGTTCGCGAGACGGAAGCGCGTAACGTTTGGGCGCCGCGAACATCCGCACCCCGATAACTCGGTATCAAAACATTGTTGCGGGCGGGTGCGCATGGCAATACCTGGGCCTCTGTTGGCCCTATCCGCGTGCAAAATCTAAAATCGATCAGAGCCTTAGAAAGCGCGTACAACCACGATCCCAATTTGCCTTGGGCCCTATGGGAAAACAGGAAATATCATGATTGCTGTCCGGGGGGGGGGGGGGCGCGCAAAATGATAATTTTCACACCCGAGTAAGCTCTTTTATAGGTCAACATTTTGGAAAAAAATTGGCTTGCTGCCCACAGCAGGAGCTGAGAATCATGCATTCGGAGGTTTCACACCCCACCCATCGATGCCCTCAAAGTTTGCGAAAACGCGACCGACGCGAAAAGTCCCGGAACCTATTGCAAAGTGATGAGCAGTGCCCAGGAGCACCTCTCAGTCATTTGCGCAAAATTCCTTCAGCTACAAGTGGCTCAAATAAGGGCGTGAAAATTGTGCGGAAAGCCCTTTCAGGGGCTATTACTCGGCACTCGGGGGACGGAAAATTTTACGCAATGCCTCACAATAAGGCTCTGGTCGGGGCCTAACTTCTGACACCAGTTTTGAGCCCGTCCTTGAAAGTGACCCGCGCAAGTTTTAGGCCGGGTCGGCCACTGTGGCCTAATGTGGCCTAATGGAAAGATCTTCTAATGCTCATAACTTTTTAATTTTCTGATGGAACGCTTTGAAATTTTCACCATTTGTAGACGGCCTCCTGTACTACAAACTGATGCCATTGTGGGCATGATGAAAAGAGAAGTTCGCGAGACAGAAGCGCATAACGTTTGGGCGCCGCAAACTTCCGCATCCAGATAACTCGGTATCGAAACATTGTTGCGGGCAAGTGCGCATAGCAATACCTGGGCCTCTGTTGGCCCTATCTGCGTGCAAAATCTAAAAGCGATCAGAGCCTTAGAAAGCGTGTACAACCGCGATCCCAATTTGCCTTGGGCCCTATGGGAAAACAGGAAATATCATGATTGCGGTCCGGGGCGCGCGCGCACAATGCTAATTTTCACACCCGAGTAAGCTCTTTTATAGGTCAACATTTTGGAAAAAAATTGGCTTGCTGCCCACAGCAGGAGCTGAGAATCATGCATTCGGAGGTTTCACACCCCACCCACCGATGCCCTCAAAGTTTGAGAAAACGCAACCGACGCGAAAAGTCCCGGAACCTATTGCAAAGTGATGAGCAGTGCCCAGGAGCACCTCTCAGTCATTTGGGCAAAATTCCTTCAGCTACAAGTGGCTCAAATAAGGGCGTGAAAATTGTGCGGAAAGCCCTTTCAGGGGCTATTGCTCGGCACTCGGGGGACGGAAAATTTTACGCAATGCCTCACAATAAGGCTCTGGTCGGGGCCTAACTTCTGACACCAGTTTTGAGCCCGTCCTTGAAAGTGACCCGCGCAAGTTTTAGGCCGGGTCGGCCACTGTGGCCTAATGTGGCCTAATGGAAAGATCTTCTAATGCTCATAACTTTTTAATTTTCTGATGGAACGCTTTGAAATTTTCACCATTTGTAGACGGCCTCCCGTACTACAAACTGATGCCAGTGTGGGCATGATGAAAAGAGTAGTTCGCGAGACGGAAGCGCGTAACGTTTGGGCGCCGCGAACATCCGCACCCCGATAACTCGGTATCAAAACATTGTTGCGGGCGGGTGCGCATGGCAATACCTGGGCCTCTGTTGGCCCTATCCGCGTGCAAAATCTAAAAGCGATCAGAGCCTTAGAAAGCGCGTACAACCACGATCCCAATTTGCCTTGGGCCCTATGGGAAAACAGGAAATATCATGATTGCGGTCCGGGGGGGGGGGAGCGCGCAAAATGATAATTTTCACACCCGAGTAAGCTCTTTTATAGGTCAACATTTTGGAAAAAAATTGGCTTGCTGCCCACAGCAGGAGCTGAGAATCATGCATTCGGAGGTTTCACACCCCACCCATCGATGCCCTCAAAGTTTGCGAAAATGCGACCGACGCGAAAAGCCCCGGAACCTATTGCAAAGTGATGAGCAGTGCCCAGGAGCACCTCTCAGTCATTTGCGCAAAATTCCTTCAGCTACAAGTGGCTCAAATAAGGGCGTGAAAATTGTGCGGAAAGCCCTTTCAGGGGCTATTACTCGGCACTCGGGGGACGGAAAATTTTACGCAATGCCTCACAATAAGGCTCTGGTCGGGGCCTAACTTCTGACACCAATTTTGAGCCCGTCCTTGAAAGTGACCCGCGCAAGTTTTAGGCCGGGTCGGCCACTGTGGCCTAATGTGGCCTAATGGAAAGATCTTCTAATGCTCATAACTTTTTAATTTTCTGATGGAACGCTTTGAAATTTTCACCATTTGTAGACGGCCTCCTGTACTACAAACTGATGCCATTGTGGGCATGATGAAAAGAGAAGTTCGCGAGACGGAAGCGCGTAACGTTTGGGCGCCGCGAACTTCCGCACCCAGATAACTCGGTATCGAAACATTGTTGCGGGCAAGTGCGCATGGCAATACCTGGGCCTCTGTTAGCCCTATCCGCGTGCAAAATTTAAAAGCGATCAGAGCCTTAGAAAGCGCGTACAACCGCGATCCCAATTTGCCTTGGGCCCTATGGGAAAACAGGAAATATCATGATTGCGGTCCGGAGCCCGCGCGCACAATGATAATTTTCACACCCAAGTAAACTCTTTTATAGGTCAACATTTTGGAAAAAAAAATTGGCTTGCTGCCCACAGCAGGAGCTGAGAATCATGCATTCGGAGGTTTCACACCCCACCCACCGATGCCCTCAAAGTTTGAGAAAACTTGACTGACGCGAAAAGTCCCGGAACCTATTGCAAAGTGATGAGCAGTGCCCAGGAGCACCTCTCAGTCATTTGCGCAAAATTCCTTCAGCTACAAGTGGCTCAAATAAGGGCGTGAAAATTGTGCGGAAAGCCCTTTCAGGGGCTATTGCTCGGCACTCGGGGGACGGAAATTTTTACGCAATGCCTCACATAAAAGCTCTGGTCGGGGCCTAACTTCTGACACCAGTTTCGAGCCCGTCCGTGAAAGTGACCCGCGCAAGTTTTAGGCCCGGTCGGCCACTGTGGCCTAATGTGGCCTAATGGAAAGATCTTCTAATGCTCATAACTTTTTAATTTTCTGATGGAACGCTTTGAAATTTTCACCATTTGTAGACGGCCTCCCGTACTACAAACTGATGCCAGTGTGGGCATGATATAAAGAGTAGTTGGCGAGACGGAAGCGCGTAACGTTTGGGCCCCGCGAACTTCCGCACCCCGATAACTCGGTATCGAAACATTGTTGCGGGCGGGTGCGCATGGCAATACCTGGGCCTCTGTTGGCCCTATCCGCCTGCAAAATCTAAAAGCGATCAGAGCCTTAGAAAGCGCGTAAAACCGCGATCCCAATTTGCCTTGGGTCCTATGGGAAAACAGGAAATATCATGATTGCGGTCCGGGGCACGCGCGCACAATGATAATTTTCACACCCGAGTAAGCTCTTTTATAGGTCAACATTTTGGAAAAAAAAAATTGGCTTGCTGCCCACAGCAGGAGCTGAGAATCATGCATTCGGAGGTTTCACACCCCACCCACCGATGCCCTCAAAGTTTGAGAAAACGCGACCGACGCTAAAAGTCCCGGAACCTATTGCAAAGTGATGAGCAGTGCCCAGGAGCACCTCTCAGTCATTTGCGCAAAATTCCTTCAGCTACAAGTGGCTCAAATAAGGAAGTGAAAATTGAGCGGAAAGCCCTTTCAGGGGCTATTGCTCGGCACTCGGGGGACGGAAAATTTTACGCAATGCCTCACAATGAAGCTCTGGTCGGGGCCTAACTTCTGACACCAGTTTCGAGCCCGTCCGTGAAAGTGACCCGCGCAAGTTTTAGGCCGGGTCGGCTACTGTGGCCTAATGTGGCCTAATGGAAAGATCTTCTAATGCTCATAACTTTATAATTTTCTGATGGAACGCTTTGACATTTTCACCATTTGTAGACGGCCTCCCGTACTACAAACTGATGCCAGTGTGGGCATGATGAAAAGAGTAGTTCTCGAGACGGAAGTGCGTAACGTTTTGGCGCCGCGAACTTCCGCACACCCATAACTCCGTATCGAAACATTGTTGCGGGCGGGTGCGCATGGCAATACCTGGGCCTCTGTTGGCCCTATCCGCATGCAAAATCTAAAAGCGATCAGAGCCTTAGAAAGCGCGTACAACCGCAATCCCAATTTGCCTTGGGCCCTATGGGAAAACGGGAAATATCATGATTGCGGTCCGGGGCGCGCGCGCACAATGATAATTTTCACACCCGAGTAAGCTCTTTTATAGGTCAACATTTTGGAAAAAAAAATTGGCTTGCTGCCCACAGCAGGAGCTGAGAATCATGCATTCGGAGGTTTCACACCCCACCCACCAATGCCCTCAAAGTTTGAGAAAACGCGACTGACGCGAAAAGTCCCGGAACCTATTGCAAAGTGATGAGCAGTGCCCAGGAGCACCTCTCAGTCATTTGCGCAAAATTCCTTCAGCTACAAGTGGCTCAAATAAGGGCGTGAAAATTGTGCGGAAAGCCCTTTCAGGGGCTATTGCTCGGCACTCGGGGGACAGAAAATTTTATGCAATGCCTCACAATGAAGCTCTGGTCGGGGCCTAACTTCTGACACCAGTTTCGAGCCCGTCCGTGAAAGTGACCCGCGCAAGTTTTATGCCGAGTCGGCCACTGCGGCCTAATGTGGCCTAATGGAAAGATCTTCTAATGCTCATAACTTTTTAATTTTCTGATGGAACGCTTTGAAATTTTCACCATTTGTAGACGGCCTCCCGTACTACAAACTGATTTCAGTGAGGGCATGATGAAAAGAGTAGTTTGCGAGACAGAAGCTCGTAACGTTTGGGCGCCGGGAACTTCCGCACCCTGATAACTCGGTATCGAAACATTGTTGCGGGCGGGTGCGCATGGCAATACCTGGGCCTCTGTTGGCCCTATCCGCGTGCAAAATCTAAAAGCGATCAGAGCCTTAGAAAGCACGTACAACCGCGATCCCAATTTGCCTTGGGCCCTATGGGAAAACAGGAAATATCATGATTGCGGTCCGGGGCGCGCGCGCGCGCACAATGATAATTTTCACACCCGAGTAAGCTCTTTTATAGGTCAACATTTTGGAAAAAAATTGGCTTGCTGCCCACAGCAGGAGCTGAGAATCATGCATTCGGAGGTTTCACACCCCACCCACCGATGCCCTCAAAGTTTGAGAAAACGCGACCTACGCGAAAAGTCCCGGAACCTATTGCAAAGTGATGAGCAGTGCCCAGCAGCACCTCTCAGTCATTTGCGCAAAATTCCTTCAGCTACAAGTGGCTCAAATAAGGGCGTGAAAATTGTGCGGAAAGCCCTTTCAGGGGCTATTGCTCGGCACTCGGGGGACGGAAAATTTTATGCAATGCCTCACAATAAAGCTCTGGTCGGGGCCTAACTTCTGACACCAGTTTCGAGCCCGTCCGTGAAAGTGACCCGCGCAAGTTTTAGGCCGAGTCGGCCACTGTGGCCTAATGTGGCCTAATGGAAAGATCTTCTTATGCTCATAACTTTTTTAATTTTCTGATGGAACGCTTTGAAATTTTCACCATTTGTAGACGGCCTCCCGTACTACAAACTGATTCCAGTGAGGGCATGATGAAAAGAGTAGTTTGCGAGACGGAAGCGCGTAACGTTTGGGCGCCGGGAACTTACGCACCCCGATAACTCAGTATCGAAACATTGTTGCGGGCGGGTGCGCATGGCAATACCTGGGCCTCTGTTAGCCCTATCCGCGTGCAAAATCTAAAAGCGATCAGAGCCTTAGAAAGCACGTACAACCGCGATCCCAATTTGCCTTGGGCCCTATGGGAAAACAGGAAATATCATGATTGCGGTCCGGGGCGCGCGCGCGCGCACAATGATAATTTTCACACCCGAGTAAGCTCTTTTATAGGTCAACATTTTGGAAAAAAAATTGGCTTGCTGCCCACAGCAGGAGCTGAGAATCATGCATTCGGAGGTTTCACACCCCACCCACCGATGCCCTCAAAGTTTGAGAAAACGCGACCGACGCGAAAAGTCCCGGAACCTATTGCAAAGTGATGAGCAGTGCCCAGGAGCACCTCTCAGTCATTTGCGCAAAATTCCTTCAGCTACAAGTGGCTCAAATAAGGGCGTGAAAATTGTGTGGAAAGCCCTTTCAGGGGCTATTGCTCGGCACTCGGGGGTCGGAAAATTTTACGCAATGCCTCACAATGAAGCTCTGGTCGGGGCCTAACTTCTGACACCAGTTTTGAGCCCGTCCGTGAAAGTGACCCGCGCAAGTTTTAGGCCGGGTCAGCCACTGTGGCCTAATGTGGCCTAATGGAAAGATCTTCTAATGCTCATAACTTTTTAATTTTCTGATGGAACGCTTTGAAATTTTCACCATTTGTAGACGGCCTCCCGTACTACAAACTGATGCCTGTGTGGGCATGATGAAAAGAGTAGTTCGCGAGACGGAAGCGCGTAACGTTTGGGCGCCGCGAACTTCCGCACCCCGATAACTCGGTATCGAAACATTGTTGCGGGCGGGTGCGCATGGCAATACCTGGGCCTCTGTTGGCCCTATCCGTGTGCAAAATCTAAAAGCGATCAGAGCCTTAGAAAGCGCGTACAACCGCGATCCCAATTTGGCTTGGGCCCTATGGGAAAACAGGAAATATCATGATTGCGGTCCGGGGCGCGCGCGCACAATGATAATTTTCACACCCGAGTAAGCTCTTTTATAGGTCAACATTTTGGAAAAAAAATTGGCTTGCTGCCCACAGCAGGAGCTGAGAATCATGCATTCGGAGGTTTCACACCCCACCCACCGATGCCCTCAAAGTTTGAGAAAACGCGACCGACGCCAAAAGTCCCGGAACCTATTGCAAAGTGATGAGCAGTGCCCAGGAGCACCTCTCAGTCATTTGCGCAAAATTCCTTCAGCTACAAGTGACTCAAATAAGGGCGTGAAAATTGTGCGGAAAGCCCTTTCAGGGGCTATTGCTCGGCACTCGGGGGACGGAAAATTTTACGCAATGCCTCACAATGAAGCTCTGGTCGGGGCCTAACTTCTGACACCAGTTTTGAGCCCGTCCGTGAAAGTGACCCGCGCAAGTTTTAGGCCGGGTCGGCCACTGTGGCCTAATGTGGCCTAATGGAAAGATCTTCTAATGCTCATAACTTTTTAATTTTCTGATGGAACGCTTTGAAATTTTCACCATTTGTAGACGGCCTCCCGTACTACAAACTGATGCCAGTGTGGGCATAATGAAAAGAGTAGTTCGCGAGACGGAAGCGCGTAACAGTTGGGCGCCGCGAACTTCCGCACCCCGATAACTCGGTATCGAAACATTGTTGCGGGCGGGTGCGCATGGCAATACCTGGGCCTCTGTTGGCCCTATCCGCGTGCAAAATCTAAAAGCGAGCCTTAGAAAGCGCATACAACCGCGATCCCAATTTGCCTTGGGCCCTATGGGAAAACAGGAAATATCATGATTGCGGTGTGGGGCGCGCGCGCACAATGATAATTTTCACACCCGAGTAAGCTCTTTTATAGGTCAACATTTTGGAAAAAAAATTGGCTTGCTGCCCACAGCAGGAGCTGAGAATCATGCATTCGGAGGTTTCACACCCCACCCACCGATGCCCTCAAAGTTTGAGAAAACGCGACCGACGCGAAAAGTCCCGGAACCTTTTGCAAAGTGATGAGCACTGCCCAGGAGCACCTCTCAGTCATTTGCGCAAAATTCCTTCAGCTACAAGTGGCTCAAATAAGGGCGTGAAAATTGTGCGGAAAGCCCTTTCAGGGGCTATTGCTCGGCACTCGGGGGACGGAAAATTTTACGCAATGCCTCACAATGAAGCTCTGGTCGGGGCCTAACTTCTGACACCAGTTTCGAGCCCGTCTGTGAAAGTGACCCGCGCAAGTTTTAGGCCGGGTCGGCCACTGTGGCCTAATGTGGCCTAATGGAAAGATCTTCTAATGCTCATAACTTTATAATTTTCTGATGGAACGCTTTGAAATTTTCACCATTTGTAGACGGCCTCCCGTACTACAAACTAATGCCAGTGTGGGCATGATGAAAAGAGTAGTTCGCGAGACAGAAGCGCGTAACGTTTGGGCGCCACGAACTTCCGCACCCCGATAACTCGGTAACGAAACATTGTTGCGGGCGGGTGCGCATGGCAATACCTGGGCCTCTGTTGGCCCTATCCGCGTGTAAAATCTAAAAGCGATCAGAGCCTAAGAAAGCGCGTACAACCGCGATCCCAATTTGCCTTGGGCCCTATGGGAAAACAGGAAATATCATGATTGCGGTCCGGGGCGCGCGCGCACAATGATAATTTTCACACCCGAGTAAGCTCTTTTATAGGTTAACATTTTGGAAAAAAAATGGCTTGCTGCCCACAGCAGGAGCTGAGAATCATGCATTTGGAGGTTTCACACCCCACCCACCGATGCCCTCAAAGTTTGAGAAAAGGCGACCGACGGGAAAAGTCCCGGAACCAATTGCAAAGTGATGAGCAGTGCCCAGGAGCACCTCTCAGTCATTTGCGCAAAATTCCTTCAGCTACAAGTGGCTCAAATAAGGGCGTGAAAATTGTACGGAAAGCCCTTTCAGGGGCTATTGCTCGGCACTCGGGGGACGGAAAATTTTACGCAATGCCTCACAATGAAGCTCTGGTCGGGGCCTAACTTCTGACACCAGTTTCGAGCCCGTCCGTGAAAGTGACCCGCGCAAGTTTTAGGCCGGGTCGGCCACTGTGGCCTAATGTGGCCTAATAGAAAGATCTTCTAATGCTCATAACTTTTTAATTTTCTGATGGAATGCTTTGAAATTTTCACCATTTGTAGACGGCCTCCCGTACTACAAACTGATGCCAGTGTGGGCATGATGAAAAGAGTAGTTCGCGAGACGGAAGCGCGTAACGTTTGGGCGCCGCGAACATCCGCACCCCGATAACTCGGTATCAAAACATTGTTGCGGGCGGGTGCGCATGGCAATACCTGGGCCTCTGTTGGCCCTATCCGCGTGCAAAATCTAAAATCGATCAGAGCCTTAGAAAGCGCGTACAACCACGATCCCAATTTGCCTTGGGCCCTATGGGAAAACAGGAAATATCATGATTGCTGTCCGGGGGGGGGGGGGGGCGCGCAAAATGATAATTTTCACACCCGAGTAAGCTCTTTTATAGGTCAACATTTTGGAAAAAAATTGGCTTGCTGCCCACAGCAGGAGCTGAGAATCATGCATTCGGAGGTTTCACACCCCACCCATCGATGCCCTCAAAGTTTGCGAAAACGCGACCGACGCGAAAAGTCCCGGAACCTATTGCAAAGTGATGAGCAGTGCCCAGGAGCACCTCTCAGTCATTTGCGCAAAATTCCTTCAGCTACAAGTGGCTCAAATAAGGGCGTGAAAATTGTGCGGAAAGCCCTTTCAGGGGCTATTACTCGGCACTCGGGGGACGGAAAATTTTACGCAATGCCTCACAATAAGGCTCTGGTCGGGGCCTAACTTCTGACACCAGTTTTGAGCCCGTCCTTGAAAGTGACCCGCGCAAGTTTTAGGCCGGGTCGGCCACTGTGGCCTAATGTGGCCTAATGGAAAGATCTTCTAATGCTCATAACTTTTTAATTTTCTGATGGAACGCTTTGAAATTTTCACCATTTGTAGACGGCCTCCTGTACTACAAACTGATGCCATTGTGGGCATGATGAAAAGAGAAGTTCGCGAGACAGAAGCGCATAACGTTTGGGCGCCGCAAACTTCCGCATCCAGATAACTCGGTATCGAAACATTGTTGCGGGCAAGTGCGCATAGCAATACCTGGGCCTCTGTTGGCCCTATCTGCGTGCAAAATCTAAAAGCGATCAGAGCCTTAGAAAGCGTGTACAACCGCGATCCCAATTTGCCTTGGGCCCTATGGGAAAACAGGAAATATCATGATTGCGGTCCGGGGCGCGCGCGCACAATGCTAATTTTCACACCCGAGTAAGCTCTTTTATAGGTCAACATTTTGGAAAAAAATTGGCTTGCTGCCCACAGCAGGAGCTGAGAATCATGCATTCGGAGGTTTCACACCCCACCCACCGATGCCCTCAAAGTTTGAGAAAACGCAACCGACGCGAAAAGTCCCGGAACCTATTGCAAAGTGATGAGCAGTGCCCAGGAGCACCTCTCAGTCATTTGGGCAAAATTCCTTCAGCTACAAGTGGCTCAAATAAGGGCGTGAAAATTGTGCGGAAAGCCCTTTCAGGGGCTATTGCTCGGCACTCGGGGGACGGAAAATTTTACGCAATGCCTCACAATAAGGCTCTGGTCGGGGCCTAACTTCTGACACCAGTTTTGAGCCCGTCCTTGAAAGTGACCCGCGCAAGTTTTAGGCCGGGTCGGCCACTGTGGCCTAATGTGGCCTAATGGAAAGATCTTCTAATGCTCATAACTTTTTAATTTTCTGATGGAACGCTTTGAAATTTTCACCATTTGTAGACGGCCTCCCGTACTACAAACTGATGCCAGTGTGGGCATGATGAAAAGAGTAGTTCGCGAGACGGAAGCGCGTAACGTTTGGGCGCCGCGAACATCCGCACCCCGATAACTCGGTATCAAAACATTGTTGCGGGCGGGTGCGCATGGCAATACCTGGGCCTCTGTTGGCCCTATCCGCGTGCAAAATCTAAAAGCGATCAGAGCCTTAGAAAGCGCG
The DNA here is from genome assembly GCA_964019695.1 of Loripinus fragilis. NCBI lineage: Eukaryota > Metazoa > Mollusca > Bivalvia > Lucinida > Lucinidae > Loripinus > Loripinus fragilis. Next base: position 8,478,171 of record OZ026529.1, read on the forward strand.
TACAACCACGATCCCAATTTGCCTTGGGCCCTATGGGAAAACAGGAAATATCATGATTGCGGTCCGGGGGGGGGGGAGCGCGCAAAATGATAATTTTCACACCCGAGTAAGCTCTTTTATAGGTCAACATTTTGGAAAAAAATTGGCTTGCTGCCCACAGCAGGAGCTGAGAATCATGCATTCGGAGGTTTCACACCCCACCCATCGATGCCCTCAAAGTTTGCGAAAATGCGACCGACGCGAAAAGCCCCGGAACCTATTGCAAAGTGATGAGCAGTGCCCAGGAGCACCTCTCAGTCATTTGCGCAAAATTCCTTCAGCTACAAGTGGCTCAAATAAGGGCGTGAAAATTGTGCGGAAAGCCCTTTCAGGGGCTATTACTCGGCACTCGGGGGACGGAAAATTTTACGCAATGCCTCACAATAAGGCTCTGGTCGGGGCCTAACTTCTGACACCAATTTTGAGCCCGTCCTTGAAAGTGACCCGCGCAAGTTTTAGGCCGGGTCGGCCACTGTGGCCTAATGTGGCCTAATGGAAAGATCTTCTAATGCTCATAACTTTTTAATTTTCTGATGGAACGCTTTGAAATTTTCACCATTTGTAGACGGCCTCCTGTACTACAAACTGATGCCATTGTGGGCATGATGAAAAGAGAAGTTCGCGAGACGGAAGCGCGTAACGTTTGGGCGCCGCGAACTTCCGCACCCAGATAACTCGGTATCGAAACATTGTTGCGGGCAAGTGCGCATGGCAATACCTGGGCCTCTGTTGGCCCTATCCGCGTGCAAAATCTAAAAGCGATCAGAGCCTTAGAAAGCGCTTACAACCGCGATCCCAATTTGCCTTGGGCACTATGGGAAAACAGGAAATATCATGATTGCGGTCCGGGGCGCGCGCGCACAATGATAATTTTCACACCCGAGTAAGCTCTTTTATAGGTCAACATTTTGGAAAAAAATTGGCTTGCTGCCCACAGCAGGAGCTGTGAATCATGCATTCGGAGGTTTCACACCCCACCCACCGATGCCCTCAAAGTTTGAGAAAAACGCAACCGACGCGAAAAGTCCCGGAACCTATTGCAAAGTGATGAGCAGTGCCCAGGAGCACCTCTCAGTCATTTGGGCAAAATTCCTTCAGCTACAAGTGGCTCAAATAAGGGCGTGAAAATTGTGCGGAAAGCCCTTTCAGGGGCTATTGCTCGGCACTCGGGGGAAGGAAAATTTTACGCAATGCCTCACAATAAGGCTCTGGTCGGGGCCTAACTTCTGACACCAGTTTTGAGCCCGTCCTTGAAAGTGACCCGCGCAAGTTTTAGGCCGGGTCGGCCACTGTGGCCTAATGTGGCCTAATGGAAAGATCTTCTAATGCTCATAACTTTTTAATTTTCTGATGGAACGCTTTGAAATTTTCACCATTTGTAGACGGCCTCCCGTACTACAAACTGATGCCAGTGTGGGCATGATGAAAAGAGTAGTTCGCGAGACGGAAGCGCGTAACGTTTGGGCGCCGCGAACATCCGCACCCCGATAACTCGGTATCAAAACATTGTTGCGGGCGGGTGCGCATGGCAATACCTGAGCCTCTGTTGGCCCTATCCGCGTGCAAAATCTAAAAGCGATCAGAGCCTTAGAAAGCGCGTACAACCACGATCCCAATTTGCCTTGGGCCCTATGGGAAAACAGGAAATATCATGATTGCGGTCCGGGGGGGGGGGGGGGGGGGGGGGGTGCGCAGAATGATAATTTTCACACCCGAGTAAGCTCTTTTATAGGTCAACATTTTGGAAAAAAATTGGATTGCTGCCCACAGCAGGAGCTGAGAATCATGCATTTGGAGGTTTCACACCCCACCCATCGATGCCCTCAAAGTTTGCGAAAACGCGACCGACGCGAAAAGTCCCGGAACCTATTGCAAAGTGATGAGCAGTGCCCAGGAGCACCTCTCAGTCATTTGCGCAAAATTCCTTCAGCTACAAGTGGCTCAAATAAGGGCGTGAAAATTGTGCGGAAAGCCCTTTCAGGGGCTATTACTCGGCACTCGGGGGACGGAAAATTTTACGCAATGCCTCACAATAAGGCTCTGGTCGGGGCCTAACTTCTGACACCAGTTTTGAGCCCGTCCTTGAAAGTGACCCGCGCAAGTTTTAGGCCGGGTCGGCCACTGTGGCCTAATGTGGCCTAATGGAAAGATCTTCTAATGCTCATAACTTTTTAATTTTCTGATGGAACGCTTTGAAATTTTCACCATTTGTAGACGGCCTCCTGTACTACAAACTGATGCCATTGTGGGCATGATGAAAAGAGAAGTTCGCGAGACGGAAGCGCGTAACGTTTGGGCGCCGCGAACTTCCGCACCTCAATAACTCGGTATCGAAACATTGTTGCAGGCGGGTGCGCATGGGCCTCTGTTGGCCCTATCCGCGTGCAAAATCTAAAAGCGATCAGAGCCTTAGAAAATGCGTACAACCGCGATCCCAATTTGCCTTGGGCCCTATGGGAAAACAGGAAATATCATGATTGCGGTCCGGGGCGCGCGCGCACAATGATAATTTTCACACCCGAGTAAGCTCTTTTATTGGTTAACATTTCAGAAAAAAAAATGGCTTGCTGCTCACAGCAGGAGCTGAGAATCATGCATTCGGAGGTTTCAAACCCCACCTAACGATGCCCTCAAAGTTTGAGAAAACGCGACCGACGCGAAAAGTCCCGGAACCTATTGCAAAGTGATGAGCAGTGCCCAGGAGCACCTCTCAGTCATTTGCGCAAAATTCCTTCAGCTACAAGTGGCTCAAATAAGGGCGTAAATATTGTGCGGAAAGCCCTTTCAGGGGCTATTACTCGGCACTCGGGGGACGGAAAATTTTACGCAATGCCTCACAATGAAGCTCTGGTCGGGGCCTAACTTCTGACACCAGTTTCGAGTCTGTCCGTGAAAGTGACCCGCGCAAGTTTTAGGCCGGGTCGGCCACTGTGGCCTAATGTGGCCTAATGGAAAGATCTTCTAATGCTCATAACTTTTTAATTTTCTGATGGAACGCTTTGACATTTTCACCATTTGTAGACGGCCTCCCGTACTACAAACTGATGCCAGTGTGGGCATGATGAAAAGAGTAGTTCTCGAGACGGAAGTGCGTAACGTTTTGGCGCCGCGAACTTCCGCACACCCATAACTCGGTATCGAAACATTGTTGCGGGCGGGTGCGCATGGCAATACCTGGGCCTCTGTTGGCCCTATCTGCGTGCAAAATCTAAAAGCGATCAGAGCCTTAGAAAGCGCGTACAACCGCAATCCCAATTTGCCTTGGGCCCTATGGGAAAACGGGAAATATCATGATTGCGGTCCGGGGCGCGCGCGCACAATGATAATTTTCACACCCGAGTAAGCTCTTTTATAGGTCAACATTTTGGCAAAAAAAAATTGGCTTGCTGCCCACAGCAGGAGCTGAGAATCATGCATTCGGAGGTTTCACACCCCACCCACCGATGCCCTCAAAGTTTGAGAAAACGCGACCGACGCGAAAAGTCCCGGAACCTATTGCAAAGTGATGAGCAGTGCCCAGGAGCACCTCTCAGTCATTTGCGCAAAATTCCTTCAGCTACAAGTGGCTCAAATAAGGGCGTGAAAATTGTGCGGAAAGCCCTTTCAGGGGCAATTGCTCGGCACTCGGGGGACGGAAAATTTTACGCAATGCCTCACAATAAGGCTCTGGTCGGGGCCTAACTTCTGACACCAGTTTTGAGCCCGTCCTTGAAAGTGACCCGCGCAAGTTTTAGGCCGGGTCGGCCACTGTGGCCTAATGTGGCCTAATGGAAAGATCTTCTAATGCTCATAACTTTTTAATTTTCTGATGGAACGCTTTGAAATTTTCACCATTTGTAGACGGCCTCCCGTACTACAAACTGATGCCAGTGTGGGCATGATGAAAAGAGTAGTTCGCGAGACGGAAGCGCGTAACGTTTGGGCGCCGCGAACATCCGCACCCCGATAACTCGGTATCAAAACATTGTTGCGGGCGGGTGCGCATGGCAATACCTGTGCCTCTGTTGGCCCTATCCGCGTGCAAAATCTAAAAGCGATCAGAGCCTTAGAAAGCGCGCACAACCACGATCCCAATTTGCCTTGGGCCCTATGGTAAAACAGGAAATATCATGATTGCGGTCCGGGGGGGGGGGGGTGCGCAAAATGATAATTTTCACACCCGAGTAAGCTCTTTTATAGGTCAACATTTTGGAAAAAAATTGGCTTGCTGCCCACAGCAGGAGCTGAGAATCATGCATTCGGAGGTTTCACACCCCACCCATCGATGCCCTCAAAGTTTGCGAAAACGCGACCGACGCGAAAAGTCCCGGAACCTATTGCAAAGTGATGAGCAGTGCCCAGGAGCACCTCTCAGTCATTTGCGCAAAATTCCTTCAGCTACAAGTGGCTCAAATAAGGGCGTGAAAATTGTGCGGAAAGCCCTTTCAGGGGCTATTACTCGGCACTCGGGGGACGGAAAATTTTACGCAATGCCTCACAATAAGGCTCTGGTCGGGGCCTAACTTCTGACACCAGTTTTGAGCCCGTCCTTGAAAGTGACCCGCGCAAGTTTTAGGCCGGGTCGGCCACTGTGGCCTAATGTGGCCTAATGGAAAGATCTTCTAATGCTCATAACTTTTTAATTTTCTGATGGAACGCTTTGAAATTTTCACCATTTGTAGACGGCCTCCTGTACTACAAACTGATGCCATTGTGGGCATGATGAAAAGAGAAGTTCGCGAGACGGAAGCGCGTAACGTTTGGGCGCCGCGAACTTCCGCACCCCGATAACTCGGTATCGAAACATTGTTGCAGGCGGGTGCGCATGGGCCTCTGTTGGCCCTATCCGCGTGCAAAATCTAAAAGCGATCAGAGCCTTAGAAAATGCGTACAACCGCGATCCCAATTTGCCTTGGGCCCTATGGGAAAACAGGAAATATCATGATTGCGGTCCGGGGCGCGCGCGCACAATGATAATTTTCACACCCGAGTAAGCTCTTTTATTGGTTAACATTTCGGAAAAAAAATTGGCTTGCTGCCCACAGCAGGAGCTGAGAATCATGCATTCGGAGGTTTCAAACCCCACCCAACGATGCCCTCAAAGTTTGAGAAAACGCGACCGACGCGAAAAGTCCCGGAACCTATTGCAAAGTGATGAGCAGTGCCCAGGAGCACCTCTCAGTCATTTGCGCAAAATTCCTTCAGCTACAAGTGGCTCAAATAAGGGCGTGAATATTGTGCGGAAAGCCCTTTCAGGGGCTATTACTCGGCACTCGGGGGACGGAAAATTTTACGCAATGCCTCACAATGAAGCTCTGGTCGGGGCCTAACTTCTGACACCAGTTTCGAGTCTGTCCGTGAAAGTGACCCGCGCAAGTTTTAGGCCCGGTCGGCCACTGTGGCCTAATGTGGCCTAATGGAAAGATCTTCTAATGCTCATAACTTTTTAATTTTCTGATGGAACGCTTTGAAATTTTCACCATTTGTAGACGGCCTCCCGTACTACAAACTGATGCCAGTGTGGGCATAGTGAAAAGAGTAGTTCGCGAGACGGAAGCGTGTAACGTTTGGGCGCCGCGAACTTCCGCACCCCGATAACTCGGTATTGAAACATTGTTGCGGGCGGGTGCGCATGGCAATACCTGGGCCTCTGTTGGCCCTATCCGCGTGCAAAATCTAAAAGCGATCAGAGCCTTAGAAAGCGCGTACAACCGCGATCCCAATTTGCCTTGGGCCCTATGGGAAAACAGGAAATATCATGATTGCGGTCCCAGGCGCGCGAGCACAATGATAATTTTCACACCCGAGTAAGCTCTTTTATAGGTCAACATTTTGGAAAAAAAAATTGGCTGGCTGCCTACAGCAGGAGCTGAGAATCATGCATTCAGAGGTTTCACACCCCACCCACCGATGCCCTCAAAGTTTGAGAAAACGCGACTGACGCGAAAAGTCCCGGAACCTATTGCAAAGTGATGAGCAGTGCCAAGGAGCACCTCTCAGTCATTTGCGCAAAATTAGTCATTTGCTCAAATAAGGGCGTGAAAATTGTGCGGAAAGCCCTTTCAGGGGCTATTGCTCGGCACTCGGGGGGACGGAAAATTTTACGCAATGCCTCACAATGAAGCTCTGGTCGGGGCCTTACTTCTGACCAGTTGCGAGCCCGTCCGTGAAAGTGACCCGCGCAAGTTTTAGGCCGGGTCGGCCACTGTGGCCTAATGTGGCCTAATGGAAAGATCTACTAATGCTCATAATTTTTTAATTTTCTGATGGAACGCTTTGAAATTTTCACCATTTGTAGACGGCCTCCGGTACTACAAACTGATGCCAGTGTGGGCATGATGAAAAGAGAAGTTCGGGAGACGGAAGCGCGTAACGTTTGGGCGCCGCGAACTTCCGCACCCCGATAACTCGGTATCGAAACATTGTTGCAGGCGGGTACGCATGGGCCTCTGTTGGCCCTATCCGCGTGCAAAATCTAAAAGCGATCAGAGCCTTAGAAAGTGCGTACAACCGCGATCCCAATTTGTCTTGGGCCCTATGGGAAAACAGGAAATATCATGATTGCGGTCCGGGGCGCGCGCGCACAATGATAATTTTCACACCCGAGTAAGCTCTTTTATAGGTCAACATTTTGGAAAAAAAATTGGCTTGCTGCCAACAGCAGGAGCTGAGAATCATGCATTCGGAGGTTTCACACCCCACCCACCGATGCCCTCAAAGTTTGAAAAAACGCGACCGATGCGAAAAGTCCCGGAACCTATTGCAAAGTGATGAGCAGTGCCCAGGAGCACCTCTCAGTCATTTGCGCAAAATTCCTTTAGCTACAAGTGGCTAAGGGCGTGAATATTGTGCGGAAAGCCCTTTCAAGGGCTATTACTCAGCACTCGGGGGACGGAAAATTTTACGCAATGCCTCACAATGAAGCTCTGGTCGGGGCCTAACTTCTGATACCAGTTTCGAGCCCGTCCGTGAAAGTGACCCGCGCAAGTTTTAGGCCGGGTCGGCCACTGTGGCCTAATGTGGCCTAATGGAAAGATCTTCTAATGCTCATAACTTTTTAATTTTCTGATGGAACGCTTTGAAATTTTCACCATTTGTAGACGGCCTCCCGTACTACAAACTGATGCCAGTGTGGGCATGATGAAAAGAGTAGTTCGCGAGATGGAAGCGCGTAACGTTTGGGCGCCGCGAACTTCCGCACCCCGATAACTCGGTATCGAAACATTGTTGCGGGCGGGTGCGCATGGCAATACCTGGGCCTCTGTTGGCCCTATCCGCGTGCAAAATCTAAAAGCGATCAGAGCCTTAGAAAGCGCATACAACCGCGATCCCAATTTGCTTTGGGCCCTATGGGAAAACAGGAAATATCATGATTGCGGTCCGGGGCGCGCGCGCACAATGATAATTTTCACACCCGAGTAAGCTCTTTTATAGGTCAACATTTTGGAAAAAAAATTGGCTTGCCGCCCACAGCAGGAGCTGAGAATCATGCATTCGGAGGTTTCACACCCCACCCACCGATGCCCTCAAAGTTTGAGAAAATGCGACCGACGCGAAAAGTCCCGGAACCTATTGCAAAGTGATGAGCAGTGCCCAGGAGCACCTCTCAGTCATTTGCGCAAACTTCCTTCAGCTACAAGTGGCTCAAATAAGGGCGTGAAAATTGTGCGGAAAGCCCTTTCAGGGGCTATTGCTCGGCACTCGGGGGACGGGAAATTTTACGCAATGCCTCACAATAAAGCTCTGGTCGGGGCCTAACTTCTGACACCAGTTTCGAGCCCGTCCGTGAAAGTGACCCGCGCAAGTTTTAGGCCGGGTCGGCCACTGTGGCCTAATGTGGCCTAATGGAAAGATCTTCTAATGCTCATAACTTTTTAATTTTCTGATGGAACGCTTTGAAATTTTCACCATTTGTAGACGGCCTCCCGTACTACAAACTGATGCCAGTGTGGTCATGATGAAAAGAGTAGTTCGCGAGACGGAAGCGTGTAACGTTTGGGCGCCGCGAACTTCCGCACCCCGATAACTCGGTATCGAAACATTGTTGCGGGCGGGTGCGCATGGCAATACCTGGGCCTCTGTTGGCCCTATCCGCGTGCAAAATCTAAAAGCGATCAGAGCCTTAGAAAGCGCGTACAACCGCAATCCCAATTTGCCTTGGGCCCTATGGGAAAACAGGAAATATCATGATTGCGGTCCGGGGCACGCGCGCACAATGATTATTTTCATACCCGAGTAAGCTCTTTTATAGGTCAACATTTTGGAAAAAAAAAATTGGCTTGCTGCCCACAGCAGGAGCTGAGAATCATGCATTCGGAGGTTTCACACCCCACCCACCGATGCCCTCAAAGTTTGAGAAAACGCGACCGACGCGAAAAGTCCCGGAACCTATTGCAAAGTGATGAGCAGTGCCCGGGAGCACCTCTCAGTCATTTGCGCAAAATTCCTTCAGCTACAAGTGGCTCAAATAAGGGCGTGAAAATTGTGGGGAAAGCCCTTTCAGGGGCTATTGCTCGTCACTCGGGGGACGGAAAATTTTACGCAATGCCTCACAATGAAGCTCTGGTCGGGGCCTAACTTCTGACACCAGTTTCGAGCCCGTCCGTGAAAGTGACCCGCGCAAGTTTTAGGCCGGGTCGGCCACTGTGGCCTAATGTGGCCTAATGGAAAGATCTTCTAATGCTCATAACTTTTTAATTTTCTGATGGAACGCTCTGAAATTTTCACCATTTGTAGACGGCCTCCCATACTACAAACTGATGCCAGTGTGGGCATGATGAAAAGAGTAGTTCGCGAGACGGAAGCGCGTAACGTTTGGGCGCCGCGAACTTCCGCACCCCGATAGCTCGGTATCTAAACATTGTTGCGGGCGGGTGCGCATGGCAATACCTGGGCCTCTGTTGGCCCTATCCGCGTGCAAAATCTAAAAGCGATCAGAGCCTTAGAAAGCGCGTACAACCGCGATCCCAATTTGCCTTGGGCCCTATGGGAAAACAGGAAATATCATGATTGCGGTCCGGGGCGCGCGCGCACAATGATAATTTTCACACCCGAGTAAGCTCTTTTATAGGTCAACATTTTGGGAAAAAAAATTGGCTTGCTGCCCACAGCAGGAGCTGAGAATCATGCATTCGGAGGTTTCACACCCCACCCACCGATGCCCTCAAAGTTTGAGAAAACGCGACCGACGCGAAAAGTCCCGGAACCTATTGCAAAGTGATGAGCAGTGCCTAGGAGCACCTCTCAGTCATTTGCGCAAAATTCCTTCAGCTACAAGTGGCTCAAATAAGGGCGTGAAAATAGTGCGGAAAGCCCTTTCAGGGGCTATGGCTCGGCACTCGGGGGACGGAAAATTTTACGCAATGCCTCACAATGAAGCTCTGGTCGGGGCCTAACTTCTGACACCAGTTTTGAGCCCGTCCGTGAAAGTGACCCGCGCAAGTTTTAGGCGGGGTCGGCCACTGTGGCCTAATGTGGCCTAATGAAAAGATCTTCTAATGCTCATAACTTTTTAATTTTCTGATGGAACGCTTTGAAATTTTCACCATTTGTAGACGGCCTCCTGTACTACAAACTGATGCCAGTGTGGGCATGATGAAAAGAGTAGTTCGCGAGACGGAAGCGCGTAACGTTTGGGCGCCGCGAACTTCCGCACCCCGATAACTCGGTATCGAAACATTGTTGCGGGCGGGTGCGCATGGCAATACCTGGGCCTTGGTTGGCCCTATCCGCGTGCAAAATCTAAAAGCGATCAGAGCCTTAGAAAGCGCGTACAACCGCGATCCCAATTTGCCTTGGGCCCTATGGGAAAACAGGAAATATCATGATTGCGGTCCGGGGCGCGCGCGCACAATGATAATTTTCACACCCGAGTAAGCTCTTTTATAGGTCAACATTTTGGAAAAAAAAATTGGCTTGCTGCCCACAGCAGGAGCTTAGAATCATGCATTCGGAGGTTTCACACCCCACCCACCGATGCCCTCAAAGTTTGAGAAAATGCGACCGACGCGAAAAGTCCCGGAACCTATTGCAAAGTGATGAGCAGTGCCCAGGAGCACCTCTCAGTCATTTGCGCAAACTTCCTTCAGCTACAAGTGGCTCAAATAAGGGCGTGAAAATTGTGCGGAAAGCCCTTTCAGGGGCTATTGCTCGGCACTCGGGGGACAGGAAATTTTACGCAATGCCTCACAATAAAGCTCTGGTGGGGGCCTAACTTCTGACACCAGTTTCGAGCCCGTCCGTGAAAGTGACCCGCGCAAGTTTTAGGCCGGGTCGGCCACTGTGGCCTAATGTGGCCTAATGGAAAGATCTTCTAATGCTCATAACTTTTTAATTTTCTGATGGAACGCTTTGAAATTTTCACCACTGTAAAAATCAAGTAGTCTCGCCTGACACATTGTGAAAAAAATCAAGATCTCAACTATCAGTTTGTAAAATTTCAACTGATGATTTCAGAAAAATCTGGGTTTTTCCATTATAAATTGAGCTCGCATTCACATTGCAGGCTCATTTCACTACAGAACTTCGAACAGTCAAGATAGTTAAACAACAGAGAGATAATACCCCACCCACTTCTGATGATAAAGAGCTTCAACCGAAATTGGTCGATTATTCAGACACAGAGAGCTCAGATGATAAAGATGATATTAGACCACCACCAAGGAAAAGAAGAGCTATGACTATGTATTCAGACGATGAAGATTTGACTTCTTATTTCACTATCAAGGGAAAGAATTTCAACTCAACATCAAGACTTTCCCTGACAATGTTTCGCCATATCAATTCATATCAAGATTGTTTGATCGGCTGGTTGAAGGCATCAAAGAAAGATGCCAGATGGAATCCAATGACAAGATGCGGATGACTATTCTTCATCCTGGATTGAAACTGGGTGTCTTTGTGACATGGAGAGATGTCTCAGCTATGACTGGAGAAGCTGTGTTAGAAGAGATTATGAAATTGCTCCAGTCCAATGAAAACTTCAGGATTAATGACGGACAGATGACTATTCAAGTCACAGTGGTGAGACTTCCAGTAGGCAGCAGACGTAAACCATTACATGCTGGTCTATACTTTGAGTCAGAAAATATGAGTATCAACAAAAGAAGTATTATACAGTTCAACAATACCAAAGATGTAATGTGTATGGCAAGAGCTGTGGTGGTGGGGAAATGTAATGCAGATAAAAAAGAATCAGAGTCTTGGAAAAAGAGTTGGGGATACATGAGACAATCAGATCGACCTATGCAGACCAGAGAAGCGATGAATTTACTGGATCAAGCGAAGATTCCTCATACTAAGCCTTGTGGTATTGAGGAATACAAGAAGATCCAATCTGTGCTTGCTCCCAAGTACTTGATTAAAGTCCATTCTCAGTATCCTAAAGATGAACTAATATGCCCACTTCAATTCAAGAAGAAGCCTGAGACGAGAGTTATCCATATTTACTTTAATGGAGTAGATCACTATGATGCGATTACCAAGGTGACAGGATTTCTTGGTGCTAGCTATTACTGTGAGTATTGTGATGTTGGATATACAAACAGAGGTGCCCATAGTTTGCTGATGTCTGTGAAGATTGCTATAGTGACATTCCTTATATTCATGGTGAAAAGATACGTTGTATGTACTGTAAAAGGACTTTTCGTAGTAGAGACTGTTTTGCTAAGCATAAGGCAATGAAATGTAAGCAGCATAAATCTATTTGTCATCTTGTGTATAATTGTGGTAAATGTGGTTTTAGGATTGTGGGCAATAAGAAAAATCATGTATGCCAAGGACAGAGAAAATGTAGGAATTGTAAAGAAATTGTTGGACCCTATCATCAATGCTATATTCAAAGTTATGAATGTAAATCTGAGATGACTGAAAATGAAGGAGAAGAAAAGGTTTCTCAACCTAAGAAATCTCGTTTCATCTTCTTTGATTTCGAGTCAAATCAAGAAACTGGTACACATCAGGTGAATTTCTGTGTTGCTCATAAGAATTTATCTTTGAAGGCATAGATACTTTACCACAATTTTGCAATTGGATTTTTGGAGATGAGAATAAAGGAGTGACATGTATTGCACATAATTTTGGAGGATATGATGGTCAGTTCATCTTACACTATATCTTAGAATATGGTACAGTGAAACCTGAAGTGATCATGAATGGAAATACTATACTTAGAATGAAAGTAGGACGTGTCACATTCCTTGATTCTTATCAGTTTTTGCATATGAGACTGGCTAATTTCCCAGATACTTTTGGCTTGACAGAGATGAAGAAAGGTTACTTTCCTCATCTTGCAAATACACTGAAAAACCAAAAGTATGTGGGACCTTACTTTCCTGTGGACATGTACAATCCTGGTCAGATATCTGTCAAGGATCGTGAGGTATTTTTAGCTTGGCATAAAGGGAAAATTGAGAGTGGTGCTATATTTGACTTCAGAAGGGAGATGAAAGAATACTGTCGTAGTGATGTTGATATTCTAAGACGAGGATGTGCTTGTTTCAGACGAGAATTGATCAACATTTGTGGACTCGATCCTTTGTCTGGAGCTTGCACTATCGCTCAAGCTTGTTCAAAAGTATGGAGAAAAAATCACATGCCTGAAAACAGTATTGCCATCATCCAACCTGAAGGCTATCCTAATCAAAAGAAATACTCTATCAAAGCTGTAAGATGGATTCAAAGTGAAGCTAAGGAACGTGGTATTGAAATCAAACATGCATTGAATGGTGGTGAACAAAGAATCAATGGACATTATGTAGATGGCTACCATGAAGAATCTCGAACTGTATTTGAATTCTATGGATGTTACTGGCATGGATGCCCTACTCATTTTCCAGACAGAAACAGAGTTCAACATCATCAGTGTTTGACCATGCACCAGTTGTATATTTTGACTATTGGCAAGAGTGAAGAGTTAAAAAGAGCTGGATATCAGATGGTGGAACTTTGGGAATGTGACTATGACAAGAGATACAAGGAAGATCCAGACTTTAGATCTTTGGTGGACTCAGAATTTACAAACTTTGACCCTTTGAGACCAAGAGATGCTTTATTTGGTGGAAGAACTAACTCGACCAAACTCTATCAGGAAATCGATGAATCCTCCAGTGAAGAAATCAAGTACATCGATGTGTGTTCACTCTACCCATATGTTTGCAAGTAAGGACTGTTTCCACTTGGACATCCCACCATCTCTTCTCAAGAGAATATTGACAAAGACAATATCAGACAGTACTGTGGATTGATCAAGTGTAAAGTGTTACCACCCACCAATTTGTACCATCCAGTACTTCCTCAGAAATGCAGTCAGAAATTGATGTTTCCATTGTGTAGAAGTTGTGTTGAAAAGACAGATCCTCATATGAGATGTACTCATTTACAGGAAGAAGATAGAAAATTTACAGGGACTTGGGTTACTATCGAATCGTTTGAGGCTTTGGACAGGGGATACAAGTTATTGGACGTATATGAAGTCTGGCATTTCTCAGAGACAGCTCAATATGATAAAGCATCTGGAGAAGGAGAGATTTTGCCGGTTACATTGATACTTTTCTGAGAATCAAACAAGAATCAAGTGGATATCCTGATTGGTGCATGACTGAGCAAGATAAGATCAAGTTCAAGCAAGATTATTTTGAAGCTGAAGGAATCAGATTGGAGAATGTTGAGAAGAATAAAGGAATGAGAGCTATTGCCAAGATCATGTTAAACAGTCTCTGGGGAAAATTGGCACAGCGAGAGAATATGACCAAGACAGAATATATCTCAGAACCTTCCAAATTTTTTGATCTGGTGACGAATCCAAACAAGATTGTCAAGAATGTGGACATTTGTAGAGAAAATCTTCTACTGGTCAACTGGGATGATACAGAATCTAGTGTGGAGCCGCATGCTTGCAGTAATGTGATTGTCACAGCCTTCGTCACTGCTCAAGCCAGATTGAAGCTCTATGGAATCTTGGAAAAACTGAATGAACGTGTACTCTACTTTGATACAGACTCTATCATTTATCATCACAAACCCCATTTATGGAACCCTACTATTGTCAACAACAGGCTTGGATAATGGACAGATGAAGTGCCCAACGCTAGAATTGTGAAATTTGTAGGCATGGGACCAAAGAACTATAGATATGAACTTGTAGACAAAGATGGAAAGAGAAAATCAACTTGCAAAGTGAAAGGACTCACTTTAGATTGCAATACATCTCAAGTCATTCACTTTGATCGTATGCTCAACTGGGTGAAGGGAGAATCTAAAGACTTCAGAGAAACTGTCAATTACCATAGGATCAGAAAACATAAAGACAAGACTGTGGCTACTGAATTGCAATCCAAGACATATCAATTCACTTATACTAAGCGTGTCATTGTTGGAGATGGATATACTGTTCCTTACGGATATTTGGCATAGATAGAGTAGTTCTGATGATCATGCACTGAACTTTTTTTCTTATAAATATGTATTGAACTGTGTCTGATGTATTGTACAGTTTTTTGATGTTTTAAACTGTTTTTTTTAAATTATGTATTAAACTGTTGGTTGATGTTCATTCTAATTTGAGTATAAATTAAGTTGTCTTTGTTATTTATTCACAGTTAGACATGGCACTTTCTACACACCAGTTGGACTCAAATCAAGATATTGGAAGTTTGTTTTTTAAACATCCTTCTAATATTTTTATTTCTGGTCCAAGTGGATCGGGTAAAACTAAATTTGTCAAAAAAATGATTGAGTTTAAAGAAGATTTATTTGATATTTTACCCCAACGAATTGTTTGGTGTTACAAAAAATGGCAAAAATCTTATAATATCTTACAAGAATGTGAAGGGTCAAACATCAAATTTATTCAAGGTATTCCCGATAATGAAAATGAGATTGTCACCGATCCCAGTTTAACGCACTTGGTGATTTTTGATGACATGTTAGGAGATAAAGATGAAGAAAAAATTAAGTTATGGTTTACTAGAAAAGGACATCATAGAAACGCAAGTGTGGTTTACATCACTCAAAATTTATTTTAACTAAGTAAATCTTCTCGCACGATCAGTTTGAATGCTCATTATTTAGTTTTATTTCAAAGTCCAAGAGATAAGATGCAAATTAAAGTATTGGCCAATCAACTTCAAGCTCCCCATATGATTCATGCATTCAATGATGCCACATCTATACCTCATGGATACTTATTGGTCGATTTGAAACCAAATACACCTGATTATCTTAAATTAAGAACGCATATTTTTCAAAACTGGTTTACAAAATCAGATCAACAAGGACCTGTTGTCTATTTTCCAGGAGTATAAAAAGGTGTGTTTGAGTTTAAATCCATCATTTGTGTCAAAATGGCTCAAAGAACATCAGCTAATCTGATACGTGCTCTGTATAATTTAAGCAGAGAACATGATAGTCATAAAAAATCACTCTTAAATGCTGGTTTAATTGAAATGACCAACTGGTTTTCTTTGGCAGCTCGAAAAATTGTTCAGGGTAAGATGAAATTACCTAAACAAACTCAAAAATTTATGGATAGACATCAGGATGATGTTCGAAAATTAGCAAGTGCAATAGTTAATCCTGAAGTCAAACGTAGTATCATTTTAAAACCAGGAGGTGGTGGATTCTTTGGTGGTGTGATCATTCGAAGTCTGATTCGATGGGATGGAAATAAGTTGATGAGAAAATTTAACAAGAAAACTAAACCTAAACCTAAGAAAAAATCTGTGAAAAAACCTAGAAAACAGAAAAAAAGAAAGGTCGATGATCGTTTTGTAACAAAACGTAAAAGTAAAAGTCCTGCCTCATGGCAAAATTTAGGTCTTGATTCTCCAAACACGAATGCAAGACGATCGTCCATAAATTTTATCATTGTTGTATACATGATCATTATCACATCATTAGTTCAAATCAGTCTGAGAAGTCCAGATAAAGAAGTGTGGTTAATTTTACTCAGTAGTTCTATAGGTAACATACTACCATCCCCAGGTTTAAAATTTAGAAAACAAACTAATCCAATTTCTGCTGACGAAACAGATTCACCAAAACTCAAACCATGAACAACTTTTATTTGACACTCTTGAGTGATAG